>CM053594.1:166102038-166121425 GCA_028646575.1 Pseudocheirus occidentalis | reverse complement strand
AATCCCACTATAAAGACCCTCACCTGCTTTGCTCTCTTATTTTCTGATAGGGCAGGGAGGGTCTCCCTATCCCAGCCCCCATGTATCTTAATTCCCAGTTGCAAGTATTGCAGAAATTTAAATTCTAGATTCTTTCTATTCCTCCCCTGTCACCTACCCCCACTGGAAGGACACTCAGTTCAATACAGGCTATGGATGTGTGACTATACAGGACATCTTCATAGTGGACACACCGTGACAGTGATCGTCTGTCTCTCCTTCCTATCCCTCCCCACCTTGTTCCGTTCTCTACCCTGTCCCTGTCCGTTTACTGAAGTGTGCGCTTCCCGCATCCCTCCCCCAGACTCTGCCCTCCCCTCCATCATACCCCCTCAAATCCCCATGCTCCCCACTCTCCCGTGTGGCATGACACAGTATTCTTTCTGAGTTATTTTAAAGGTATAATTAAAAGAAAAGTTGTTATCTCTCATGCCAGTAGCTCCTGGGATACTTCCAGAACATCTTTTTTGTTATCTTTAAGTCCCACAAATTAACTTGGTGTTATCATCAAAAGATGTCATCTGCCCATTTTTGTGCTTCCAAGGAGACAGCTGGTAGTTCTGATCCCCTAGCAAAGATTATAAGATGCAGATGGCTCCAATAAAACAATTAACATTCCTTAATTTTCAGAGAGGAGCATGATTAGACTTACCTGAATGCCAGCCCACTTTTCTTAGTATTGCCAATCGTAATGCACAGTAACTTCCATAATCCCTTTTTTCTTGTTTGTCAATAAAGAAGGCCCTCTCCTTCTCACTGGGGTCCCTGATTTACTGAGATTGCGAATCTGACACAATGTTAATATGCTGATCTTGCACAGAGTTTTTGTCTCCAATAACTTCTATTAATTTTACTCAGTACATCTTATAAAAGATATTTCATTATGTTGTGAGCTCCTTAAGGGAGAAAATTATCTTCTGTCTCTTTTTTATCTCCAACACTTAGCACAGTGCCTGGCACATACATAGTATATGCTTAATAAATATTTATCAATTGAATGATTACATAAAGAAAACATTTATTAAGTACTCAGTTTAAAAAGTAGTGTGTTACACTCTGGGGAAGATATAAAAATAATTGCTTTCATTTACTCAAAAATATATATATTATAAATTATTTTGCCATAAACATTTATCTTCAATGTCTTGTGTTAACAATACAACTTAATAAAAAGGAGCATGCCAAATTCAGATTAAAATGTTTAGGTTAGGTAGAATAAAATATGTAATGTCTGGATAAGGAAAGAACATTTCTCACTGGAAGAGTCAGGGAATACTTTCTGGAGGGAGTGCCATTTGAACACCTGAAACTAACTAACATAGGATACTGAGAAGTGAGATTGGAGACAGGCATGACTGAAACAAGGACAAGTCCTTTGGTGTAGTACTTAATGTACACTCCATTGTGCTGCTGCTGTATGATTTCAATAATGAGTTAACCAATATAAAAATTCTATACATAGTCAATAAACATTTGTTAAGTACTTATTCTGTGAACAGCACTGTGGTAAGCACTAGCAATACAAATGCAAGCAAAAACAGTCCCTTCCCTCAAGAAACTTATATTTTAATAAGGACAATCACAAAAGATAGCAACAAAGGGAGTAGGGAAAGTATTTGATGTGGGGAATGATAGAAAAATCTAGAGTGCAGTCTGGTGAAAAATGATAAGAATGTTGGTGTGAGCACTCCACTTAAATGGAGGTTCTAAGAAGAGCTACCCAATCACAGAAAAGCATCACAGATCAGAGAGTGCTTTGGAGTTATAAGATCTAGGGATGAAGTGATCTATGATAAGAAGGTTTTTGGAGAAGAATGGACAAGTCTGCAAAAATATTTTTTCTAATAGAAACAAAAACATTTTCTTGGCAATGAAACAACTATCTTGTTGAAAACAAGATAAATGATGAATTGTGTCCTTCTTATCAATATGTACTAAAGCTTTCTTTTAGACAAAAAAACCTAAATTTATCTAGCACATTTATTCACCATGGCATTTCATGGACTAATTATAATACATTAAGTTGTTTTAAGTGATTGAAATTCAGTGGTTTATTTCCCAACAGCAAGTATATTGCTGTTTTCCACAGTTACCTTCTTTTCTCTTTAAGATCATTACATTTGGAGACTTCTAGGAGCCAAGATGGTGGGATGAGCAGTAAATTGCTGTTGCTCTCTAATATTCAACTCCAAACAACCATAAGATAGTGTTGTAAAACAAGTGCTGGAACAGTGGAAAGAAGAGGTGGAACAGTCTTTTAGTCTGAGAGACTTGGAGGATCTGGAAAAAAGGTATGTATGACTTGAGTAAAAGGAGACCATAGCCCAGGACAGGAAGTGTCCCAGAAAACCAGCAGCAAGCCCCACATCAGCAAACCAGAGGGAGATCTTGATCCCCAGCATGGTAGAGCAGGCAAATGCCAACACAAGGACTCCTGATGTGCATAGACAGGGGAACCAGCAGACTCCATCCCCAAGAAACACTCCATGCTTCTGTACATCCCAGGGCGAACAGGCATACTCCAGGTGTCAGACTTCCATGTGCTTCAGTACAACCCAAGGAAACACAGAAAATCTATACCTGGCCTCAGCACATACCAGACAATACCACTATGACCCCAGTTCAACACCAGGTAAGCTGTCAAACCCCTCCAGCCTCTAGCCACCAATACCTGAGACCCCAGTATAAAAAAACCAGTGACCAGGTCCCTTTCCCCCTTACTCTCTGACCACTACACAGGAAACTTGAGACAGGAAAAGCCAAGATGGCAGAGTAAATGCAGGGACCCCATGAGTTCTCCCCTAAACCTCTCCAAATACATTTAAAAATGACTAAACAAATTCTGCTGGAGCAGATCCCACAAAATGGCAAAGTGAAATAAATTTCCAGGACAAGACAACTTGTACAGTAAATAGGAAAGGTCTCTTGCACCAGGGTGAGAAAGGAGTGCAGTCTGAGGACTGTACCAGTAGAGACTGAGGCCAGGAAAGTCAGAAGCAGGCATTGGAGTGACTTAATCACTGGCAGCAGTGGTGGTTTCCAGACATCTCAGGCCACAGAATCTAAACATGATTTAGAAGGCAGCAGGAAAGGTATGTTGCATGTGAGTGAGAGTAGAACACAGGCCAGCACACACTGTAGAATTATAAGCAAGAATCACCTCTCCAGGAAAACTGACTATAATGCTTCAGGAGAAAAGATAGACATTCAATGAAATAAAGGAATTTCTAACAATTTTGATGAAAAGACAAAAGCTGAATAGAAAATTTGACTTCCAAATATAAGACTCAAGAGAAGTATAAAAAGGTAAACAGAAAAGAGAAATCATAAGGCACTTAATAAGGTTAATCTATTCACATTTCTACATGGGGAAAAGACCTTTCTTATTTTTAGGGTTGTTAGAAGGAGTATATATAGACAGACAGTGGAGTAGTGATTTGAATATGAAGGGATTATATCTAAAAAAAAACTTAAGTTGAAAGTTGAGAGAAGAATTTACTTGGAGAAAAGGAAAGGGAGAGGTATGATGGGGTAAATTATCTCACATAAAAGAAGTAAGGGAAAGATTTTCAGTGGAATGAAAAAAGGATGAAGGTGAAGTGGAGTGAGTGAACTTTGCTGTCATAAAAAATGTCTCAAAGATGGAATAACATACACAATCAATTGGGTATTGAAATATATCTTACACTATAGGAAAGTAGGCGGGAAAGGTGATAAGAGAAGAGGGGTGAAAGAATGGGGATGATTAGCAGAGGGGTCATAAGCAAAATAGTTTTAAGGAGAGACAGGGTGAAAAGAAAAAGAAAAGAGAATAAAGACAGGGGATAGAATGGAGGCAAATACTACCTGTGAAAAAATTTTGAAGCAATTTTCTCTGATAAAAGTCTCATTTCTTGAACAGATAAAAACAGTCAAACAAATAAAAAATATCAAAACACAATATGTGAAGAGGAAAATATTGTCAAAGTATCTATATCCAAAACCTATTAAAGAGACATATTAATTTGTCTCAAACCTAAAAACTCTTCTTGAAAGAGCTCAAGAAAGATTTTTAAAATCAAGTAAGAGAAAAAATTTTTAAAAATTTTAAAAACTCAAGTAAGAGAGGCAGAAGAAAAATAGGAAAGGAAATGAGAGGTATGGAAGAGTCAACAGTTTAAAAAAACTCAATATAAAACTGAGTGAAGAAAACAATTCCTTAAAAAATACAATTGACCAAAAGGAAAAAAAATCCACTGAATAAAACAACTCCTTAAAAAGTAGAATTGACCAAATGGAAAAGGAGGTATCAAAGCTAACTGAAAAAAATAATTCCTTAAAAATGAGAATTGGGCAAGTGGAAGCTAATGACTCTATGAGACACCAAGAATTAGTCAAACAAGATCAAAAGAATAAAAAATAGAAGAAAATATGTAATAACTCATAGGAAACACCACATGACAAGGAAAATAGATCCAGGAAAGATAACTTAAGAATTATTGGACTGCATGAAGCCATGATAAAAAAGAAGAGCCTGGACAACACCTTTCAAGAAATTATCAAGGAAAATTCTCCTGATATCCTAGAACCAGAAGGTAAAGGGGAAATTGAAGGAATTCACCTGTCACTTCCTGAAAGAGATTAAAAAATGAAAACTCTAAGGAATATTTTAGCCAAATTCCAGAATTATCAAGTCAAGGAGAAAATACTGCAAAGAATCAGAAAAAAATGGTGTACAAATCATGGAACTACAGTCAGGATTATATAGAACTTAGCAGCTTCTACATTAAGGTATCAGAGTGCTTTTAATTTGATATTCTTGGATGGTATAGGAGCTTGAATTCCTGCTAAGAATCAACAACCCAGGAAAATTGTGCATAATTTTTAGGGGAAATGATGGGCATTCAAAGAAATGGAGTATACTGGTAATTCACAGTGTCCGTGGCAACTATAAATATGCTGGCATAGAGCTCAATCACAAAATATAATAGACTCTCCATATAGAAGATAGGACCCAACTCTTTATTGAGGCTCCAGTAAACTTTATCCTAACAATAGAAAGTAAAATCCATCATAGCAACATAGAAGTTAATGAGCAATAACTACACAGAGAGTCACACTATTCTTTAGTGTTCCCACAAATGAACACAAGCCTGACTATCACAGCAGGTAGCAAACAATCAACATTTACTAACAAGCTTATTTGTCTCCCTTGGGTGCATTCTCTCCTCCCAACATGTCTAGCTGCTCTGACTCACAGTTTCCTGTGGGCTCTGCTCTACCCTTCATCAATCTCCTCACTACAACACGCTCCATGTGAATACATTCAACCCATTATGGGACAAGGTACATCTTCAAAGCAGGGAAGATCTTCAAACTCCCATTATCATTACATTTGGACACAAGATATTTCATGTCCTTCACATAGCAAAAATACATTAACTATATATTTCATTACATAGGTTAATGGGAGTTTAGGGGGAACTGGTTTGGGTAGAACTTTACAACGATATAACAGGGACAACCCAAAATAAACACATAGAAAAATGTCTTAGAATGGGGGCTTGTTCATAAGCACCCCATAATTCTCCCTTAAAATAGGGCTCAAAATCTTGGGGAAAGGCATGAAGGTCTCTTCTCCAAAGCTACTTCCTGCTGAAATTAAATGTAGAATTGTCTCTGCCCCAAGATGTCCCATTTGAGAGGTCAGTTCTTCAACTGGCATCCAGAGCTTCATCTATGCCAGGTCCAGGAGGTCCCTTTAGAGAGTTCATTTCTTTAATTGGCATCTGGAGATGAGTCAATGCCCTGTCAAGGGGTGACAGATCCCAATCATGGACATGGGGTGACATCTGGCTTAAATAATCTGGCATTTGCATGTGGAGGGTATTAAGCTTGCAGGAAATAAATTTCACAAATAAGTTTAACAGACAAAAAAGCCAAAATAAAAAACAGATATAGGATCAACCTTGCTTCTGGAGTCCATGAACTCACTATTGTAATCTCATTCACGGTAGAATATTTGTGTTAAGGGTGCAATTTGGTAATCATCTTCTGCTGAATAAACAACAGCCATGGAATTGTCTTCCCCATGTGCTATAATTTCTGCAGCCTTTGGCACATCATCTAACTTCTGCTTTACATGTACTTTAGTTCCCAATTTTATTTTATCAGTAGATCGAAACTCTTCAGTTCCTTTGATGGTTATTTCAGAAGGAGGGTCAGTTTTCACAAGGGGTATTGTCTCACAAGGAAAAATAAATATTCTATCATTGTTTTAAAACTGTATGGGTTTTTTTAAACAATAATGCAATATTCCCAACACCCACAGTGGTTGTGAATTTGCTGCTATATTTGTGAATCACAAAATGTAGGAAATTCTTCCTATGGAGGGCAGAACTAAAGCCTTTATTCAATTACTAGACATCCCAGTCCCATAACCAGAAAGATGAGCCACAGAACCAGAAATTCAAAGGCATTACATTAGTCATGAAGTTGATACGCATGGTTAATGCAGCAAAAACTTACATTCCCAAGCCTTCACATTAGAACAGGCTCCCCTAAGCAGGGGTCCTTCTCTTACAGTAACTCCTCAGCCTGGTTCTTAGAAGTTGCCAGCAAAAAGTCACAGCCACCAAGTGGTCACTGAGAGAAAATCTGAGTGTCCTACTGATTCTCTTCTTTATATACAGTATAGCTCCCCCCTATTCTGCCCCTTCCTGTTAAGGTGTTAACCACTTCTGTGTTAATTAAGTAGCTTAAACAATGTGTTAATTTGAAATAAGGTGCCAAGTGCCTGTTTACTAAGTGCCAAAACAAAAGGGAATGGAAGGTCTTCAGATTCCATTAATATTACAGTTCTTCACTCAAATTTTGAAAAGTCACAATACTTTCTCCATGATAATTAGAATCTATTATTCTGGTCAATAAATGTATTCCTTATGCTGCTAATCCTGATTTGGGTAATTTCTGTCCAAAATTATTTTTAAGGATTCTCATACATATTCCAGTAGAGATTTTTCTTATTTCTTTTCTATAAAACGAAAAGTCTTCTATATAATGTAAATCATATCCTGCCAAACCAGGTGTTCTTGGAAATGGTGATGGGACATCTGGCCTTATAATCCAATACAAAATATTTGGGAACTTTTGTGTCTGTTCTTTCTTAATTTGTAGATTTGAGGTCATCATTTCTGGTTAGAGGTATACTTTCTCCCAATGATCTATTATTCAAATGATGTAAAACCGTGAACAAATTATCCTTCCAATGTTGATACAAATTATTATCCTTCCAATGTTGATACAAATTATTAGAATTTAACTTCCTTAACTATTCTTTCAATAATCCATTCAATCTTTCATTTAACCCAGATGCTTGTGGATGATATGAAATATGACACATCCATTCTATATCGTTCAATATACAATATCTCTTCATTTCATTACCTTTGTAATGTGACCCATTGTCACTTTGAATCTTCATTGTAGTTCCATAATAAAAACTAATGAGATCTAGAGTTTTCTGGATTGCATTCTTATAAGGACAAATCACTAGGACACCTGAATAGGTGTCCACACAAGTACATATAAATTTACATACTTGATCTTGGGGTAGAGTAACAATATAATCTATTTGCCTAATCTGGGCTGTGACTTTCCCCCTTGATATCTCTCCAGTTACCACCTGAGGAGCAGTTCATGCCTTTTCCAGTTGACATATGTGACATTGCTCTGCTGTCTGATTTAACAATGAATGAGAGATACAGATACCTTGATCTTGTGTCCACCCATATGTTGCCTGGATACCTAAATGACCAGCTATTTGATGGACCCATTTCACTAGTACCAGATCATCAGTTCGTGTCAGAGTAGGGACAATACATTGAGTAGTAATCTATTCTAGTCAATCAGTGTATGCATTGTACTCATGTTCTGGAATGGTAAGGGTCATGTGAGCATCTCCATGAAAAACTGACAAATTAGTAACCAAAGATATGTCCCATATATCTTCCCATAATTCTTTGCCCAGACTGGTTTTCCATAAATTTCTCAATTTTGATTTTTCCACATGGGTATCCATGTAGTTAACCCATGAGTGCATGAATCCCTGAATATATGACAGTGATCTCCTTGTTCTGTTTTAATGGCTTGATATAGTGCCATAAGATTAGCATTTGACTACTTCTACCAATCCGAGTACTTTCTTTAATCTGAATCTCCCTGAAGGTATGACAAACTTGGATAAAACAGTTCAGGAAGATCTGCAGGGACAGTTTTCTCTTCCTATTCTGTCTAACTTCAAGTCCCTCTTCTTAATACATTTTGTATACTTCATTAGTTGAAATACCATCAATTCTCCCAAAAATCTACCCCTGCTCTCAATGAAGAAGTAAAAATTTATCTTCTTTTCAATCTATTTTGACTTTGAATCTGCTTGCTATTTACTTTTCTCTTTAAAGGAAAATTAGCTCTTTTTTCATTCCCCCAAGTCACTTAAATGTGAAGTCTTATCCAGCACCTCTGAATGAGGGTACCTTATCTCCCCAATTAGTAGAGTAAGAAATAAGTGCTTATAAATAGTCATCTCCTTATAAGGAGTCATCTTCACTGTTTTTCCGTGAGAAACTTCTAAGTGGTTATCCTGATAAGTCTCAGCATTTCCAACCATGAAAGCAGTTTTCATTACTTCCTCTTTCAAATTTCTTGTGCTCTCTCTAAGCAAGTACCAGGGTCTCTGTCAATTAGGCCACATAGAAACAGTGAGATAGATTTTATTGAATCCATCAGCAGATAAAGCTAACAGATTGTTCATATTTCTATCTCCTGCCATATGAAAATCTCTAAAAGTTGTTGGATAAAAGGATTCTGACAAATAACTATAAATTTCAAGCTATCCATGCTATATACCCATTATCCTCCAGGCCCTTCATCATTGATTCTCACTATCCAAGAAACAAACAATTCTCCCCTCTTTTGGATGAATCTGCTTAATATATCAACAATCTCCTGCTGAGTGAAATCCTCAATTACCTCGCTGACTTTGTCCTCCTTGATTGTCCTCCTTTCTCCTTAGAATGGGGCACACTTCTGCCCTGGAAAAAGACTGATCATATAACATTGTATCACTTTCTACCCATGCACTGTCCTGACAGTGGCCATCATGACAACTAGACTCTGTATTAGAGAGGCACGCACATTCCTCTTGTTAGTTTTTTTTTCCTTTTTCTGAGCCAAACCCGTAAGAGCAGCCTGCTGTTCTGCCCCCTGATACTCTCCAGTTTGCTCTTCTAAAAAGAGCCTTAATGCTGTAACACAGCTAACTCCCCTTGCATCTGAGGTTTTTCTTACAATGGCTTGTCTCTGCTCTTACATATAGTATGTTAAAGTGTTAGTAAAACCCAGCCTTTTCTACACACTGCCTCCAGTTCTCTACCTGGTTTATTTGTATTCCTTGCAAACGCATTTCTAATTCTCTAGATTCTCCCTTCTGTAATTTGTTTCCAGTTTTCACAGAGTTCTGAAAAAAAAAAACAAAAGAGAGAAACAGAAAATTTGATCTTCAAATACACAATTCAAGAGAAGCATAAATGTTAAATGGGAAACAAAAAAACCCACAACATTTTATTTTATGAAGTTTAACTTTTTACATCCCTACATGGGAAAATAAGACTTGTAACTTTTGAGAACTGTATTATTATTAGCGCAGTGAGAAGTAGTATATATAGAGTATGTGGGAATAAGTTGACTGTAATGTGACTTAATAAAAAAAAGAGAGGCTAAACAAAAGGATTGAACTGGGAGAAGAGGAAAAAAGAAAGCATAATAGGTTAAATTATATTATATGAAGAAGCGCAAAAACCTATTACAATGGAGAGGAAGAAGGGAGGGGAGACAGGCATTGTTTTAGCCTTACCCTTAAAGAGTGAATAACATGGATATTCAGTTGATTATAGAAATCTATCTTGTTGATTATAGAAATCTATCTTGTTGATTATAGAAATCTATCTTACCCTATAGAAATAGGTAGGAGTGGAAAGAGGAAAGAAAAGGGATTAGGTTTTATAAAAGTTAGGGTAGATTGAGTGTGGCACTGGTGAGAAGCAGAACACTTGTGAAGTGGAAAAGGGTGAAAGGAGAAAGTATAAACAGACAGGAAAATAGACTTGAGGGAAAGAGCAGTCTATAATCGTGATTGTGAATGTAAATGAGATGAACTCTCCAATAAGACAAAAGTAGATAACACAGTAGATTAAAAACCAGAATTCTACAACATTTTGTTCATAAGAAATATATTTGAAACAGAGAGATACACACTGAGTAAATGTAAAAGGCTGAAACAGAATATATTAAGTTTCAGCTGAAGTTAAAACAAACAAACAGCAAGGGTAGCAATCCTGATGTATGACAAAATAAAAGCAAAAATTTGATCTAAAAAAAAGAAACTATAAAGGAGGCTACATCTTGCTAAAAGGTACCATAGTCAATGAAGTAATGCCAATGCTAAACTTATATGCGACAAATGGTATAGCATCCAAATTCTTAGAGAATTTAAATGGGTTATAGGAAGAAATAGGCAGCAAAACTACAGAGGTGGAGGACCTCAGCTTCCTCCTCTCAAAACTGGACAAATCTAACCACGAAGTAAAAAGAAAGAAGTTAAGGAGGTAAATAGGATTTTAGAAAAAAAATAGATATGCTAGACATCTGGAGAAAACAGAATGGGCATGGAAAGGAATATCTATTTTTCTTCTAAGTGGTACATTGCACCTACACAAAAATTGACCATGTCTTAGGGCATAAAACATTGCAGATCAATGCAAAAAGGCAGAAATATTAAATGCATCCATTTCAGGTCATGATGCATTAAAAATTATCTGTAATAAAAGAGCACCACATTCATCCTTTCCAAATTCTCACTAGAATTTCTCTATACTTTTTGATTTACCAAATATAGTATTTCTGTCTCTGTCTCTTTCCTTCTCTCTCCATCTGTGTGTGTGTGAATATATGGTAAACTGTTAGTAAAAACATTCTATACTCTTCCTCCAGTTCTCTCCCAGGTTTAATTGGTACTCCTTGCAAACATATTTCTAATTCTCTAGAATGAGAAAATATACATATTTACATGTATATGTATACACACATATAGGAAAATTCTACTTAAGCTTACCAGATGATATGAATGTAGAGAATCATCAGTGGTTGAATCAATGAACACATTTACTTAGTAAAATGTTTTATTTGAAAAACTTTTTTGGGGAAAAAAATCAGCATACAAATACCAGCTCCAGGTATTTAAATTTTAAAAATCAAATACACTTAATACTAGATGGTTGCATTTGGAGAAGAGGTTTACTGTGAATAAGCCCAGGTGAAGTTTCACAAGAAAGTTATGAACCTTTGAAAATAGGTGGTTATAATGGGGGAAAAAAGTAAAAACTTGAAGACCTTTAACTAGAGACATTCATAGGCACTGGTGGGATATCACAATGTTTATAGTTGAAGTAATAGCAGCCCACAATTTAAAGGCTGAACAATACTATAAAGATCGAAATACCATGAAATGATTTTTTGTTTATTTACTTAATAGTGTTATAGCAATTCTTTGAGAACTGGGTTTATCTTCCAGAAACACTAAAATTCATAAACCTGCTATAATTTCATGGGAATTACTCTCCCCTCCTGTCCTCTCCTTTATCTCTCTTGCTTTATTCTCCTTCACTATCTCTTTCACCTTCTCTCTTTATATGTACATAGATGTTAATAATATGTTTAGTAACAATTTACTTACTTTTCTGTGGCTGATATGCTGAAATATAAGATTTTAGAAAAGCTACAAAAAAGAAATGCATAGAAATAAAAAATATTCCATGCCTCTATGGCAGTTGGTATTTAAGTTTACAAAGTTATCTATTCTCAGTCCTATTTGATTTCACTTTATATATTATATTTTTATTTGTTTTCACCAAAAGACCTCCAGTTATTGTGTATTGAGTTCATGCTAAAGAATAGAAAGAAAAACATAAAGGATTCCACAGCATAGATTAGAAGTGAAGGAGAACCAAGTTACTAATTATTATGAGAGGTGGCAATGGAGACCTGGGTAGCCACAGGGGTAGAGAAAGAACAAAGAAGAGTTAGAATAGCATATTTTTTAAGGAGAGATTCACCATAACAAATCACTTTCAAAATTTGATAGTCACCAAGGGCAATATTGAGGATACAGTAAGAAATAAAAAACCCTATTAAAGCAATGTAGGAACCTCCATGAAAACAGCAAGCCAAAACCTTCACAAATCAGCAGACTCAAAAGGATTTGCATTATCACCCAGTACAGACATAAATGTCCTTGATTATACAAAATTATTAAGAAGAAGTTAAATTATTTTATGTGCTATTCTTATGAAGATATGGAAGTACTTAATACATTTTAGAATATTTAGATAAAAAACGTGAATTTGTATTGTGAATTTAGGCTAGCAGTTAACCATAATAATGTTATAAAGTGAATTAAACAAAAATATTGCAGGCCACTAACAAGATAAGGACAGATTCTCTATTTACCTAAGGAGACAGAGAATACAATTGTTATCTCGTTTTCTTACCCAAAGACCTATTATCCCTATTTAAAATTTTGACCAGTCTACCTTCTAAAGAGAAAGCAAAGGGTTCTTAAATAAAATGTCTTGCCTATCCAGCTTATCAGGGAGAATTAAATATTTCTTTTTCATTGGAAGAATTCATTCAACATAGGCAAAAAAACAACAGCAAAACAACACTGAAGAAATAATGAAGAAACTGTTCTGTACCATGTCACTATGTGAAACAATGCAACAGAAAAGTGGAAAAAAAGAAGAGTAAATATTTGTGGTTAAGAACCATAGTGGAAGGAAGTAGATGCTCTGAAGAGGGGGAAAAACTGTATTTTGAAGAATGGAGATGTGTATCTAAAGGTGCTATCTGGTCAGGGATCAGTAATGTTCAGATTTTAATTGCATGTGCAATAATAATTTTTTAATTACTACATTAGGGTTACTATGGCAGTGATACGTTATACTGATTATAATAACAAATAATAATAGACTTCTGTCTTCCTGTCCAAGACTTTAGCCTAAAAGGGAGAGTGTCTCCCATTGCATTCTGGGCCATCTCCAGTTGTCCAGATAAATATTTGGCCACTGAAACAAGATGACCCTGGAGGAGAAAGTGAGGATGGTGACCATGCAAAGCCCTCCATAACTCAAATCAAAGTCAAGTGCTAGTCATGTCATCATCTCCCTGATGTCTTGGTCCTCTTCTAGCAAAAAGACAAACACACACAACACAATAAAGTTTTGGCATGGTAGTGATCCTCTCAACATCAAATTTAAAAAACTACTCCAATTATTATTTCTCACATGGGAATAGGTGTTTCTGTCAGAAAAAAATATTATGGTGATTTGAAAGGGTTTAGATTTTGAAGAAAGCCAGAAACAGAATGTGAGGAGAGAAAACTTTGGAAAAATCTAAAGAAGAAAAACTTCTGTTAAAGTAGGAGAACTCAATCTGAATGAGAATTTGTTCTAAAGAAAAAAGGTCTGAGATATTACAATTTTTATAGAATGACTCAATGAGGTTGAAAGAAAAAGACTAAATGATTAAGCAAGGTAAATAAGTAAAGATAACTTTTAAATAGCAAGCAAAAATTAATAAAATAAAATTAGTAAAGTAAAGAAAATTCTTCACTCCATTAAAAAGGTTTAAGGTAAAGAGAAAGATTCACACAATTGTTGATAGGAAAAGGAAGATATGCATACTTGTGACATTGTTAAGAAGTGAAAAAATACAATATAAGTGATTATATGTAAAATAGTATATGATGAGCACACACCTATAATAATTTTCAGAATTTCCTAAGAAACTCAATAAGAAAGGAGGGCAATAGAAAGTTTGTGGTATGTGTATACCTATGCATATATGCACAACAGACAAGGTAATCTTAGGAGAAAATAATCAATCAGCTGGGAGAACCAAGAAAGTCCTCATGCTCTCTGATTAGTGAGACCCTATACAGGAAGGCCAGATTTGAGCACCCAAACTCATTTCACTTCCAGTCTTGATGGTAAGATAATTTTGAATCTATGTAAATACACACATATGCATACACATAATATGCACACATGTACTATATATCTATATGCATGAATACACACATGTATCTAAACACACATTATATATGTGCTAATATGCTGCCTCCATTAGAATGTAGGCTCTTTGAGGATAGTTTTGTCTTTTTTCATACACAATTTCTGTCCTACAGTAAGTGTTCAATAAACATTTGATGATTGAAAAAAAAAAAGAAAGTTTGCGGTAATCTGAATTAAAGTGTTTCTGTTACAAACTGGACAAAACACTGCTATTTATGTTCTAATCAAGGGATAAAAGCTACTCTTCCATTTAGAAAAGAAACTGAGTGGGGGAGGGCATAGCCAAGATGATGGAGTGAAAGCAGGGACTTGCTTGAGTTTTCTCTCAAATCCTTCCAAATACCTTTCCAAAATGACTCTAAACAAATTCTAGAGCTGAAGAACACACAAAACAAGAGTGAAACACATCTCCAACCCAAGACAACCTGGGAACATCAACAGGAAGTGTCTATTTCACCAGACTGGGAATGTTAGCACGGTCTTGGGTGTCTAGTGAAGATGGGTGTGGAGTGGGCCTCAGGGAATTGAACCACTGTCAGCAGTGGCTAGTTCCTGACTTCTCAACCCACAAATGCCAAGAAGAGTGTGGCAAATCAGTGGAAGAACTCTGGGTGACCTGGATGAAAAAGGAGCATGGTCTGGCACCAGACCTGGAACTGTGGAGGTGGTAGTGGTAACCGCCATTGGAAGCAGAGTCCTACCTTGACAAAGTTAGAAAGTCAAGAATGTGACTGGGAAGATTAGCAAACAGCATAAAAAGTCAGACTATAGAATCTTGCTTAGGTGACAAGATAAAAACATAAAACCAGAAGAAGACAATGAAATCAAAGTTCCTACATCAAAAGCCTCCAAGAAAAATATGAATTTGTTACAGGCTAGGGAAGAGCTCAAAAAGGATTTTGAAAATCAAGTAAAAGAAGTAAAGGAAAAATGGGGAAGAAAAATGAGAGTGACACAAGAAAGTCATGAAAGATGAGTCAACATTTTGCTAAAGGAGACCCCCAAAATACTGAAGAAAATAACACCTTAAAATAGACTAACCCAAGGAGCAAAAGAGATCCAAAAGCCAATGAGGAGAAGGATGCCTTATAAAGCAGAATTAACTAAAAGGAAAAAGAGGTCCAAAAGCTCACTGAAGGAAATAATTCCTTCAAAATATGAATGGAGCAAATGGATGCTAATGACTTTGTGATAAATCAAAAAATTATAAAATAGAATGAAAAGAATGAAAAAATAGAAAGTGATGTAATATATCTCATTATAAAAACCACTGATTTGGAAAATAGATCCAGGAGAGGTAATTTAAAAAAAATATTGGACTACCTGAAAGCCATGACAAAAAAAGAGCCTAGACATCATCTTTCATTAAATTATCAAGGAAAACTAACTTGATATTCTAGAACTAGAGGGTAAAATGGAAATTGTAAGAATCCATTGATCACCTCTTGAAAGAAATCCCAAAAGTAAAACTCCTAGTAATATTGTAGCCAAATTCCAGAGTTCCCAGATCAAGGAAAAGATATTGCAAGCAACGAGAAAGAAACAGTTTGAGTATTGTGAAAATACAATCAGAATAACACAAGATCTAGAAACTTGTACATTAAGGAATCTCAGGCTTGGAATGTAATATTCCTGAGGTCAGAGGACTTAGGATTAAAAGTGAGAGCCACCTACCCAGTAAAACTGAGCATAAAATTTCAAGAGAAAATGGACATTCAATGAGAGGCCTTTCAAGCATTCTTTTTTTAAAAATTATTTTTGGAGGGCAATTGGGATTAAGTGACTTGCCCAAGGTCACATGGCTAGTTTTTTGGGTAGAGTGTCTGAGGCCAGATTTGAACTCAGGTCCTTCTGACTCCAAGGCTGGTGCTCTATTGACTGTGCCACCTAGCCGACCTCTTTTGAGCATTCTTGATGAAATAACTAGAGATGAACAGAAAATTTGACTTTCAAATACAAGACTCAAGAAAAACATGAAAAGATAAACAGGAAAGAGAAATCATTATGGACTTATTAAAGTTGAACTGCTTACATTGTTACATGGAAAATGATATGTGTAAATTGTGAGACCTATTTCAATATTAGAGAAGTTGGAGGAAACAGATAGATGGCTAGATAGTCAGACAGAAAAAACAGACAGACAGATAAATAGATAGATAGATAGATAGATAGATAGATAGATAGATAGATAGATAGATACATACATACATACACAGATGGCACAGCATGAGTTGAATATGAAGAGATGATGTCTAAAAATAAAATTAAGGGCTGAGAGAGATATTGGGAGAACGAGAAAGGGAGAGATAGAATGAGAGAAATTATCTCACATAAATGGAGCAAGAAAAAGGTTTCGCTATGGAAGGGAAGATATGAGAGGGAATGAGTGAATCTTGTTCTCATTGAATTTGGTTTAAGGAAGGAATAATATACACACTCAATTGGATATCTTACCTTCCAAAAAAGTAAGGGTGAAAGTGATAAAGGGGGGGGAGGTGTGATAGAAAGGACGTGAGATTTGGGGAAGGGGAGTCAGATGCAAACACTTTTGAAAAGGGCCAGGATCAAAGAAGAAAACAGAATAAGTGTGCAGGGGGAATAGGAAGGAGATAATTATAGGAAGGAGATAATTATAGTTATTCTTTAACAACATAACCATTATAGAAGTGTTTTGTATAACTACACATGTATAACTTATATTTAATTGCTTGACTTCTCAATGAGGGTGGGTGAGGAGGGAAGAAGGGAAAAGATTTGTAACTTAAAGTTTCAAAAATAAATGTTAAAAAATTTTATTTTTACATGCAACTGGGAAATAAGATAAAGAGGCAATTAAGTATAGAAATCTATCTTGCCCTACAAGAAAGTAAGACAGAAAGCAATAAGGGGGCATGGTAGAAGGTAGGGCAGAGTGGGGGAATGGGTAATCATAATGCATCCCATTTTGCTGTAATGAGGAAGGGAGAGGTGAGGAAAAAACATAACTTAAAATCTTGTGGAAATGAATGTT
This sequence comes from Pseudocheirus occidentalis, assembly GCA_028646575.1. Classification (NCBI taxonomy): domain Eukaryota; kingdom Metazoa; phylum Chordata; class Mammalia; order Diprotodontia; family Pseudocheiridae; genus Pseudocheirus; species Pseudocheirus occidentalis. Next base: position 166,104,211 of record CM053594.1, on the reverse strand, counting down.
AAAAGCTAAAAAATAACTGATTAAATAAAAAAGGAAAAAATAAACTGAAAGAATTTCTTTTTTTTCTTTAAGTAGCTGAATGTAGAAATATAATTTTTGAGGAAAAAAAGAGACTGAAATTTTAGAGATGGACCTTAGCTATAGATGAAAATCACACAGAAGTAGGAAAAGTCTATACCATATGGATCTAAAAACAATTTTGAACTCTTTCCTGAAAAGTTTAAACTGTATAGTTATATTCTAATTAATGATGGAGTCAAAAAAGTTGTCAAGCCCTCCATTTGTATAGTAATGATAAGCAAAGGAAAAAATTAATGGTGGTTTGGTGTTAATTCAAGCACAAGCAGCTTTCCAGAGGACTGTTGATGTAAATAGATTTAAGGTTCTGATAAAATAGTATAGTGAACTCTCAGTTGATCTATAGCTACTAGGAATTCTTCAAGTGCCTTGGAAGAATTTGGTGTGGGAATTCTGACTGTTGTCTTCCTCCCATTCCATGCTTTGATCCTTTTTGTCCACAAAAAAGGATTCTAGAGTTTTATTGCTGTTCTTATTTTGCTTCCTTTTCCTCATGTTGGCCGGTCAATTAATTGGTTACTTCTTTTTAGCTTTGTGGAACTCTGCTTCCAGGGGGGGAAAGCTGGTAAAAGTCTGAATCAGAATTTGAACTCAGATCTTCCTGAATCCAGTGCAGCATTCAGTGCACCACTTACTGTCAGATATTATCTACATCTCTAGCATTTTGTGGCAAAAACAATTATTGAAAAACATCATCTGTTCTTATTGCTGTAGCTTTCATTTTCTAAGAATCTGGTTTCTGACCAATTACTCATTGAAAGCTTTTATCTCTGAAGTTACTGAAGCCTTTTTCTTCTGCTGCTGCTTTTCTCTACCTCAGTTTTTTTTTCCCTCAGTGGAATAGGGTGTATAGAAACACTTAACTCCAAGGGTTGATGTGAGGACCAATTAAATAACTTCATTAATGTAAGGCTCTTTGAAAACCTTAAACATATAAAATCTCTTATTATTATGGTTGTTGTGATTATACACTTTGAGAAACTAGTGAGGTGAGGTGAAGAACATTACTTTTTTCCCTTTATGGAAGGGGAAGACTTGGATAAATTGAGTAGAGAAGGAAGGAGTTTATTAGGAGGTATTGATGATTACCTATATGTAGAGGAGAACCCGGAGTAGTGGTGGTTTATAAGGACAATTTGCCAGAATTTGAACTCAGATCTTCCTGACTCTAGTGAAGCATTCAGTGCACCATTTACTATCAGATATTATCTACATCTCTAGCATTTCATGGCAAAAACAATTATTAAAAAACATCATCTGTTCTTATTGCTATAGCTTTCATTTCCTCAGAATCTGGTTTCTGACCAATTACTCCTCTCTCTGAAGTTACTGAAGCCTTTTTCTTCTGCTACTGCTTTTTAAAAATTCTGAACTAAGCAAGCATGTAAAAAAATGAACACAGGGACAGAGGACTTCAAATGAAACTGAGAATCATTCAAATGTCTCTTGCTTATCCTTTAAATATGTGTAATGGGGGGGAGGAGCCAAGATGGCAGTGTAGAAGCAACAAAGCACCACAGCTCCCACACAAACACGCTAAAAAACTCATAAAATGGGACACAGATTTTCAAGCTCGAAAACTCTCCACAAGACAGAAAGCACATCTGTTGCTGCAGGTACCGCAGCAGGCAGGGCTCTTCGCTGCAGTCTGGGACCCGGGCCGAAACCCAGCTGGCTCAGGCCCTTGGGCATCGGGCGGGGAACCACAGCTATAGGAGAGCAGATCGGCTGCACTGGAAGAACAGTTACCACATCTATCAGGCCAGAAGACAAAAAGGTGAAGAGAAAGGTCAGTGGATTTTGCTAACTGGGGAGAAGAAGAGTGGGTCTGGCCAAACTGCTCCCAGGGCAAGGAGGCAGCGGGAGGCAGCTGTTGCAGCAGGAGCAGCTGAGAGCTGCAGCGACTTCCACTGGTCTGCTTCAGAGCCCTCGGCCTGCAGATAGAAGGGGGGCTGACACGACCCATCAAGGCCAAGGGCTCTTGCGATGAGCGGCCTGGATCTGGATCAGGGTCTAGAGTGGTGGTCCTGGGGTGCGTTTTCAGTGAGCCAAAGCTGGGGGGGGGAGCTGCAGCACCCCACTAAGAGCCCCAGCA
>CM053594.1:166078082-166101538 GCA_028646575.1 Pseudocheirus occidentalis | reverse complement strand
CTGGGGTCAGGCCGCGTTTGCTGGCCTTGGCTCCAGACCTGCTGCGATGGGTTCCTCCTGCCGAACTGCCTTCAGCGGGGGACATGTTTTCTGCAGTTCCATGGATTTTGGAGCCATAAAATTTATTGATTTTATGTGTATTTAAGGTGGCCGTGCAGGAGCTGCTGATCCTTGCTGCTTCTATGCCGCTGCAATCTTGGCTCCTCCCCCCACCATCTACACAGTTCTTTAAAGGTACAGGGACATGGTAGACAATAGAACAAGGAGGGATAGGAAGGAGGGACATATAATCACTCTCTCATAAAATGTCCATTGTGCAGATGCTCTGCGTAACAACACATGTACAGCCTGTATTGAATTGCTTGTCTTTCTAGTGGGGGTGAATGATGAGGGAAAAAGGGAAAGAATCTAGAATTTAAAGTTCTATAATCAAATGTTAAAAATATATGTATATTTATATAATATATAATATTATTATTATTAACTACATGCAACTGGGAATTAAGATATACAGGCATTGGGGTAGGGAGACCCATCCTGCCATACTGGAAAGTCAGAGCAGAAATGTGTGAGGATATAGGAGAGAGCAGATTGGAGGAAGGGCTACACAGTGGAATTGCTGTTTTGAGATGGTGGGTAGGGGAAAGATGGGGAGAAAATCTGTAACTCAATATCTCATGGAAATAATTTCAAAATGGAAATTCCAAAGCTATGTTGTTTGTCAAAGTTTTCTTCTTGTTAAATAATTTCTTGGGTTTTTTTTTTTACATTTGCTGTTTTAAGGACAATAACATTTATCGTGAAATAGGAGTAGCTAGGTAGAGTATAGGCCCTGGAGTCAGGAGGATCTGAGTTCAAATCTGTCCTTAGACTTTTGACACTTACTGTGTGGCCTTGGGTAAGTCAATTAACCTGACTGTCTTGCAGAGGGGAAAAACGATTTAATAACTTTCATTATTAGATTTTACCTCCTCAGGCTTTTTGTCATTCTGGTTAATGGGATTTTACCATTAACTTTCATTTAAGGGCCAGTCAATATACTTCAGTGTAACTAATTAAAACTGTACCCTGTGGTCCCAATATCAAAGCTGTGATTGCAACAACTCTGTAATCACCTTGATCTCTCAAAAAGATTGAAGCTGTTGCTAATCCCCAAAGCCTATAATTTCTTTTCCGGCTTTGTAAATTCAATGAACAGGTACATTCCTTTGTGATTTTAAACAGAGGAGGTGTGGTACATGAATGTTAGGAAAAGAGGCAAAAGATCTGAATTTTAATATTTAATTTTGCTATTTAAAAGCCATATGGCTTTGAACATGTTTTATAGCCTCTTAATCTAAGTTTGTATATCTGTAAATTATGGGAAAATAAAATTGGCATTCTTATGTACATTTTTATACTCAAATTATCTCATTTGATCATCACATCCTTTTCTCCCAACCCCATGAGGTATGAATTAAAGAGATTATTATCCACATTTTGCAGACAAAGAACAAGGAAAAGTTTGTTCTGGGCTAGGTCTGACTTAAGTTGCCCCTATGTTGTTTGTATTGGTATGAGAACAAAATTAATCACTTGCCGTTATACAAGAGTTAAGAAAAGGAGATTTACTTAACCACAGCAGGTGGCTATTCAACAAGGACAGGTATTGAGGACATTTGAAATTGATTAAACTGGAATAATCTCACCTTTCTAAATCAACCATCATTTTCCACCTGCCAAACCTCAGAGAGTGTCAAGAATTACTCACTCATTTTGTAGGAAGCCAAACAGTGAGTAATATCACCTACCTGAGCCCTTAATTCTCTGTCCCAAAAAATTGTCAAGGAAGATTTCAATTTCCTTTAAGGAAAGCAAGACAGAAATTAACAAACAAAAAGCCAACTTGTATGCATGAAGAGGTTATGATATTACTCCTACCATAGAGGTGAATTGACTGAACAGTTAATAAATGTTTAAGGTTGGATTTGAACTGGTAGTCTATTGAGAATGTCATACTTTCTCTCAAAATACCTGCCCTCCTTTCTTTCCTTTGAGGGTTGCTATGAGAGAATATCATAATAATATATGTGGTATTACTAGGTAAACTATAGCTTTTCCTTCAATACTTTCTCTCTCAATGATCTCTTAAGTTCTATGTATAAAATTACCATCACTATACAGATTATTACAAAATCTCTACAATCAATCCTTGTACGGTTGTGTTTTGTCTTTTGTTCTTGAAGAGGACCATGACATCAGGAAGATGATGCCATGACTTGCAAATGAATTGGATTTAAGTGAGACTGTGCAAAGTCACCAGACTCGCTTTCTCCTCTGAAGCAATCTGGGTCCATAGGCCAGATATAGATCAAGGCAACAGGAGTTGGTCTAGGAAGTAAAATTGAGTACTTTGCTGGATGTTACTGTCCCCCTCACTTCCCTCCCAAATTAGCACTTTAAACATATTCAGGAATTAGCAGAGGTGGCCTCCTCTGTGGCTCACCTTTACCCAATCACATATCCACTGTACCCATTTCCAAAGTTTTGACTCCTACATCTCTAAGCAGCGATTTTATAATTGACAGATATCATCTTCCCAAAGTGATATCATCAAACATGTCCATGATAATCAACCTTAACCGTTATCTAAAGCTCCAGTTTCAAATTTCCAGTGCTACTTGAATATCTTAAGCTCAGTGTTTCCAAAAAAAATCATTATCTTTCCTCCCAGTCTCCCCACTCTGCTCACTTCCCCACTTTCCCATAATTTGTGTTACTTGTATCAGGAAGCTCCCTAGCATACCCAGCATGGCTGCTAGCACAGATTCTTAGATCTACTTTTCTAAAGGAAAGTGACTCAAAATGGGTTAACAGTCTCACTTTAGTCAATCAAACCATATCATTTACCTAGTTCAGAGGGAAAAGTTAGCACCCTGAACTTCAGAGAATACAAACACAAGTTACAAGCACAAGATACAAACAGAAGTTGCAAGCAAATCAAGAAACAGATTAGCAGACAGGCTTCCAACCATCTAACCATTACATCCATATCTATTCAGTTACCAGAGAGGGAATCACCAACATCTGGGTTTTTCAAAGTCAGGGCACTCAGTGGCTTCCCAGAGTCTCTTCTGGCCAGATCACACAATTCTTCTCAAAGTGCACCCAAAGCAAAACTTCACATCAGAGAGTATATAAAACCTTTTCCTGGATCTGAGAACATCACAGCCCTCTTTATCCACTACCCAATCACAAAGCAACAAGGCACAGGCATTCCTGAAAAACAAGCCTCCCACCACAGGCTCCACATGACCACATTCAGCCTATTAGGGGGCAGAGTATACTTTCAAATCAGGGAAGATTCTCAGAGCCACTTAAGCCTATCAAAGGGCCTAGGGGCAGGGAAGGTGTTTAGATTCCCATAACATTACTGTAGCATAAAACACCCTAGCATACCCAGGATGGCTGCTAGCACAGGTTCTTTGATCTGAAAGAAATCATCTCATAAAGGGTTAACAATCTTACTTTAGTCAAACATATATCATTTACTTAGTTCAGGGAAAAAGTTAGTACCATGAACTTCAGAGACTACAAAGTTACAAGCAGACAAAATATTAGGCAGGGAAAATAACACAATTCAACAGACGGGGTTTCTAGCTTTTGAACCATTACATACATATAGTTAGTTCCCATCGAAAGAAGTACCAACATCAGAGTTCTCAAATCTGGGGCACTCATTGGCTGCTCACAACTCTTCATATAAGTGAGTCCCAAAGCAAAACCTTGCCTCAGATGTTCATGTAGCCTTTTCCAGGGTTAGAGAATATCATCACCGACTTCACTACAAAGTAAGAAAAGTTGTGCCTTCCTGAAAAACAAGCCCCCTTCAAGCAAGCTTCTCCTGTGGGCTGTGCTCCACCCTTCAGCAGTCTCTTGCCACCACGGGCTACAAGTGACTGCATTCAATCCACTAGGGAGAAGAATATATTTTCAAATCAGGGAAGATCCTCAAATTCACTTAGGCTTATTTAGGGGCAGGGAAGGTCTTCAGATTCCCATTACAGTTACAGTTACATCCTCATAATCACACACTCCAACCAAGATGTCATCATTGACTTTTCACTTACACTTCTCATATTCAACCACACATGTCTAATCTTGTCATTTTTCATCTTACCAATGTCTCTCATATACATCATCTCCTCTGTACTCACAAAGTGGCATTCCAGTTCAAACTTTCATTATCTAAGAAAAGGGAAGGGAAGGGAAGGGAAGGGAAGGGAGGGGAAGGTATGTGAAAAGTTGATCTATATATAATTTCCATATTGTTCTCTATTTTTTGTTTGTTTTACCACAGGTTTTTGTAAAATAATGAATACCAAACCATATATGAGTGTGTTCATTCTTTTTGAGTCAAGGGAATATGTTTTGATGTATCATTCAATGAGAAAATTGTCCAGCCTCAAGTTCCTTGTAAATATAAATAAAAATTGAGAATAGAAGAGATCAAGTGGCTTTTGTAAGCTTAGAGTAGTAGAGCCAGAATTTGAAGTCAGTTGTTTTATTTTGAGTGGTTAAGCGACTTGACCAAGGTCACACAGTTAGTAAGCGTCAAGTTTCTGAAGTTGAATTTTACCTCAGGAACTCCTGAATCTAGCCGCAATGTTCTATTCTCTTCATCACCTAGCTGCCCCCAGTTTTTATGTTTATAATCAATCAATCATAAAATTGTCAAGCCATTGTGAAGCCAGCACTGTAAAAGATAAAGAATAAAGACAACTCCTATTCTCCCAGAGCTTACATTATAATGATTCCCAGACCAGTGCTTTCTCATACAGTATAATTCTCAGGTTGAAAATATATTTTCCAGTGTACTTTATTTAGTGTTTTAAAGAAATAGATTATGAATACAATTAAACATACTTTTGGAATCTCTTCATTTAAATATTGCATAAACATGTTACCAGTCCTTATAATTTTGATCAGATTAAAATTGCTTGGATTCTTGTTAATATATAGATAAGGTATGCAGAGGGAATTAAATGGTTTGAGGTTTATTTTGTTAGGCTCTAAAGTTTTAAGGATTTCCCCATTCATGTTGAAAGTTTTTTTTAATAAGGAAATGTAAAAATAGCTAGTAATAAAGTCAAAAGTATAAATGCAATAAAAGATATAATACATCATAAAAACAGAGGTGCATTTACATATGAATGACAATTTTGAATATCCAAATACTCAAAGAAATCTAAATTTTTGTTATAAAAAGTCATTTTATGAATGGGAGAAAAAAAATAAAGTTAAAATCTTCCAGTTTTTCTAAGGGTATTGTTAGATTCTGTCCTTGAACATAAACTAGAGCTATCTTTTATGTAAATGCAGTACTTGTACATTTCCTGATTTATGAAGCATTGATGAAAGAAATCTATGCACTGTACCATACAACATCAAAGAAATGTCTCCCTGCCCATGTAATTCACACAGGAATTTCAATACATAAAATATGAACTTTACTTTCAGGAGCAGGCAAAGGCAATAAGGTCAGGCATTCAAATTACAGAACTAATTTTGAATCTCTTTCTCTTTAATATTGCTATTGTTTCTCTATGAAGAAATTATGCATAGAGTATGATAGCTTTGTAAGAAAAATTTAATCCGACAGATATATAGGTTTATATCTATGTCATTTGAGTATAAGAAAATTATACATAAGCATACCCCTATATACCAAATATATATAAAAATCCAAAGCTTCATCTTCCTCTTTTTCTTTTCACATGGTTTACCTTCCAATAAATTTTGAGAGGAAAATTCATGCAAGTTTACTTCAAAAAATCTTTTTGTTAATTGAGTCTTACTGTTGGAAGAACAACCGTAGGTCAACTCATTAACCCAAAACAGAAATCCCCTCTAGAACAACCACAAAAGGTCAAGTAACCTCTGATACAAAAGATATAAATGAATACAGTCCTTACTCATCACTCCCTGAGCCAGTCCATCATACTTTTTGGACAACTTTTATTATAATAAAGACTTCTACTTTGCATAAAGTTGATACTTCACTCTTTGCCCCTAGGCACTGAATTATGCATTTCATAAATGGCTAATTGACTAAAAAACAAAATAAATCTAATGTCCCTTCCACATGATAGGTTTTCAAAGATTTGAAAGCTATTTCTATATTCAGTTTGACTCCTCCAGACTAATTGCCCATTTTTTCTTCAATTGATAGTTAAATGACTTCCATTATTTTTACCTCCCGCTCTCTGCCCTCTAAATGTATTAGCTTCTATTTTTGTCCTTTGCAAAATGTGATTATTGTGTAAGAAGGCTACAAATTTTGAAGTACTTTTCATGCAAAACATGATTTATGTGATCATGCTGATGATAGGGAACCAATGGAGTATAAGGAGTAGAGGAATGGAGTAGAACCAATGGAGTAGAAGAATGACATCACTGAACATATGCTTAATGCAGATCTCTTTCACAGCTGAGTGAAGGATTGACTACAGTAGAGAGAGACTTATGTCAGAGATATTAACCAGCTGTCTATTGCAAGACTGCAAGCATGTAGTGAGGGTCTGTACCATCATGGCAGCAGCTTTAGATGAGAAAGGAAGTTATATGTGGGAGATGTTATGAAGTTAAGGCAGGGAGAGATTGAAAATATGTGAGAGGAGAGATGGAAGACATGGCAAACAGAGAGAAGATGAAAGGAAATAGGATGATTACCTTTGTATGTACAAGGGATGGCCTTGGAAAACATAAGCATGTATCTTGGAGGGTTGTTGCGATTATCTAATGACTATATAAGACACCTCTTCATATGAGACTTCAGTGAAGTGAGAAGATAGTGGCAGAAGACATTTAGGATATGTGAAAAGAAGAATGAAGAAGAGTATTAACAAAGTTGTTGATAGATTGTAGCTCATGGTGGGGTGAAGAAGAGGTTTGGAGCTCCAAAGCAATGAGAGAGACAGAATGACAATACACTGTAATGATATAATGGCAATGCAGAAGTCATAAACAAGAAAGTGTTGACTGTGAGCAATGGCAAGATCAAATTTATCTGATTTTTGATGACGTAGGGTAGAGGTAATTGAAAATGACTAAATTGAGGATCTTGGGGTTAAAAGGGTTTGAGAGAATATCAATATGTTGATTGAAATTTTCACAATATAAAACAGGTAGAGGAAAGACTGTTCACCATTCATTTAACTTCTTGCAAAAAAAGAAAAGGAGTATACTGTGGGTTGGTTTACAACAATCAGTGGTGTGCTAGTAAATGCTTAACAACTGACTTTTCCAAAAGTACCACCAACACATTCCAAATTATTAATATTTTCTCCATGATTTTCTTAAATCTAGACAATTAACACCGAAAGGAGTCAGGTTTTGACAACAGCAAGGAGAGAGAGAGACAGAGAGAGACAGAGGCAGAAAGAGAGAGGCAGAGACAGAGATAGACAGAGAGACAGAGAGAGACAGAGGGAAAGTAGATAAAGAGAGAAAAAGATAAAACATTTTTTTAACCTGGCAAGTATTCCAGAGAGAACAGTAGAAGGAATACATAAGTTCTAGGCATAAAGTTGAAAGATATTGGAATAAAGCACCTGGCACTTGAAGATGGAGAATAGAGTTTATTAAAAGGGCTTAAATAATATCTCTCTTCCTTTATTTCTTTCACACACGTTCTAAGTTCTGAAGTTCTTTATACTTCCAGTCCCATTAGAAATAAGCATTGGAGCTTTTAATTTCTCCACTTCCAACCTGGGTAGTTTGCCCCTTTTAAGCAGCCTCATTGCTTCTTGTTTTTAGGGGATATTGGCTCTGGACTTAATGCAGACACTCATTCTTTCTCGGTGACTGAAATTCAGACCTCTAAAGCTCAAGGAATCCACCATTTTATTAATAAATGTTGATAGTGGTGGTACAGTGGATAGTGCTTGGGATTGGGGTTAGGAAGACCTGAGTTCAAATAAGGCCTTAGACTCTTACTAGTTATATGACTACCAGCATGTCATTTAATCTTTGTAGTTCCTTCAACTGTAAAATTGGGATATTAATAGCAACTACTTGCAGGGTTGTAATGAGGACCAAACTGCTATATAAATGCTTAATCCCTTCCTCTTGATAAATATATAGAATATGTGCACACACGTGTGTGTTTCTATTTATGTGGAAACTATATATACATATATCTATGCATGTAAATGACATAGCAGAAATATTCATATATTTCTCTAGGCTATCCTCTTGATATCATCTTTTTAGCAGTATTCTTACTAATCACTAAGAAAAAAATGCTGATAATATGCTTATTCTATTTGACGAAAATGTGAACTTGGGATAGAAAGGAAGAACACTGGATGAAAAAACTAGAACCCATAAAGATTACAAGTTGGAAGGACTATATGAAGGTCATTATCATCATGCATTAAGTTTTAACCTTTTTGAAACTTTAGTCCTTATATTACATGAAAGTCAGCCTCAGAAGTTCAATATGGAAAAAATTTGGATAGATGGTATTCATGTAAAAACAACTTAGAAGTTTTAATTGACTGACATTCAAATAAGATTCAAACTGATTTGGCTGCCAAAAAAGCTGATACATTATATAACCTAAAATAATTTGGTAACAGAAAAGTATGATAGTATTCATAGTGAAAGGAAGCAATACCTCTCTGTATACTGTCCTAGTCAAAGCATGCCATATTTAGGAGGGAAGCATTTTAAGCTGGTACACACACTGGGTAGGCAACAAGGATGGTGAGAAGAATCAAAATTATGCCATATGAAAATTCATTGAAAGAAAGGATTTAACTGAAAAAACAAAGAAACTAAATTTATGGGGGAACATAGTTAATACATTAAAATACATGAAAGGCTGTGATAAAGAATAAATTGATTCTGTTTTTTTACTTTTAAAGGTAGACTTATAATCCACTGGATTTTTGCTGCCTGAAAACTGTTAACAGGCATTTCATTATGAGACATGATCCTTGTCACTGGGTGTATCATGAAGAATGAAGCTAGGTCAGAGACTGTCAGGAATTTTATGATGGGAGGCCATAAATCAGCTAAGCATAAGACTAAGCACTCTATTGATTACCTTCTAATTCCATGACCATAATTTTAAGTTTCCCATCTTAATGGTTTTTTTTAAATTTATACTACTATTAAACTGATTGTTCATGGTTCTCTTAATTTTTGGCAATTTTACAATGTGGAATTATAGTCTCTAGTTATTTAGATATAAGCTTTGATTATAACAATCAGGATATTTTGATATACAAGAAGTGCAATATGAATTTTCACTTCCAAAATTTGACTTTATTGTTGCTCTTGGCAGGAAGTTTACATGCCTAAAGAATAAAAGGTGTAAATAGCATAAAATACTGGAATAAACATAAGTAACATAGATTAAGATACTATCCCTTCTGATTGGCCTATTACCATCTGACTTTCTGTAGAGGTTTCATCCGACAGGAAGAACTTAATTTCTCGCAAACAAATCATCAGTTTGCTTCACTCCTTTTATCTTGGAATGCACATGCACACACACATGCGCGCACACACTCCCATACTGCTTGCTTAGCTAAAATACTAATGTAAATATGCATCTGCTTTGAATGATTTACAAACACATGTGTTCCAAATGTACACACATGTACATACATGTACACATGAATGGATAAATATATGTGTATATGTATGGAGAGAGGGGCAGATGATAACCATGTCTTCTGCATGTGGACGTCTTTCTCAATCATCAAGGAGACATTTTGTATGGTCCATCATTAATATTTTCATGAATGGTAGCCTTAGCATCTTCTAGATTCAGAATTTGACTTTTATACTTTACATGCCAGTCTTCTACAATGTACTGATTTTATGGATCATTGGAGTGCTTCTGCCTCTTGGATTTGACTATGTTCACCAGGATGGCCACAATAATGAAGGAGAACATCCCAATCATCACCATGAGGTACGAGACATTGTAGAAATTCTCAGAGTTGACTTTGGCCTGGAGATCCTCTTCTTCTGCTGTTGTGTTACTGCCCCAGTTGTTCATATTAGTAATAAAGATCCTTTTGAAAGCATCTTCCAATGTCTGTGTTAAGTTGGATAAAACAGACATTTTTCCCACCAACTTCTATTGGAAAGACAAAAGGAATTATTTAGGGTTGAAAAAATCATTCCAATTTCTAAAAATCTCTTTCTATCCATTTTGAACATGTCTTTTTCAAGCTGATTTTCAAGCTGATTTGAATCACTCATGCAAATGAAAATGTATTTACATGTGTGGGGCTGCCAGGAATTCAAAAAAGGGCACTTCTTTTTTAATTAATTTTTTTGGTTACATTTTGAGTTTTGAGTTGTCTCCCTCACTTCCTCCCTCTCAACCCCAAATTAGAGGTCAACATTTCATATCTATACCTATATCTAGATCTGCGTGTGTGTGTGTGTGTGTGTGTGTGTGTGCAATATGGATTTTCTAAAGTGAGTTATTTATTTTCCTATTCACACTTACTCCTCTTCCTTTCTTCTCCATTTAAACTATTTTTATTACTTTTACCTTTTCTTGATCTTTTTATTTCTGTCACTATTGCTAAAATCCAGAGTAATTTCTTTTCTTCTAAGTTTAAATTCATGAGCATTTATTTTCTTTTCCCTCGCATTTCCTGCAAAAGAACAACAACAGAAAAATAAAACTCTCAGAACAAATATGAATAATTATTTAAAGCAAATTGTCTCATTGGTCAAATAAAAAATTGTATTTGCTATTCTGCAATTTTAGTCCATCACCTTTCCCTCAGAAGTTGGCCTGCTTCATTTTCTCCACTCACTCTGGATTGGTGGTATATCATTGCAGAGTTCTAAAGTATTTCAATTAATTTTCCTTCATAATATCAGCATATATATGTATTGTTTGTTCACTTTACTGTACATCAGTTCTTAGAGATATTCCTAGTTTCCTATGAAATTGTCCATTTTATCCTTTTGTATGGTTTAATAGTATTCCCCTAGGTGGACATTGACATAATCTCCAGGTTTGTGCTTGTATGAAGAGTTACAATAAGTATTTATGTACAGATAGTTCTTTTTTCCTTTTCATTTTTTCCTGAGTCATTTTGATGATTCATTTTTCCTTTTTATTTCATATTAGTTACTAATCCATTGTTTATATTTTCACTCTCACCACACTATCTCATACAATTAATTATCTTATCGTGTTTAAACTCCTAAAAGCATCCTTGTTTCCGGCATTTCCATTATATAGGATATATGGTGCATCCAACTCAATCTTTCAACACACAGTCTTTTAATAACTCTTATTATAATTCCTCTATTGAAAATCTTCGATACTTCTTCACCTCCCGATGAATTAAATACAAACTCCTGATTATATATATATTCTCTGAAATCCTTCTTGTCCTTCAAGTTCTAAGTTAGATGCCAATTCTTCCAGGAAGCTCTCCTGATCTTTCATCCAGAAGAGATATCTCCCAATTCTGAATCTTGTGTCATTCCTCACATGGAAAATATTAGCTAATTTGTATGATAATCATTAATATTTATGCTTTATATTTCCTTAACCATGAGTTTTTTGAGGGTAAGGATAACATTTAATTTCTTTGTAAACTCCAGAGTACACAGTACAATATATTATACATAGTAGGTCTTCTATAATGTTTGTTAAATGCATAAATCATTTTATAAATTATTATTTTAATGTCCATCTTGCAAATATTACTTTTATGTCAAACATTTCTCTTGATAAAATATACCGCTGGTAAAGAAATCACACCCCATTATCAATTTATTATTAAGCGCATTTGGGAATGTAATAATATGATGTTACACTAAAGATGTTTAATTCCAAGGATATACCCACCACATGTTTTCAGAAAATTCGTGAGGTCACAAAGACCAAAACCTCTACCCCGTGCAAAGATCTCTTCATAATTACAGGAAATGATTTAATTTGTTCTTAGTTTAAGATATGAAAAGCTTTGTCAATAATTCATACAAATGTTAATGTTGTTTTCAAAATAATACATCATTGTCATGCGTTTAACTTTTATCAACTTTTGAGGAGGCAGTGTAATACAGTAGAAACAATTCTGTGTTTAGAAGCAAATGACTGGAGTTAAAATTGAGTTTTGTTGCTTGTTGCTGATGCTATTAATATTGTTATTATGTTGTGGTTTCTATTATTTTAATTAACAATTTTAAAAAATTTTATAAGATAGCTTGATCTCTCTGGGTCTTTTCCCCCTCATTTATAGAATGAAATTATTAAAGGGCAGGACTTCTGTGATCTCAATAAACTATTTCTATGACTAACTCTAGTTTGAAATTGACGAACACCTAAATTTTGAAGTTTTTTAAAAAGAAGATCAGTGTTTATCACTAACATGTAAAGTCTCTAGAAGTAGGCTAGTAAAAGATTGCCTAGACCTTTTATATCTTTAAGAACATGGCTTAATGAATATAGAAAATTTTTACATCAATTCTTTTAAAATGAATTAATGATTCATTTCTTGAAAACCACTTTTTTTACATAGCTTTAAGGATCCTGAAAGAACCTTATTAATATTGTCTATTTTTTAGTGAATGTTTTCCTTAGAAATGCATGTTTTCCCAAGGGATATTTCAAACTTGCCCTCAATGAAATGATCCCAACTCCCCATCTAATGAAGTCTGAATTAATAAGGATTAACTCTTTTCCTTTTATTCCTTTTTGTTCCCCCCATGCACACACACACATGCACACCACTTAGTGTATTCATTTTTGGCTAACTTCTCTTTTCTCAATGAAAAATATTTTTTTAAATTACGAACTAAACAGATGCTTTGGTAAATTTGGGAGAAATAGAACATTGGCAAGACTGAAATTACATTCACAAATATGTTTTTCTTGTCTTTTTTTTGTTTGAGGTCATGTCTCCTCTGCAAATAAAATCTCTTGTTTAATATTGATCTTAACCTTGTTTCTAAGGTCATGTGTGTTGTAGGTATATGTATGTTTACATCTGTTTGGCAGTGTGCTTTTAGAATGAAGTTAGTTCATCATGAATTACATATTTCCTCATATATTCCTCAACTCAAATCATAAATGTTTAATGTTCATATATGCCTTTTAATAGATGTTAAATAAGCATTTCTGTTTAAGTTTGTATGAAACTTTTCCTTTATCTCTTCTTAAATTACTAACAGACTTTCACTATCTGCTATAGTGCATTAGGAAGCTGATTTAAAACTTGTGGTAACATTCATTGAGAATCATTATATATTAACTAGTATTCATTGTTCAAAACATTAAGCCAAACAGAAGGAAACAAATGAGACCTTGAAGATAGTGCCTTTGTTGTAGGTAATAGAAAGGCAATAAGCTTGGAAGCACAGCCTTCTCATCACCCCACTGATACTGCTTGGTCTCTGAACCAAGGGGATATATACTCCTAATCTGACAGTGACTTTAAATAATAGTCAACCAAAGCCATATTGATTTTCCCCTTCTTGTGCTTTTACTTTGTGTTTCTTCATCCCTAAATTCTAAATAGTTCATGGGCCACTTGGGTGCAGAATGAACTACTGAATTCTTGCCTGAACCCAAAATGCATTTAACTATTTTTTGGAGCAGGCACCTCTACATTTCTGCCCAACAGGATAAAAAAGAGAGAGCAAAAACAAGAACAAACGAACAAGCAAGGCTTAGGTCAACCACTACTAAAAATCTAAAAAGATAAAAAAAACTTAAAAGTAGCAGTTTCCTAATTTTAGCAGATTTCATTAGATAGTCTGACTCTCCTATATGTAAAACAGTACTTTCCCAGGGGCAAAAAAAATAATAATTTAGATAGTCCTATTGTTTATGTAGATCTATGATTTCATTAATGTAATTAAGAGACCTGTTGGTAAGGAAACTACCTCCAATAATGTACATCAACAATGTATAATCTTAGAGCATGGATTGTTGAAGTTTTTTGCCTCATGAACTCTTTTAATAGTCTATTGAATACTAGGGATCCCTCATAATATTTTTAAATGCATAAGATGAAATATATAGGATTGAAAAGAAAACTACACACATGAAATATATGTAGATATAATGTGCATACAATATATATGATGTATATGTTATACACATACATAAATGTATTTACACATATATTTATATGTCTACATTGAAACATCTTTGTATATGTATATCTACCTCTATAGATGTAGAGATATAAATTAACAGACCTCACATTAAGCTGATAAGGTAAGGGATTTATTCATGATCACATGGTTATTATCAAAAGAAAAACTTGAATCCACATCTTGACTCCAAACTGAGCTCTTTATCTGCTGTCCTATGCTTTCTCTTAATTCTTATATTGTTTGGAAGAACTATCCATGTGCTAAACTCTGCAGTAATTTTGAAGTGACAAATTGCTGGGTGAATGAGTTTTCTCTCTCCTTTAGGTGAGTTGTACCTACAAAGTGAAATTTAAGTCTGAAACTTATATTGATCTTTCATATGATGCTGCATTGTATCTGATTTTATTAATGCACATACTTCCTCCACTTGTTCATATCATGATCCATCCGCACATTCTTATCTGGTGAGATATTTCTCATGTATTTATCTTAAACGTCTATGAAATATTTATCTAACTCCATACACACATTTCATTAATGCCAGTGCAACCCTTAAATCTCTAATTGCCTATTCAACACCATAAAGAGTATGTCTCTAAATATCTTAAACTCAACATGTTGAAAACTGAGTTACTTATGCTTTTCCTTAAACCTTGTTTGCTCCCTGGCTTGCCTATTTATTATTAA
The DNA here is from genome assembly GCA_028646575.1 of Pseudocheirus occidentalis. Taxonomy (NCBI): domain Eukaryota; kingdom Metazoa; phylum Chordata; class Mammalia; order Diprotodontia; family Pseudocheiridae; genus Pseudocheirus; species Pseudocheirus occidentalis. The sequence goes on along the minus strand of CM053594.1, from coordinate 166,086,718 downwards.
GGGTACCATCATCCTTCAATTGGCATGTATTTGCAACCTAGATATCATCCTAACCTCTGTACTTTTTATGTCAAGATATTCAGAGATACTCTATTTTCCAAAGTTAAGGCCCTGAGCTAGGCATGACAACAATCCTTTATACTGACCCTCTGGTTACTCACAGTCACAACAAAACCCCAGAAATGGGACGTATGATTTCCCTGTTTCCTAGGAGATCTTGAACTGAGAGCTGGGTAGCTGATATGCTGTAGCACAAAATGATCAAACATATCTCCCGAAACTCTGAATAATCCCTGCACCTGTTACTGATAAGTGAACTGAACCAGAGGCTACAGTCCTGTTCCCACCATACTAACTCTGATTCTGCACCCTGCTGAATGATCATGAGGCTCAAAGACACTTAAGAATTGAGACAATCAGGAGCATTCTGGGAAGATGGCAGAGTAGGTCAGAAAATTCCAATCTCTCAATATAAACAAGGCAAGATAGAAGGAGTTTTTGCCTTTGCTGATGAGTGATCCCAGGTAAATCTGTGCTTCTGAGACACAACCCTGGGTGAGAAAGAACCAGGTGAGCACAGAAGCAGTGGTTCAGGGACACTGCCGGCTTTAGGCACTTACATAAGAGTTGAGTTCTTGGTTTCTGTTTAAGGAGAGAGGGAAGAACTGAAAAAGGAACTGAGGCTATAGACATTATCCCTCCTACTACAGTAGTAGAGGTTATTACAACAAGTTGCTAAAAAATAATAATAAAAAAGACTACCTGAAGGTTAAGAACCCAACCATAGAAAATTACTATGGAAATAGAGAAAACTGGGGTTCATCTTCCGAGAAGGATACTGAAGTAAAAAGAACAGCCTCTCCTACCCCAGGTAGTTACCTTTACTGGTCATTTGCCCAAAACAAATTCATAGAACTTAAAAAAGACTTTAAAATTAAATGAGAAAGATTGTGGGGAAAAATAAGAACAATTCAAGAAAAATAAGAAAATTATAATGAGAAAGTTAACCAACTGGGAAAGGAGATCTAGAATCTTAAGAAAGAAAATAACTCCTTAAAAATTAGAATTAGGCAAAGGGGAAGCCAGAGAAGTTATAAGAGATGAAGAAATAATAAAACAAAATATAAAGTATGAAAAAAATTGTCGAGAATGTGGAACATCTCATAAAAATAACTGATGTGGAGAACAGATAAAGAAGAAAAAACAAAAATAATCAGACTACCTGAAAGCTAAAATTAAAAAAAAAAGAGTTTTGAATTGTCTTGAAGCATTAGAACAAGAGAGAAAATTATAAATAGAAAAAAAATTCCACTGATCACTACCTGAAAGAGATCCTACAAGGGAAACCTCAGGAATATCATAGTAAATTTCTGAAACTTCTAGCTCAAGGAGAAAATATTACAGACAACAACAACAACAAAAACCAGTACAAATATAGTGGAGTAACAGTTAGAATCACACAAGACCTAGTATAAATGACACTAAAATGCCACATTTCTTGGAACCCTATATACCAAAGAGAAAATTAACAAGGGATGGAACTGAGAATATCATAACCAGTAAGGTTAAGCATAATCCTAAATGAAAAACAAATGGGCATTCAATGAATTGCCGGACTTTTAGGATTTAATTTCAAAAATATCTGAACTTAATAGAAAATTTGACATTCAATACTCAAGAGACAAATAAGGTAACCATCAAAATACTTACAAAGCACTCAATGACAGACTGTTTACATTTTATATGAGGAACTATAAACTGCATATTTGATAGTAATTGGGGAGTTCAAAAGAAATCCTGGGGTAGAGCTGAATATGATGTAATTGTAAAAAGTACTATCATTTGGAAAGAGGTAAAAAAGAAAAAAATGTATATACAAATGAGGTGTAGGAAAAATAAATATATACAAATTAGATGAGGGAGGAGGGCTGATAGTTTCCAAGCCCTACTCTCATTGGGAATGGATTAGAGAGAAAAACAGATATAAAACTTCAGAAAGAAAGAAGGCAAATGAGGATAAAGAGGGGGGGAGAAGATAAGTGAGGGATTTGTAGAGGGAACACCACTCACATCAGATCTGGGTTAAAGAGAAATCAATATGTACATTTAGAAGTGAATAAGTCTCTTAAATTTATAAAAATGATGGTGAGAGAATATGATAAGGAGTATAGAAGGGCACCAAGATTAATGTGAATAGCATCATGTATCAGCAAGCAATCTAGCATACCCAGGGTGGCTGCTAGCACAGGTTCTTAAATCTGCTTTTCTAAAGGAAAGCAGCTTAAAATGGGTTAACAGTCTTTAATCAATCAAACGTTTATCATTTACTTAGTTAAGGGGGGAAAGTCAGCACCCTGAACTTCAGAGAATACAAGCAGAATACAAACAGAATACAAATGGAAGATAAAAGCAGAAGTTACAAGCAGACAGAGAAACAGATCAGTAGAAAGCCTTCTAGCTATCTTACCATTGCATCCATACCTAGTTTCTTACCAGAGAGGCAAGCACCAACATCTTGGTTTTCAAAGCTGGGGGGCTCAACGGATTCCCAGAGTCTCATCTGGCCAAATCACAAAACTCTTTCCAAAATTATCCCCAAAGCAAAAACTCACATCACAGTATACATAGCCTTCTCCTGGGTCAGAGAATGTTACAACTCTCTTGATCCACTTCCTAATCACAAAGTAATAAGATGTGGGCATTCCTGAAAGACAAGCCTCCAGCCACAGGCTCCCTGTGACCACATTCAGCCTATTGGGGGCAAAGTGTATTTTCAAATCAGGGAAGGTTCTCAGAGTTACTTAAGCAATGGGTCTACGGGCAGGGAAAATCTTTAGATTCCCATAACATATCAAGTGGGAATAAAACATACCCTTGGAAGGATATAAAAATCTTCTAAATTCAGTTGAAGTGGGTGGAGGACAAGAGAGGAATCTTTACAGGGAAAGTAGCAGGATAAGGTACCAGACACTGAGTTCTTTACTTGAACTAAACTGCCAACCATTCAAACTCTGCTTCAGAGAGTGCAGCTCCAATGGGCTGGGCACATTGTTTGAATGAGAAATGTATGCCTACCAAAAAGATTATTTTGTTTAGAACTCACACAGGGTGAATGCTCACATCATGGTCATAAGAAGTGAAACAAGGACAGTCTCAAGGTCTCTCTTAAAAACTTTGGAATCTATTGTGTGATATGGCACAGGACCACTCAGCATGGCATGCCCACATCAAGAAGGAACTGGGTTCTATAAACAAAGCAAAATTGAAACAGCTCAAAGCAAAAGCAGGATATTATGACAATAGTGCAATAACCACAATGCCCACCATGGTTATGAGTATGCTGGTATAGTTGTGAATCACAAAATGTAACAGGTTCTCCACATGGAGGACAGAACAAAAGTTTTATTCAAAAACCAGGAAATCAAGTCTCAGATCCAGAAAGTCAAAGTCATTCCAGGAACTACAAAGTTGGTACACATGGTTAATGCAGTGAACATCTATATTCCCAAGCCTTTACAACAGAACAGCTTCATTCAAGGAGGAGGGATCCTCCTCTCTCATGCTAGCTCCCCAGCCTGGCTCTAGGAAGCTCTCAGCAGAAGTTCCCAGAAGAAAAGTCTCAACAGAAGTTCCCAGAAGAAGTCTCAGAAGAAGCTCAGTTCTCAAAATCGTAATTACTTTTTCCAGCCTGGGCCTCTCCTCCTCAGCCCCCACAGCTTGCTCCAAGAAGCTCTGACTCTCCAGCTTGTGCCTTTCCCCATATACAGTATTAGCACCTCCATGCCCCACTCCTTCCTGTTATGTCAACAACAGGGGTTCACACCTTCTGTTTCTTAACAGAGGTGTGATATAATTAACTTGAAACTAAGTGCTAAGGACCTGTTTACTTGCTAACACAATGGCATGGAATATCTTCAAATCCCATTAATGTCACATATATGCAAATTTAGAAAATCCACTCCAAATGTTCACATGGACTATTTGTGCCTGACAAGTGGTGGAGCATTCTGAGATCACACTGGTCTGATCAACCACAGTTAGACACATTGAAACTTGACTTTAGCATAGTGATGTAATTTTCTTAGAGACAGAAGAACAATAAAGTAACCAACAAGGTTAAGTAATAGGAAGGCAAGGGAGCAGGAAGAAGAAAAGTAGAGGAGTCAGAAAGGATAAAAAAAATAACAGATAAAAACAAATAAATAAAGATCATGAATAGAATTTATTAGGAAAGAACAGGGGGTAGTAATCATGGTATTAGACCAAGTTAAAGCTAAAATATATTTAATCAAAAGATAAAAATAGGAATAACACTAAGTGTGAGACTTATTAATCAATACTGCTTTAGATTATTTAAAATAACTAGACGTTATAAGGTTGGAATATTGCTGTGGTTTAGGAAATGATGAGTTGGTGAACTTAGAAAGATATGATAAGACTTGGACTTATCAAAGAGCATTTTATCCACTCTCAGAGAAACAGGACAAGCAAGTATAGAATATTCTGATAGATGCAAATGAATGTATAAGACTATATATGAGTATGACTACAGATATCTAAATACATGTATGTGTATGTGAGTATATGTATGTGTTTGTGTATGTACACTTAATTCTAGTATTTTTAGTGGGGGAGGGGGAGGAATAAAAAGAACAAAGTAAAAAATATACAGCAGAGAACAAAAAAAAACTTACAGGGAAGCAAAGAAAAGATGGAAAGCTCTAAACACAACATGTAATGTTTATTATATAGGCTTTCTTGAAATGTAAACGTATTGTTCTATAGTTTGAATCCTCTCTTACATTATGCTGTACATATAGCAATTATTTCTCTTTTCTTAGTTTGTATTTAAATTTTAATATTTAAATTTAAAATAAATTAATAATAACAAAGAAATTTTTAAAAAGACTTGAGACAATCAGAGAGCTCAACAATTCTAATAATCTAGAGAATGTTTCCACAGGACTTAAGAGTGCCTGCATTATCCCCAGAAATGCCCATCTTGGAAACTTTTTACTCAAGGTCTAAGAATTAAAGTGTTCAATCCCAACTTTTTGCGGTTTTCATGATTAAAAACCCATAAGCCATTCTTTTCAGGCATACTTCCATTTGCAAATGTTTTCCTTACTTTGAAATTAAACTTCTGTTTGATTTTTGACTCTCCTGTAACTCTGACCCTGCTTAGTTTGACTCCAGGCACTCATCGGTTAGGGACCAGTTCTGGTCTAGTTGAAGCTCTCTAATTTCCTATAGCAAATTTGTTGCTAAGGCTGATCAATTTTACCTTTATAATGTCTCTCACATGACTCAATTTAATAATTCAATTAGCATTAATTTTTGCTTTTGTTTGGAGGGGAGGGCAGGGCAACTGGGTTAAGTGACTTGCCCAAGGTCACACAGCTAGTAAGTGTTAGATGTCTCAGACTGTATTTGAACTCAGGTCCTCCTGACTCGAGGGCCAGTGCTCTATTCACTGCGCCACCAGCTGCCCCACAATTAACATTTATTGAAAACCTACTACGTACTCAGCTCCATATTAATTACTGGGGATAGAAATAAGAAAAAAAATACAGTACTTGTCCTCAAGGAACTTATAGTTGAATAAGTGAAAACAACATACAAAAGTAGTCCAGAAGAGGAGGACACAACCTCAGGTAGCAAGACTGGGATCATCTTATTCCATGGAATTGAAATCAGGCAGAGCTACAGGTACAAATTAAAGTGAAATAGAAATCCAATTTCTGCCTTCTATAATGGAAGGCTATATGAGGAGCTTGGCACTTTACCCTCCGATCCCACCCCTGCCCCAATCAGAGGAAAGAAAAAGTTGATGGTGGTAATACACAAACTTGAATGCCTTCACCATGGTAATGAAGCACTAACCTGATATGCGTTTCAATTTGTATTTCTCTAATAAATAGTGATTTAGAGCTTTTTTTTTGTCCTGCGACTATAAATAACTTTGATTTATTTGTCTGAAAAGGGCCTGTTCATCTCCTTTGACTACTATCAATTGGGGAATGACTTGTATTTTTATAGCAGTTTTCTGTATATTTGAGAAATAAGGCCTTAATCAGAGATACTTGTTGAAATTTTCTTCTGAGATCTATTATATCTAACTTTTCCAGAATTTTATTCAATTCCGTAACTTCTTTCTCATTTATTTTTTGTTAGATGTATTTAATTCTTAAGGGGGAAAGTTGAGGTCTCCCACCAGTATAGTTTATCTATTTCCTCTTTTAACTCATTCAATTGCTCCGTAAAAAATATACCATTTGCTATATGTGTTTTAGTAGTGAAATGACTTCATCGTCAATTGAAACTTTCAGCAAGATATGCTTCCTTCCTTATCTTTTTAATTAGATCTATTTTTGCTTTTGCTTTGTTTGAATTCATGATTGCTACTCCTGCTAAACTGCTTCAGCTGAAGCATAATAAATTCTGCTCCAATCCTTTGCCTTTACCCTGTGTATCTCACTCCTTCAAATGTGTTTCTTGTAAACAATGTATTGTAGTATTCTATCTTTTATTCCATTTTGTGGATGAGTTCATCCCATTCCTTTTTACAGTTATGATAACTAACTGTATTTCCTTCCCTTCTTTATTCCCCTCTTTTTTACACCACCTACCTTTCTGTCCTCACAAGTTTTTTACTTCTGATCACCTCCTTCCCCAATCTACACTCCCTTTCATCATCAGGAGGGCTTCAGAGGGATGCTTCACCACTTTGTCATCTTGGCAGGGGAAGTCTACCTTATAGTTTTCATAGTTGTTCTGATAATATTATTGATAATTGAAAACTCAATGTAATAATACTAAAATCTAGTATTTATATATGTTATATGACTTGATCTTTATGACAATCCTATAACACAGGTGCAAACAGAATAATGATTACAGTTACCATTTGCATTGTGTTTTGTAATTTGCAATGTGCTTTCCATATAATAACCTATTTGACTCACACAATAACTTTATGAGATAGATACTACTATCCTCCATATTTTACACATAAGGAAACTGAGGCTCTGAGAGGCAAGGAAGTAGCTTAAGAGTTTTGAAAATGGTCTGCATTTTACTAAATGAAGTCTAACCTCATATCTTCAATGTATTTATATTCCAAGATCACTATCCACTAGTAGTACCTATCCAAACTAAATCTATATTTTTATAATTCATCATTATTAGCTATGAAACAGCATATACTATCATTAGTGCTAAGGGTTTATCATCTCCTTTTTCTTCTTTCTCATCTTGGTGAGAAGATTCTGTGTTGTGATGCAGTTTGATGCATTCAATGATGTAACCAAAATAAAATGACCCATAATTTTGGAGGATTTGGAAATTATAACCACTACTATAGATTGTTGAAAGCCCTTTCTGATTGGTGCCTTCTTAAAAATGGAAGCCATCATCTTTGGTGAGCTTCTGATTAGAAGTTGATAGTAGAACATTTAACAAAATTGTACCTGTGATTCCATCAATAATGCAATTAAGTACACAATCCATATAATTTCTGAGTACCTCTGTCCACTCTTTAACTACTTAGCTATCATCACTTCCAAAAATAAAAGAGGTTCCCATGGGACTAGGAGCAGCTTTATATTGCTATGATTTCACTGTTTTCTATCACCAAAATACTTTAGCCATGATCACCTCTCAAAAGGAAGATTTCATTAGTCCCTTAATTTTCCCTGTCTCAAATCAATTCAATTCCAAATTCATACTCCACACAACTGTCAAAGTTGCATATATCACACCATATATCAAAACATGTTAAAAAGGAACATAGCTAGCCATATATCAAATCATGTCACTCCCCTACCTCAGGCTCCAGGGGCTCCTTATTACAGTGAGGATTTAACACAAAATCCTTTGTTTGACATTTCAAACTCTTCACAATCTGGTCCCAACCTAGCTTTCCTGGAGGACTATGTATTACTCTCTCTCAGTCTGTCTTAATTCTAGCCATACTGGTTTGCTCACCTATTGTTTCCCTTTAACAACTTTCTATTTCCATACTTTTGTGCAGGGTCTCTTCCATATCTGTAATGTACTCCCTGCTCACTTCCGCCTCTTAAAGTCCTAGCATTCTTCCTTTCTCAATAGTCACTTGTGAGTGCCTCAACCAAAAGTAATAATTTCTTTGTATTTTTGTAAAAGTGAAGGTTAGATTAAATCACTGAATCAATCAACTCATGCTACTTAAAATAACTAGCAAGATATTGTGTAGCCTCACACCTTTATCTGGTGACAACATCTCTATCAAATTAAATAGGTTTGTTAAATACTAATAATTTATATTATATTAAGTCTATGCAATATATAATTATATATCACTTACAATATATACTTATGTAATTAAGTATATTAATATATTACCATTAACAGGCAGCATGTGCAAAAAAGCCCTTAAACAATTTGGAAGGAATGAAAGCCATTGGGTGAAATAAGGTAACTTTATGCATAAGCAACTGAGATTATCTGAGGAGTGTAATGGTAATTAATTTGTTTGATCAGATGTTAAGTAGATCCTAGTAACCTAGTGTTAAGTATAGAACTCTTTCCATTGGTGATAAGGATCCAGGGAATCAGAGAGACCACCCAGAGTCAAAATGAAGAAAAGGCTTCCCCTT
>CM053594.1:166032608-166077582 GCA_028646575.1 Pseudocheirus occidentalis | reverse complement strand
TTCTGAAGATTGTATATAATATTGTGAACTGTTGAAACTATGAACATTGTACTGAATCTAGATTTGTGGTGTAATAAACAGAGTGTTCACTAATACTATGTAATCCGAATCTTAAAAGCTCCTCACAGTAGCATTCTCTCAGAAATCTACTGCTGATTGGCTTTACATTATGGCATGTAATTTATCATGTCATTTGTGTCATGGTTAAAATAGCAAGGTGGCAAGGACTCTAGGCATTCCAGTGTCTGGCCAGGATAGTGATAGTAACAGTTGGATAAAATAAGAAGACTCGATGGATTAAGTAAGTAAACTGAGATTACCTCTGTATGATTGTCTATCTGAAATTTTATTTTAGTTTTATTGAATGGTTTCTTTTTTCTCCTCTGGCTAAGGGCCTCTCCACCTCTACCCCATAACTCCTTCTTCACCCCTCCTTCCTGATTTCTCACTATACTGAAGCTCTGCCGCAGAACAGAGGCCTTTATCTCCTACCTTCTACTTTCAATGAATTTGTGTGCAAATATTAATATTAAAAATAAATGTAGGGAAAATATTTGGAGGAAATAAATAAATTCAGGTTGTCTGAAGAAACTCATTCATGCCTTTTGTGTCTTAATAAAATAACAAGCTATTTTGAAATCTAGGCATTACAGTATCTGGCTGTTCAAGTATTAGTAACAGTTTCTGCAGAACAGATGGAGAGAATCACTTGGAGGGCAGTGATTATGGAATATATTTCTCCCCTCTGTCTTCCAGAGGATTACTTCATGAACTTAAAAAAAATATCTTGTAACTCCCATAGATGTCCTAACAATTTCTCCAGACCAACAGTGGCCAACAGCTGAGTATGAATGAGGATCCAAAGACAAATAAAGCCCAATGAAGAAAATGCAGTCAGAATTATAAAAGAGCCTTCGACTTCAAGCTGAGCAGGGAACTACATGAATATTAAGGTAATTTTATGAGATTTGTGCAAAAGCAGAAAAAAGACTTCCATCTAATCAGTTGTTGTGTGGTGTTCTTTTGACACTCATGATCTATAACTTTGAGCCCACTTTCTCTGGATTCCTTATATGTACTTGTGGGAGAATCTGAAGTGAGTTGGGGGGCATGTTTTATAACAACCTTTTTTTAATGTGCCCCATAACAGAAACTAACTAAGCATGATTGCTGCATTAATATCAACCAATAATTAATAGTGGAATGTCCTAATCAGTACTAATGAGCAGCAATCAAGAGAGCTACCCCCAATCCATGATTACCTATGATTTTTTTAAATCGATAGTGAATTAAACATACTAAAGTAACTTTTAGAGTGTTTTGCTTTTCTATTTCCTTCTGATCTTTATTCTGTATTCATCTATATACCAAAAACAAAAATTTTAATGAGCTTTTTCTTTCTTCTATTTTTTTACATCATTATAACTACAGTCTTTTCCTATAATCCCTGCACCAATTAAAATTAAAACAACAACCTTGTAGCACAAATAAGCATAGTTAAGGAAAAAAAATCCACATGATAATCATGTTCACATGTGTATGATTCTTTTGTATATTAATTCTATCATTCCTCTGTCAGGAGATTGGTATCATGCATTCTCATAGGTCCTCCAGGTATGAGGTTGGTCATTTCTTTAATTGTAATTCTAAAGGCTTACAAATTTGTTTTCCTTTAACATTTTAGAGTGAAGTTCATCTGATCCTCATCCTAAAACCCTTTCCTCCATATTTATACTCTTCTCTGCCCAATTGCAAGAAACAATAAATTAACCCCCTTCTGCCTCCTTTATAAGCTAGTATACTGAAAAAGTGACAGCTAGATGGCGCAGTGGATAGAGTGTTGGGCCTGGAGTCAGAACAACTCCTCTTCCTGAGTTTAAATCTTGCCTGAGACACTTACTTGCAATGTGACCCTGGACAAGTCACTTAATCCTGTTTACCTCAGTTCTTCAACTATAAAATGAGCCAGAGAAGGAAATGGCAAAGCACTCTAGTACCTTTGCCAAGAAAATCCCATATGAGGTCATGAACACATCACTTTAAATGGCTCAAGAACAACAAACCCAATTTACATTCCCTTTTCTTTCCCTTTCCTTGAGAAAATAACTTGCCTCACCTCTAGAAGACTGTTTATATTTTTAATTTCTTCACTCAGTCAGTCAGCAGATATATAAGTGCCTATCATGTGCCATGAACTGTGCTAAATTCTGGCAATACAGAGAAATATAAATAGCAGCTCTTCCTTTCCAGGATTTCACAGTCTAATAGGAGGCAGAAGAATGTTCAAACAACTATACACAAACATTTTTTAAACGGCATAAATTGCAAATAATAAATGGAAGAAAGGGTCTAGATTTAAGTGGAATCTTGAATCTTTTTTTTGGCTGAAGATGAGATGCTTGTTGAGATATGAAAAAAAGTTAGAGAAGACAGGAGGCAGAGATAAGAAAGCAGAATATTACTAACATATGAGACAGCAAGTGAAAACACCAAGAGTTGGGAGATTTCAAGGAATTTCAAGGAAGTCAGTTTCACTGTATTTTAGTATCTAAAGAAGAGAATGAGGTATAAGTAGACTGGGAAACCAGGTGATGGAGTATCAGGTTATGAAAATCTTTGCACAACAAAATTCCTCTTTGAGGACACACATACATAATTTGATATAGAAATACACCAAACTCAGCAGCTTTTTTTTAAAATCAAGAATACACAAAAGTTTTCTATTCCATTAAACATCCATTTTATTTTCCTTTTAGGATTGTAGGATTGGCCCTATGGGTTAAGTTATAAAGTCTTATAAGGCTATGCACTTTGCTTTTTGGAATACTATATTTTGAACTCTCTCATTTAAAGTGTATCCTGCCATATAGCTTTTGTGATCCAGACTCTGATTCCTTCTTACTTGAATTCATTATTTCTGTTTCTATCTTCTTTCACATAAAAATAAATGTTGCTGTTTTGTTATTACATTCCTAGAGTTTCCTTTTTGGAGTGTCTTTCCACAGTAGACAAGTTGATACTGCTGATTATCTCTAATAAATGAAGCAAATGATAAAACACAATTTTAAAAAGCTCTATAATTGTAAGGAGACCAAGTTATAAACCTTGCACAAACAATAGATTCCTTGAAAATTAGAATAGCTTCAGCATAAATCTATGATTCCATGAACTAAGAAGAAATTTTGAAACATTTTAAAAAAATAAATAAGAAAATGGAAAGATATGTGCTACCAAATATAAATTAGCTGCAAAAGAGATGAAGAGGAGATAATTTAAATATCATCTGACTCCATAAAAGTAATGATTTTTTAAGTCTGTGATCTAAAGTTCAATAAATTATAAAACTGCTATGATCTATTAGCACCAGTGTTCTGTATCTTCTTGTGCTTATTCATCTCTCTAGACTTAGGTGCTGAAATAAGACTTTTCCCATACCCACCCTCTTTCACCTGCTCCATTTGTGTAGAATGACAATGCCACACCCTTGACCTTCAGAGTGCTGGATCATTGAGGCTATTTTTGAATATTTACTCTGGAATATCAGGGACTTTGGAAATCTTGGGAATCAAGGTGTTTTGGAGTAGATTGCTGTCCCTCATGGTCACTACCAAAGTTCCCATTGTTGGTTTATAACCATCCTCAGAATTTTTTCCCTGGGAGCTCTCCACCTTTTTTGCCTTGGGATAGAATGTTGTAGGACTCCTGAGTCTCTAGACCCTCTCTGGTAGCAGAAGAAAACTATTTTCTTATTTAAATATTCTGGTGTGTATCTGATATAGTCACATTTCTCTACTTCCTGTTGGCTTCTGGCTGACTTTTTCTGAAGTTCTGTTGATGGAAGAAGTTACTTGATGCAGTTTCTCATTAGATGTCTAAATCATATTTGGGTCTAGTGTGAATTTTTTTTAATTAGAGTAGGTATGTGGGACCTCAACTTCTTGCCTTGGTCCTGGCAATCCCCTGGGAATCCTCTTAGCTAATTAATCCAAAAGAGGATTTTGAATGACAATTTAATACTGATATAATCATTGTTATTGAACTCTGAGCTAAATATCAACTTAACTGTATGGGAATAAGAGCATAGTGCATCAAATTCCCATTGTTTTGAATTATGTTTGTAGGTTTCTTAACTTATTTATTTAAAAGCCTCATTACCTTCCTTCATTCAAATTCATTGATCCTTTGATACAGTTTAATCACTGGGTCTGCTCTTTGATACAGCTTGGAGGGGTTATTATGAAGTAGAACTCTACATGAGTGTGTGTGTGTGTCTGTCTGTCTGTCTGTGTGAGAGACAGAGACAGAGACACACAGAGAGAGACAGAGAGGAGACAGAGAGAGAGACACATGCAGAGAGAATGAGAAAGAGAATTTTAAAATTAAACAAAAGTTTATTTTGAAAGAAACTTTAGGATGGGGAGAGGGGAGGTTGTTTCTAGTTTTGTGGGAGTATGGGGAGGTTATATATAGAGTTGATGAAGAATTTCATCCAGAGGCAAATGCCTTTTGGATGGTATACGTGGCTCAGCATATTGTACACCAAAATGATAGTGCTATCAGATAAAAAAAAACATACAAACAAATACACTGTGCTTAGACTCAAAACAGACATGAGTTCATATCTTTCCTCTGACATTTACCAGCTCTTTGACCATGGGTAAATTACTCAATCTATCTGAGCATTATTTTCTTCTTCTATGAAACAGAGGTTAAAATACCTACATCATCTACCTCACAATGAGCTTGTAAGAATGCTGGAGTAAAATGTCAATAGTTACTGCCTTGGAGATTGTAGAGGAGGAGGAGGAGGAGGAGGAGGAGGAGGAGGAGGAGGAGGAGGAGAAGGATTAATGGCATTTATATAATACTTTAGCATTTCCAAAATTATTTTAAAATATTGCCATTTGATCTTCACAATAGTTGTGGGAGGTAGATGCAATTTTTATTCCCATTTTATAGTTGAGGAGGCCTAAGTAGACAGAGGTTTAAATGCCTTGCCCAGAGTCACACACTTAGTAAGTCTCTGAGTCAGGATTTGAACACATGACTTCTTGTTCAATACTCCACAAGTCCACCATGCTACCTAGTTGCTGATAAAGTACTTTACCAACTGTAAAATATTATGTATGTGTCAAGTATTCAGCTAAGGAACTATTCTTCCTCTGTAGATTTCAGCTGAAGATAAATGGATAATTGTTACTAGGTAGCTTTGGTCTTGTGCCATGTATCTGATTTGATACTTTCCTTTCCTTTTCCCTTTCCATTTCCTTTTCCTTTTCCTCTTCCTCTCTTCTCCTCTCCCTCTCCTCTCCTATCCTCTCCTCTACTTTTCTCTTCCTTTCTTTTCTTTTCTTTTTTGAATTAGAATGTGTTTTATTCCTGTAGTCTTTCTAACACTGGTATCCCTTCCTCACAGCCCATGCTATGTTTCAGTCAGGAAGAAGGGTAAGGGAGCAAGCCCTCTGTCCAGCCAACAGCTGAACTGATCATGGGTTAGTAGAGAGAAGGAAGAGTGAGGCACAATTCTTGGACTCTCTGGGGAACAAAAACTGAGGTTTAGAAGTCATCCAGGGATAATCAAAAAAGGGAGAGACCACTTCAGTAAGGCAGTTTAGAAAAGGAAGGGGATAATGAGAGAGCATGGTTGGGGGGGGGGGGGTAATTCCAGAACTCTTTCAGGTAGCTTTGATCCAGATGGTCATTTAGATGAAGGAGAAGAGAGGCAGTGGGAAGTACTGAGTCATGATGGTAAATCCAATCTAGGACTCCATCTTATATGTGTAATTAACACATGACCACAGCATGAAGAACCAAATGAAATAATTCTTGGTTAGGTAAGGTATCCTCTGAGTCTTGGAACCTGGTGGGTGCAGATTCCTTAGAACGGTGTGAATGGAGAAATTAGCTAGCTGCCAGAGCACAAAGACAAAGGTCTTGGATTTTCAAGAAGAAAAAAAGACAGTATTTTTAAATATTATTTATGGTTTCTAGAAGCACTCTGGTAGTGGGTGTTAAACATAGCTGGAGTCACTCATTTATCCAAGTCTCTACCAGACCACTTTATAACTTCCATTCCCCATTATACAGACATCCAGGATTTTGCTGGTAAATGTTTGAACACCTGTTCTCTAGAGGAAAAAAATAATTGTATACATGACATACTTTTCAGTTTAATCTGCATTATTAACATTTTATCAGTGAGTTACTTGAATGTAGATAATCAATGAAAAATTTACTCAAGCCCTAGCTTATAATATTTCTTCATTTTTGAGGTGTAAATCTCCATACTGAAAAATTAACAATGAGCCCTCACAAACTGACATAAACTTATTCCAGCTCACCCTCTGAAATATATCATTAAAATACTTCCATTTTTCTGTCACCCAGACATCTCATTAAAAGACATGATTACTGAAAAAAAATTCCCTTTGTGATTTTTAAGAATTCACACTATTATGCTTCTTCCAGATGTTTTATTGTCCATCTATTTCAAGATAGTCCATTATGCTTGAAAAGCAGGTATCAAATGTTTGTGCAGTTCAATATATGAGCAATTATTTTAAATTTACAGAAAGTTTCAAGAAATATAATTGGAAAAAGAACCATGATATTATAAACTAGTTACTAAGAATTTGTCATTTTCATAGTCTATGGGGAGCTGTTTCCATTATTCCTCAAACTAGCAGAATGACAGAGAAAAGGAAAAGCAGAATTTATGCAGAAATGGATTTCATGACCAAACCACTCCTTAGTGGACTGGTACTGGGCTATTATAACCAATCAAGCTTCTATGTGACCAATGTCATACTTGTTATTTCCTGAAGATAAGTATCATGCACATAGTTCTACTCCCCCCACCCTGCAGTATTCTTATCTGCAGGGCTTGTACTTGGGCCATTATAAAGATTGATGAGATAGTGTTTATGAAATACTTTGAAATTCCAGGAAGAAATTAAAACAAATTGAAACTACTACTAATAT
This sequence comes from Pseudocheirus occidentalis, assembly GCA_028646575.1. Classification (NCBI taxonomy): domain Eukaryota; kingdom Metazoa; phylum Chordata; class Mammalia; order Diprotodontia; family Pseudocheiridae; genus Pseudocheirus; species Pseudocheirus occidentalis. The sequence goes on along the minus strand of CM053594.1, from coordinate 166,070,601 downwards.
AGTTTTAATACTGCATTTTAGGGAGAGAGAAATGACAGGAAAATAGAGAAAAAAGAATGAGAAATTATCTGTCTCATAGTCGATCCTTCCTTTTCTTCTCATTTTGTCCTTTTCCCACTTTAATTGAATTATATAATCATTGAAATTTTAAGTGCTTTATGGAGAGTATGGTTAACTTGGAGGAATTAGGAGAGATTTGGGCTCAATTTTTTCCTCTGTTATTGGTTTGTATAATCAAATGCCTTATTTTCTTCAGATAGGGAAAACCCTGAGAAGTGACTATTCTACATTCACACAAACTAGTAAGGAATAGAGGCAAGACTTGAATTCAGCTATCACATACCAAATCCAGTTCTTCCTCTGCTAGGCTTAACTCTGGAACTTTCAAATGGCTAGGTAATTGTGATAATAAAATGACAAAATTGTAAACACCATATAAATATATATATATATATATATATATATATATATATATAAGCTTTTAGAATGGTAAAACTTGCTCCTTGTTGTTAGAGGAGTTTACAACATAAAAACCTTACTACTTCTGGTCCTTATTAAATGTAATTTTTAATGAAATTGCTAGAAATACCATGTATATATGAATAACAAGAGTAGTAAACAGAATTTAGGTAAGCGAGTTTCAAAGAGTGAAGAAGATTCTCTGAAAGAAATATCTTTTGGATCTTGTTATTGAAATTGGGAAGCAGTTCAAGAGAAGGTAAAGAAAGGAAATCATTCCTGGACTAAGGAACTACATGAGCAAAGATAAGGAGATGGGAAAATTTAAGCTTTGTAGTTTCTTCTTTTTCTGTTGTTTAATAACTATCCCTTCTTTGTATATGTCTCAGAGGAGGTAAAAGGGGACCTAATTCCTTTTTTTGTCTTTATTAATTTGTTTGGTTACTTTTAGTTTACAAGTTTAAGTTTTACAATGCCTTGAGTTTCAAATTTTCTCCCCCTACTTTTCCTCTAATCACCATGGTGGCATTCAATCAAATATAAGATCTGCAAATCTTTCACATTAGACATTAGTCAGGTTGTAAAGAATGATTTTTAATCAATGGAATGAATAATGGGAAGAGGAAACAAAACAAAACAAGAAAATGAAAGAGAGCAGGTAGTTTGCTCCAGTTTGCATTCAGTTTCTGTTCTTTCTAGTTCTTTCTCAGAATGTAGACATCTCCTTCCATCATGAGTCTGTTGAAGTTGTCTTATAACTTTGCATTGCTGAGAAGAGTCCAGTCTATCAAAGCTGGTCATCGCACATATGCTGTGTTTCTAATTGTGTACAAATTTCTCCTGAAGGAACCTAATTCTTTTTTTTAATATATAAGAACATGGTGTTTATTATTGATTCCTACATATAGCTTAGGTGGGGTGATCACCTGATCACTTCTTTCTGAGACCTGCTACTATCTCATTTTTTTAACTGACATGTTTATTTACTTTTAGTTTAAAAGATTCAGTTCCAAAACCCCTTGAGTTTCAAATTTTCTCCCTTCCCTCTACCCTCCACATGGCAGCATGCAATCAAGTATAGTATCTGAAAAAACTTTCACATTGTACAATAGTCTGGTTGTATAGAATGGTTGTAACCAATGGGGTGAACAATGGGAAAAAGAAAGAAAGCCAAGCATGAAAAAGAACAATAGCATGTAGATTGCTTCAGTCTCCATTTAAACTCTGTTCTTTCTAGATCTTTCTCTGAATATTGATATCTCCTTCCATCCTGAGACTTGTGGATTTGAGTTCAGTTTATCAAAGCTGGTCATCACACATACGATGTGTCTGTGATTCTATACAAATTTTTCCTGGTTCTGCTCTTCTTACTTAGCATCAGTTTGTGTAAGCCTCTCCAGGGAAATATGAAGACCATCTCCTCTGAATTTCTTATAGCACAATAGTATACCATTACATTCATATACCACAATTTGTTTAGCCATTCCCCACTTGATGGTCATCCCTTTAATTTTGAGGTTTTTGCCACCACAAACAGAGCTGCAAGAAATATTTTTGTGCATATGTGTCTTCATCCCACTTCTATGAGCTCTTTGGGATACAACCCCAGTAGTGGTATTACTGGATCAAAGAATATGCAGTTATTTATAGTCCTTTGGGAATAGCTCCAGATTGCTCTCCAGAATGGTTGCATAAGTTCACAGCTCAACCAACAATGCATTAGTGTTCCAATTTTTCTACATGCTCTTCAGCATTTGACAATTTTCTGTTTTGTCACTTAGCCAATATGACTAGTGAGATGTGGTACCTCAAAGTTGTTTTGGTTTGCATTTCTTGAGTCAATAGTGATTTAGAGCATTTTTTTCATATGCTTATAGATATCTTTAATTTCTGCCTCTGAAAATTGCCTATTCATATCCTTTGACCATTTATCAATTGGGGAATGACTTGTATTCTTATAGATTTTACTTAATTCCCTATGTATTTTAGAAATGAGGCCTTTATCAGAGACACTGGTTATAAATATTCTTTCCCAATTTCTCACTTCCCTCCTAATCTTGGTTACATAGGCTACATTTGTACAGAAATGTTTCAATTTAATTTAATCAAGATTATCAATTTTTCATTTTATAATGCTCTTCAACTGTTCTTTGGTCATAAAGTCTTCCTTACTTCATAAATATGACAGTTAAACTATTCCTTGTTTCCCCAGATTACTTACTGTATCAGCCTTTATACCTAGATCATGCACCCATTTATACTTGACTTTGGTGTATGGCGTTAGATGATGGTCTACGACCAGTTTCAGCCAATAGGAACTTAATTCTTAAAGATTCCTTTTTAAGACCATGGGAGTGCCAGCAATTCAGGTGAAGTCAACAATTCTATGCAATAGTTTTGAGAAATGAAAAATTTAATCTATGAAGTGCTAATTATATAAACAGGGTTATGTATTTACAGGTCTCATGCAAAACTTCCAGTGGGTTGATAATATTGGGAGAACTGTAAAGAGCTAAAAATCAATACTTTTTTTCATGGTCTCCTATTAAGTTGATTTTGCTTTATATAATTTCTATTAAATACATCACAGTTTTATAGAAATTGACTTGTTCTTTCTTTAAATATAGGCTTCTAATTTTCATTTTTGTCAGGTGTTTATAATAACACATTCTTTATGCCAAAAATTCTAAATTGCCTATGGTTAATAGCTAGTGTTCATTATCATGGGGAGCCTTCATTTGTTACTACCATCTGGAAGTCTTGTCTACCCACACCATAGAGATTAGGAGGACATAATATGCTGAACTACCATATGTAACAGTGTACAATGTTATTACAGAAAGCTGAGTACTAATCATCCCAATGACTGTAATATTGAATACATTCACAGTCACATCCACGTCTTTCTGTTTTTCTGAATTTTTTGATGTGTGTGATTGAAAAATGCTTTCATTTCTTTCTATTGTGGTCCCTAATCTAAGAATTCATATTCTTAAATTAACTAAAGATCTCTGAATGTTGACGAGAGCAGAAATTATAAATAGGTACCCTTAACCACAAAACATTCCTAAAGTAACAGTATCATTAGAGTCCTAGGAAGTAAGTTATATTCTTGCTTTAGTGTTGACTTTTTATTCTTAAATTAATAAAAACACATTGACTTAGAGATCTTAATTTATTTTCTCTTAATTATTGAATATTTCAAGATACATTAATTTGATAATTTCAAGAGTAGAAGTTTTTTGGTCAAAATAATCTGGCTTCAGTTCCTGAATCTACCACTTCCTGTGTGACTTTGAGAAAGTCATATAACTTTTCTACATATCAGTTTCCTTTTCTATAAAATGGAGTGTTTGGATTAGAGGGTTTTTAAACTTCCCTACCTCTAAATCTTAAAACTCTGATAGGCACAGACTACTTTTGTCTAGTACTATGAAAATTCAAGTTGAAATTAGATGCAAAATTCTTTGATGTTTTGAAAATATGTACCTTTGTATATCATTTTATTTTAAACATTGGCTACTGTCTTATTCTCCAAAATAGAAGTATAATGGTTAGCCAAGCATTTACAGAACTAAAAAGAGTAACTTTTTTTTAAAGGATTGTTGTTTTTTAAGTGGAAATATTTCTCAAATATTTGCACAGGTTCCTGCCTCCTCAAGAAGAATATGCAGAACACATTTTAAACATTGCTTGAAATCCCTGGTTATCTTTGTGGTCTTTGGTTATTGGTCTGTGTTACAGATATACATGACTTAAACTTGCAGATGACACTGAGGTGGAGCTTACCACCTAATGACACTGAATCCTGGTGATGCTACAAAGTTACATATTTTGGAAACATAGTCTGGTATCAAGTTTAATGTCAGACATTTTCATCTTCAAAAATAGAAGTTAAACCTGTCTAATTGATGGTCTCTGTGGCATTTTAACAGCTGCCTTCCTCTAAAGTTCATTAGCCAATTGAAGGCTAACACTTCTCAAGTAATATAAATATAATGGAAAAAAATCTTACTTGTTTTGGCTATATGTTTCATTTGACTTGTAAACACTGACAAATGCATTATTTCTAGTTTCTGCGATGACTATGGCAAAAGACAATACTTTGTCATATGTTTGTCTCTTGTGTCTCTTTCTACTATTCTGCTTCAATTAATTCAACTCAGCAATGTTTTTAAGAGCTTAAAATCTTCCAGACAATGTAATAAAGCTGAGCATCAAAAGCAAAAAGCAAAACAATACAAATTGCAACCCTGAACTTCAAGTATTCTACTTGGCCAGAGCAGAGAGGGAGCATTTATATGAAACAGCATGTAGAAAAATGTTTATATAAAGTATATAAAGAGTAAACACACACACACACATAAAAGATAAAACCTGAGAAAACTCTGGAGGAGGTGACAAATCTCTAATTAGAGTAGGTGTTGTTAAACTTTTTTCTGCTTGTTTATTCTATAAATGCCTTTAGCAATATAGTGAAATCTTAGGCTAATGTTTTTAAATACATTTTCTCTTTCAATTAACTGTAATGTGAAAATCACAAAAACCCAGTTTTATTAAAATATTAAAACAACCACCAAGTTTATAGAACTCACATTAAGAATCTCTAAATTAGAGGGGAAAAAAGAGATTAAGGTGAGACTTGATTTGAGCTTTGTAGAAAAGTGATAAAATGTGGAGGAAAATATTTCTCATTATGTTTTAAAGTTATTTAATATTAATCCTGCCATTTCTTTATTAAAATAATATAACATTTCTGCAAATTTTCCACCAGTCAAAATTTGCTTCAGGTTTGCCATTACATTTTACTTTGAGGCACGTGCAATGTTTAAACTTGATCTTTGAGGTTAAAATGAACCTGGAATTATCTATGTGGAAATGTCAATGAAATTTCCTATAAATCATCTTTTACACTAGTGTTTTATATAAGAAATAACACACTCAGGCATGCACTGGATTTCTAAAGAGGCACTGCAGGTCAGATGCTGGATAAAAATATTCTCCTGAACTAACCCTACTTCCACAAGGTCAACTTCTGCCCAGCAATAGTATGGCTTTCTTATCCTTATACATACTAATGATTTAGAAATTATATTTCTTAAATCACAGTATTTACTAAAACCTTGCACACACACAAATACACACACAGAAATGGGATGGTGTGTGAGGGTAGATGGATTTTTTTTTTACCCCTACAAATCAAATAAGAGATATTTATTAAGCACTGAATGCTATTCATGCATTAGATAAGACCTGCCGAACATAAGGCCCACAGGTCACATGCAACCAACCAAAGGATTTCAGACAGCTTGGGAAAAATGTAGGGTTGCTACTGTGTACTCTCCTGTTGTCATGTTACTTGCAGCAACCAACCGTTGTTACTCTTTCCCTGGTCCAACCTATCTGTTGTCCAAAGAGGTTTCCAAGTGGCACAAGTCCGCAGGCTATAGAGAGAACACAGTCCTTGATCTTAAGGAATTTCTAATAAATTAAGTGGTATCACAGGATTTCCAAACCGGAAAGGACTTTAGTGATCATCCAACTCACATCCGATTAGTTGACTAGTAACCTATTCAAGGTACACTCTTAGAGATGTGAAACATTCTGCTTCAAGGCATTACATCGTATTTGCAGATAGCTCTAATTGTTAGGAAGTATTTTTTTTCCTTTTTCGTTGGAGCTTCCAGCCATTGTTAATTAGTTCTACCCTCTGGAACCAATCAGAATAAAACAAATCGCAAGTCCCTTAACCCCAACCTGCCCTCCAAAAAGCAAAAAAAAAAAAAAAAAAAAAAAGAATAAAACAAATCCCTTTTGAATGTTACCAAAGCAACTAGGGTATTGTCTATGGAGAGAGGAAAACTTGAATTCAAACTCTCTTTAGATACTTATTAGTTGTTTGACTTAGGGGAAGCCCCTTAATCCCAGCTTGACTTTAGTTTCCTCATCTATAAAATTTAGATAGCACCTATCTCCTCAGGTTGTTGTGAGGATAAAATAAAATAATAAATGTAAAGCATTGTAAAAACCTTAAAACATTGGAGGATTCTGGGAAGATGACAGTGTAGGTCAGAAAATTTCAAATTTCTCAAGATCTTTCTCCTCAAGAGAAATAAAAAGCACCTATTGGTAAACAAAGGATCATGAAAACAAATAAGAGTAGGGGCAGAACATCTTGGAACAATTAGAGAAGATCTGCAGAAAAATCCCATGACTAGATTTCCTCCTTGTGAAAAATGAATACCTGCTTGTTAGGGTCCACTTTAACAACAAGCCCCAAGCTGCTTAAACAAAAAGAGTCAAGTCTTGGATTACCTGGATTGGAAGACTGCCTTGACCATGACACAGGAATTTTGATCCCATGGACCCCAGTGAGAAGAGTTGGACATCTGACCTGGGGAAGATCTAGGGGGCTTCTGCTGACAAGGAACTCCAGACCCAGCTACTTTGCAGAGAGGGGCAAGGCAAAGAAGGAACCAGCACATACCCAATAAGTGGAGAAGCAGAAGGGTGAGAACACCATTCACTGTAGGCGTAAGAAGCTGGAGGTCTTGAGTCAGACAGGAGAACTGAAGAGGATCAGAAGTCAAAAACACCATCCCCTATACCCCAGGCCTATAAATTATTATAAAACTAAATTATTTTAAAAATGCACTGGTAAAGGAGACAGAATCCAACCATTGAAAGTTACTATGGAAATAGACAAGATTGGAGTTTGCCTTCAGAGAAAAAATACTGAAACAAAGAAACCCTCTTCTACCCCCAAAAAATGATGACAAATGGTTGCCTTCCCAAAAAGAATTCATTGAAAAACTTAAAAAAAACTTTTTAAAAGACTTTAAAATCAAATGAGAAAGATTGAGGAAAAATTAAAAGGATAATTAAGAATGATACAAGAAAAACAAGAAAATTATGAAAAGAAAGTCAAACAATTAGGAGATCAAGAATCTTAAGGAAGAAAATGACTCCTGGAAAATCAGAATTGGGCATGGGGAAGACAGAGAAGTTTTTTAAAATGAAGAAGAATAAAAACAAAGCATAAAGAATGAAAAAAACAGAAGAGAATTTGAAACATTTCATAAGACTAACAATGGATATAGAGAACAGATAAAGAGAAAACATAAAAGTAATTGGACTACCGGAAAGATATCCTACAAGGAAAACTCACAGGAATATTATAGTTACATTCTGAAAAACCCAAATGAAAGGACAAAATATTATGAGCAACAACAAACCGGTTTATATGTAGTATTACCACAATTAGAATCACACAAGACCTATCACTAGTGACACTAAAACGATCTCAGGTCTTGGAACACTGCATATCAAAGAACAAAAGAACTATGCCTACGGATGAAAATATCATATCCACCACACCTAAGCATAATTTGGAATGGAAAAGATGGACATTTTTTCTGTCAGTCTTTCAAGAAAGCTCTGTTAAAAACAAACAAACAAACCCTAGGCTCAATGGAAGATTTGGCATACAAGAGCCAAGAGAAACATAAGGTACTGATGACTGATTAAAAGGGACACATTAAGGATAGAATGCTTGCATGTATAGAAGATGTAAAACATGTCTAAGATTGTTACTCTAATAATTAGGTAAGTTATAAGAAAGATTGGGGTAGACTGAGTAAGATATAACTTTAAAAAGTAAAACCATTGAAGATCATCTAAAAGAGTAATTAATCCTATACAAATGGGGTGAAAGAAGAACTAATGCAGAGGAATTAGATGAGGAAGAGCAGAAACCTACCTTCACAAGTAATGGATTTGAGGGGAAAATACATATACATCTAGAAGAATATAGAAGTCTTCTAAATTAAAAAAAACTTTAAGGGAATAGGGAAGGGAAAGAGGATAAAAGAGAAGGTTGTTTACATTTATGGTAATGAGAGGACAAAGGAAGGATTGCTAGAGTGATGATAGTTTAAGTAATAGGAGGGCAAGGTAGCAGGTAGAAGTAAAGTAGAGGAGTTAGGGATTGTAGGAAAAAAGAGATATGCATAAACAAAAACAAGATAAGGTGTAGAATCTTTTAGGGAATGTATGGTTTATATATGTATGTGAATATATTTATTATGTATGTATATATCAACATCTGTATATAATTAGATTATAGCTTGATTCATCGTGAGTTTCACAAAGTTCTCAGCCTCACTTTCTCCTCCAGAATCATCACAGTCCAGGGGAAGGATGAATCAAGACGACTGGTGATGGCTCTAGATGCCATGGATGGCCTTGGCATCTTCAATATCTAACCAAGCTCTAAGCACTCCAGCGCCTGTGTCAGCTGTCTTCATGGCCTTTGGAACAAAGATGTAGGGTGTGTTCAGTGAAGACTGGTACCTCTGGAGTGAAGGCCATCACGCTCTTTTCAGGGCTGCTTTCTACCTCTTAGTGTCTACCTGTTCTACCCAACTCACACCTATGACTCCAAGAAACTGTCGAATGTGCAATGGCCACACACATACACACAGAATACATATATACAAACATATATACACATATGTTGATATATAGGTGTGTGCTGATTATTATGGTGTAATTAGCTTCCTTTTAGTCCTATGAATTTTATTTTTTTATTTAAAATATTGTTTTGAATTATTCATTGGATTTCAATCACAAACTGCCAAAGGACACTCTCCTCCCACCCAGTCTCTCTGTCTCTGTCTCTCTCTCTCTCTCCCTCCCCCCCCCCCCTCACACACACACACAGTTTAAGAACTCAATTTAGAGAGCTTCATGTCAGGAACAATGAACCAAAGAGAGAAAATGGGGTCAAGATTCAAAATTTGACATACCAGATATAAATTTAAGAGCTAGTTTTCCAGATCTCCAGACAATGTATTTTTTTCCTTGTGAATAAAATGGACAGATATATAGATTTGGGTCTTGAATTATCATTTATTGACTTTGTATATATTTTATATTTACTTTCATTTAAAGTTTATTTATTATTTTTATTTATTATTATTATTATCAGAAAATGTATCTGAATACCGATTGCTGCCATCCCATAAGGTAGAAAAGTCCATACTTAGGAGTTTCTCCTCTCTCTATCTCTCTGTCTCTGTCTCTGTCTCTGTCTCTGTCTCTCTGTCTCTGTCTCTGTCTCTGTCTGTCTGTCTGTCTATCTGTCTGTCTCTCTCTCTCTCTCTTTCACACACACACACACACACACACAAATACATACAATTCTGACATACCTTCCCTGAGGCAACAATTTCCAAGTCTTAAGGGGGATACAGTTACTATTACACAGGTTTTCACCCGAATACAGCAATGTACACTCAATTCAGAATATAGGTCTACTCTAACATAAAGGGCGTTTATATATGTGTGTGTGTGTGTGTGTGTGTGTGTGTGTGTGTGTGTGGTAATTATTCATTTTTACTTTTCAACATTCCCTTCCATAAGTTTTTAATTTTCTCTTTCCCCAAGATGGTTTGTAATCTGATATGGGTTCTACACACAGATTTTTATTAAGCATATTTTCACATTAGTCACATTTAATAGAAGAATTTTAACAAATGGGGGCAGAGGGGGAAATCATGAGAAAGAAATAGACAAAATACAAAAGAAAATAATCGGTTTCATTCTGCATTCTGACTCTATTATTCTATATCTGGATGTGGCTGGCACTTTCCATCATGTGTCCTTTGGAATTATTTTAGGTCCTTGCATTGTTGAGAAGGGCTTAGTCTATCAAAATCAATCCTTGCACGTGGTGGCTGTGTATAATATTCTCCTCGTTCTGCTTCCCTCACTGAGCACCAGTTCATATAAGTCTTTCCAGATTTCTCTGAAGTTCACCCTTTCGTCATTTCTCTTAGCACAATAGTATTTCATTACATTCATATACCACAACTTGTTTAGCCATTCCCCAATTGATTGAGCATCCCCTTGATTTCCAGTTGTTGGCCAACAAAAGAGCTTCTATGAATGTTTTTTGTCCATATGGTTCACTTTCTCACTTTTGTGATTTCTTTGGGACTCAGCCCTAGAAGTGATATTGCTGTGTCAAAGGGTAATATACATTTTATAACCCTTTGAGCATAGTTCCAAATTGCTCTCCAGAATGTTTGGATCAAGTCACAGCTTCACCAGCAATGAATTATTATTCCAACATTTCCAAACCCTCTCCAACATTTTTCATTTTCCTGTTTTGCCATGTTAGCCAATCTGATAAGTGTGATATGGTGCTTCAGAGTTGCTCTGATTTGCATCTCTCTAATAAATAGTTATTAGGAGCATTTTTTCATATGACTATAGACAGCTTTAACTTTTTCCTCTGAAAATTGCCTATTAATATCCTTTGACCATTTATCAATTGGCTAATGGCTTGTATTCCTGTAAATTTGACTCAGTTCTCTATATATTTTAGAAATGAGGCCTTTATCAGAGACACTGGTTTTGATAATTCCCATTCATCTCCTTCCCTCTTAATCTTAGTTGAATTGACTTTGTTTATACAAAACCTTTTTTAATTTAATGTAATCAAAATTATCCATGTCATAAAGTTCTCTGTCTCTTGTTTTGTCATAAACCTCTCCATTCTTCATAAATCTGAAAGATTATCCATTTCATAAAGTTCTTTGTCTCTTGTTTTGTCATAAAGCCCTACATTCTTCATAAATCTGAAAGATAAACTATTTCTTGATTCCCTAATTTGTTATAGTATCAGCCTTTATACCTAGATCACGTACCCACTTGGACTTTATTATGGTAAATGGTGTCATATGGTCATGTATGTGCAGTTTCTGTTGTACTGTTTTCCAAGTTTCCCAGTAGTTTTAGTCAAACAGTGAGATCATATCCCAGAAGCTGGAGTCTTTGGGTTTATCAAATAGCAGATTACTATAACCATGTCTCTTTTGGACATAACTATTTTTTGATCTACCCCTGTATTTCTTAGCCAGTAACAACTGATTTTGATGATTACTGCCTTATAACACAACTTAAGAACTAGTGTGGTCAGGCTACCTTCCCCAGAATTTCTTTTCATTAATTCCTTTGATATTCTGGATATTTGTTCTTCCAGAGTAATTTTGATGTTATTTATTTCTAACCCTAAAAAATAATTTTTATAGTTTGATTGGTATGGCACTAAATAAATAAATTAGTGTAGGTGGAATTGTCATTTTTATTATATTAGCTCAGCTTACCTACAAGCACCTGATGGTTTTTTTGTCCAATTTTTTAAATCTTACTTTATTTGTGTGAAAAGTGGTTTGTAATTTTGGTTAATATATTCCTTGGTTTTGTTTTGGCAGGTAGACTCCAAAATATTTTACAATGTCTAAAATAACTTTAAATGCAATTTCTCTTTATATCTCTTGCTGTTGGGTTTTGTTAGTTATATGTAGACATGAAGATGATTTATGTGGATATATTTTATATTGCGCAGCTTTGTTAAAGTTGTTTATTATTTCAAGTTTTTTCTAACTTGATTCTCTAAGATTCTCTAACTATATAATCATATCATCTTCAAAAACTGATGACTTAGTACCTTCTTTGACTATTTTAATTCCTTCAATTTCTTTCCTTTCTTCCTTTCTTCTCTGATATTGCTAAAGCTAACATTTCTAGTACAATATTGAAAAAAGTGGCAATAATGGACAACCTTGTTTCACCTCCCATCTTATTAAAATGCATCTAGGTTACCCCCATTACATATAATGCTTGTTGATGGTTTTAGATGCTTATCATTTTAAGGAAGGCTCCATTTATTTCTATGCTCTTCAGTGTTTCCAATAGAAATGGTGGTTGTATTTAGTCAAAAGTTTTTTTTCTTCATCTATTTAGATAATCATATGGTTTCTGTTAGTTTTGCTGTTGATATGCTTGATTATGCTGATAGCTTTTCTAATATTGAAACAGACCTGCTTTCCTAGTATAAATATTTTATGATCAAAGCATATTATCCCCATGATATGTTGCCATGATAGTTTTTTGCTAATATTTTATTTTTAAAAAAAATTAGTTCTATATTCATTAAGGAAATTGGTCTATCATTTTCTTTTTCTGTTCCGCTTCTTACCATTCTAGGTTTCTTTTTTTAATAGTTAATAAAAGGAAGTTTACTTTGCCATAATACAGAAAGAATATACAATAAAGATACAGTGGCACCTTTACTTCTCTGGACTCAGGCACCCTCATTTTCATATAGAAAGTCATCTCGTCAGCATACCTGAGTACCAGGGCAGCATATATTGACCTGTATGGTCTTTAAAAATCCACTAAATCAGAGGGTCCCTAACTCCACCTAGGTGATACTTTTTATTCCCTTAGACTACCAAGAAGATGTATCAGAGAAGCTTTTAGGAAAAACTTTCTTTTCATAGGAGAGGAGGAAACATGGGCTTAATCCATATTGCAGAGAAACACATGAAGATATTAGCAGTAGGATAAGAAGCCTAATTCCTTAATTGCCTCACTATAACTTCCTTAAAGTAATAATGCTTCATGTGGTGCTTCATCAGGAGCATACAACAAGTATAAAGAAAGCTCCCTAGATATTAGGGAGGCGTTTGGATGACAAAGAGTATGATCTGTTAGGAAGCAGATAAACTGTTTTAGTTTTTAAAAAATGGTTCTATCATGACAAAGCTATGGAACAGGACAATCTAGGAGAGGTTAGTCTGGTACCCTACTAAGAAGGGCACACTAAAATACTGGGGAAAAATATATACTGACTTATTCCATTTTCCCAAAGGAACAATAGAAAGTAAGTAGACAAAGAGGTATTTCTTAGCCCTTACTAATGAAAGAAGCTTGTTCTATAGACTGATTTACTCCTAAACTCTGTAACAGGAATCAATTTAACAGATACTTAACAATTAGTAAGTTAGGGCTAAGTACAGAAGGTGTGAGCTCCTCCCCTATTGCTGATGTGACAGAAGGGGATTGGCTGAGTCAAGACGCCAGTGTGTGTATATGAAAAGAGTTCTAGAGACAGAGAGACAGAATTGGGAATGTTCCTCCTGGTGGCTCCTGGTGGAGGAAGAATCATGGAGACTGAAGTGGGCTGAGAGAGAGAGAGACAGACAGACAGACAGACAGAGAGAAAAAGATGGAGACAGAGAGACAGAGAGAGACAGAGAGACAGAGACAGAGAGACACAGAGACACATAGAAAAATAGAGAGAGACAGAGACTGAGAGACAGAGAGAGACAGAGACAGAGAAAGAGACAGAGACACAGAGAGAGACAGAGAGAGACAGAGAGACAGAGACAGAGAGAGACAGAGAGACAGAGACAGATATAGATATAGATAGATAGATAGATAGATAGAGAGAGAGAGAGAGAGAGAGAGAGAGAGAGAGAGAGAGAGACAGAGACAGAGACAGAGAGAGAGAGAAAAAGAGAGAGAGAGAGAGAATTTCTCTCCCAGTATCTGGAAGCTGAAGAACTGAGTTGAGTTTTTCTTGAGACCAGAATCTGGTGAAGGCCAAAGTGCCTGTTGATGCCACCTGGCCAGTGTTGCTGTTGGTGCCTGGAAGGCTAAGTTTTTCTGCTGCGTCTTACAGCCATCTGGACTACTATAGGACTGAAGTAGCATGACCAGGATAAGATTGTGTTTGTTCATGGCCTGGCTGATCCTTGAGTTCCCTGCAACAGAAGTGGTTAAGGGTTTGAGATGTGCTGGGCCCTGTGAAGTTCAGTGTGTGCCAGGGACTGCCCTGAAGACTGGACAAGGACCTGGGAACTGTCTACCTCTGAAGACTGCACAAGAACCTGGGAGCTATCTGCCCCTGAATCCAGGTGACTGGTGGATTAAGGGAGGATTTGTGACCATCGAAGGGGATCCAGGGAATCAGAGATTCCACCCCAAGTTAATATGAAAAAAAGGCATCCCCTTGATGAAATTGAAATGTGCTGGACATCGAGGGGTGGAGGGTTTGTGTGGTTTTCTAATGACTGTACTTAGTGATTAATGATATTTAGTAATTGTGAATCTAGATAAGTAACTGATTGAGTTAATATATTATTGCCTCATGAGTGGAAGATTGATTATTGTATTGTGAATTGACTGAATGACTGAGTGAGGAGGCAAACCTCCTTAAGGTAAGGAAAAAAGATGATTATTCTTCTATTCTTTGTTCTAAATATTATGGCCACTGAAAAACTAAGTGGAGAAAACTAAGTGGCCTTCTTATATTAAGCTGTTGTGAACACTACATTGTGATTTTCTGTGATGTTTGCCTTGATTTGTAATGAAATAAATGGAATGTTCACTATACTGTGTAATCCGAACCTTAAAAGCTGTTCACAGTAGCATTCTTTTGGGAATCATCTTGTGCATGGCCTTACAAACTCATACATTAAATTCCCTAAAAGAACACCTGCTGAGTAGTCTGAAGTTAAACATTCAACTGAAATGGAACAATGATTTATGAAATGAGTTGGTTCATACAGTGTTATGAGTCTAATGGCTGCTCATAGTACACAATGAAGGAACAAAGTAACGATTCATAAACTGGAGAAAAATCTAAGTAGCAACTAAGCAAATTGCTGCTTGTACATTTGGTCTAGGTCGACCAATTTGAGACTGCTGATTTTCATATTCATTTTATTAATGAAATTATCCCTAGAAGGTGAAGAGTAACATCCATTTTAGAATATTACATGGTAAACTCAGAGGGTCTGGAATAGAGCAACCAAAATGTTTCAAATGTTAGAAAATGGGAGCTATGAAGAAAGATTCATCATAAAGTAAAAACCAAAAAATAATCTCTTGTTTACCCAAAAGCTTTCTTCTGTAACCATATATTAAGAATTAAATGACTTAATATGCTGATCCATCATTTCAGCTTCTTGTAATAATGGAACTGAAATTCTCAGAGGTTACTGGTAGGTAAGAAGAAAGAAATCTGACGTAATAGATGGTTATATCATTTTTCCATGGGAAGTAAAGGAAAGTTGGCTATTCTCTTCTTTCCTGGAAATTTTTAAAAATGATCTAATTATGGTATATAAACATAATAGAATGTTGTTGTACAATTTTGTTGTTCTTGTTCAGTCATTCACTTGTCTTCCTCTTTGTGACCCCATTGTATGTTGAACCCTTCTATCCCCAACTACCTTGAAGTTTTTCCAAGTTCAAGTTTGTTGCTTCAATGACACAATATCTGTCCATCTCATCATCTTCCATCTCCTTTTATTTTGCCTTCAATCTTTCCCAAGTCTTAGTCATTCTTGGCAAGATTCTTGTCAGAGTCTTCCTTAATAGACTGTTCCTTCACCTGGAAGGTGGTCATCTTTCTGAAAGCTATTGTGTCTTCAGAATAGGCTAAAGAACAGTCATTATGGTGTTTTCTACACAACAACTTCAGGAGAAATGCCAGGAAAAGAACAGAGGTATGTACACAATGTTTGTCAGTCTGACCAAGACCTTTGACACTGTTAGTCATGAGTGCTTATAGAAAATTAGGCCAAAATTTGGTGGCCTGAAAATATTCATTAGTATTTTACATAAGTTTCATGACAGCCTGCTTTCCTGGGTTCTGGAGAGCAAATGATGCTCTTGAAGGTTGTGTGCCTGCTCCCATGCTTTTTAGATTGATGTTTTCAGCAATATTGTCAGATGCCTTCAAGGAATACAAACATGACACCAAGTTCAGCTACTACACAGATTGTAAATTATTTCACTTGAAAAACCTAGAAGACAAGACTAAAGTAGAGGGAGAGTTGATGCATGATTTATTTTTTTGCACATGATTGTGCTCTCACTGCAACCTGTAAAATACAAGAAAGTATGGATTGATTCTCTGGCACTTGTGCCAACTTTGACCTAACAATTTTTTTTTCCTTTTTGGAGGGCAGTTGGGGTTAAGTGACTTGCCCAAGGTCACACAGCTAGTTTTTTGTGTTAAGTGTCTGAGGCCGGATTTGAACTCAGGTACTCCTGACTCCAGGGCCGGTGCTCTATTCACTGCGCCACCTAGCCGCCCCCTGACCTAACAATTAAGACCAAGGAAGCACAGGTTCTCTCCCAGTCAACATCACAATATCCATACTTGACACTATTAGTTATAACAAATAGAGACATTTTGAATACTGTGGATAAGTTCACTTACTTTGGCAGTATACTTTCCAGGGATGAACACATAGAAAATGAGGTTGATTCACTCATTGCTAGAGGTCACTCAGTGTTTGTGAGGCACTAAAGGAAAGCACGGGAAAGAAAAAGTATTAACCTACCAAACAGAAGGTCCTCAAAGCCATTATGCTGATCTCATTGTTGTATGCCTGTGGAATCTGGATAGTATAACAATGTCATGCTGGAAAACTGGGCTGCTTTCATTTGAATTATCTTAGGAAGATTCTGAAGATCACCTGGCAAGATAAGGTGTCAGACACCGAAGTCCATTATCAATATAAGCTGTCAAGCAATCAAACTCTACTGCAGAGAGCAAAACTCTGATGGTCTGGTCACATTGTTCAAATGTCAAATTCAATTTTGCCTAAAAGACAATTTTACAAGGGAATACTCAACATGGAGGTCAGAATAAGTAATATAAGAATATACTCAAGGTATCTATGAAGAACTTTGGGATTTATTGTGTGATAAAGGAAATACTGACAAAGGACTGCCCAGCATGGCATGCCTGCAATGGAGAAAGAACTGTCTTTTATGTGTGAAGTTGGTTCCCAGTAACTGAAAAGAAACATGAGACATATGCATTCAGAGATATTTCCACTCCAAATATCCATATGTATTATTTTTGCCCCACCTATGGGAAAGTGTTCTAAGCTTATATTGGTCTAATAAACCACAGTCAGACACACTGTCCTTTGACCCCAACATAGTGATGTTATTTTGGTCCTCTTTGAGAACATAGGATAAGAAACAACTCACAAGTGACATTCTAGAAAGATAATAATGTAGAGGCTTTTTTTCCCGTGTTACAATCCCAGAAAGCATTGAACAGAATGCACTAAACACGTTTTGAATGTGTCCAGTAATATAAACACAATAGCATTTAGCATCTATTCAGAAAGGATAGAAATTCAAATAGGAATATTTTTAAAAAATCAAATAGTAAGCTATGAGATGACTTTTTGGAGTATATTTCTCTTCCTTCCCTGTTCCTTCATATTCACTCTAGCTACTTTCTCATACTGGTAGCTTACTGTCTGTCCCTTTTCCTACACCTTTCCTCAGCTGAAAGCTCTTTCAAACACCTTTTGCTGGCTACAAAATACTGTAGTTGACTCAGGCAAAACAATTATCACGGATATTGTAGTTTGCAAAGCTACTTAATACATATTATTATTTTTCTTTCAGTTCTTATTTTTCTTGACCACTTTGTTGAACACAATGCTGCTAAATACCCTTTTTCTTCTAGAATAATTTCTTCTTTACACCATTTTCTTCTTCCTATTTCAATTCTCTGTATCTGTCTTTTATGCTAGTTTATCATCCACATCAAGCCCCTAACTGTACATGCTTTTTGGTTCTACCCTAACCTGTTCTCTCTTCTTCTCTATACACTATGGCTTATTTCATCAGCTCCCAGAGGCCTAATTATCTTCTATATGCAGATGACTTCTAGATCTATGTTTTCAGTACTCATCTCTCCCCAAGCTTCAATTTCTTATCATCAACTGCCTGTGAGATATTTCAAAGTGAATATCTCAGATATAATTCAAACTTTACATTTCCAGAACAATACTCATTATTTTCCCCTCCAAATCCATATCTCTTCCAAAATCCCTTATTTCTGCCAAATGCACTCACATTATTCCATCCTCCAAGTGTGTAGCCTTGGCATTATGTTCATACAAGCTCTCTGAGACAGCCATGACTTTCTCTAAGGGTCTCATCACTTCTTGATTTCCTTGCCTCAAGTCTCAACCTGCTCCAACTCATCCTGTATGTGGTTTCCAAAGTGATCTTCCTTAAGTGAAGATCAGACATGTCATTGCCCTATTTAATACACATTGGCAATTCTTTTTTTCCTAGTTAATAAAATATTAACCCCCCTATTTATCTTTAAAAGTCTGTCTCTATGTAGACCAAACGTAACTTTCCAATCTCATTATATATTATTTCTCTTTCAAAAATCTCTAGTTCAGACAAACTGGAATTATATTTGATATTCACATATAGGATATCTCCATTACCTTAGCTTTATACTAAACATCCTCCTTGCCAGAAGTGTACTCCTTTCTCACTTCCAACTCATAAAATCTCACTTTTCAGTGTCTGAAAAATAATAAGAAAACTTCCTTAGTAAGCTTAAAAATGCTTGTTGATTTGACTTGATGTTCCCATCAGTAGAAAGATCAAGCACTAACTTCTATAATGACTCTTCTGACATTACACAACTGCTAGTACCCTTTCTCCTTAATGACCTTGCATCTGCCTACCTTTTGTGTATTTTTTATTCTATGTAGACTGACTTAAAATGTAGTACATATCTGTCTTCTTTAACTCCATTAAAGTGTAAACCCATTTAGTGTATAATTACATTAAATTTTGTTTCTCTATTCTCAAATGTCTAAGTCCCCAGAACATAGCAAAGCTTTAGTAACTGTTTTTATTGATTAATCAATGATAAAAAAGCTATGACTTTGCACCACCCAGTCATGGAAATATTCCTTTCCTTCTCTAGCTGATGAAAATATATGATTTCTCATGTTTGAGTCTTCAGGCTTCTTGATTATGCTTGTTTTTGGATGGTTAGGTGCTGCTTCTGTTCTTCAAAAGGGAGATTTTATTGTATGTGTTTTTATTTTTGTTTTGTTTTATTTCATTTTCAGTACACAGTGATGGGAAATTATTCTAGATACTTTAAAATTATAGAAAATGTATGTCTAAGTTGTCAGCATTACATTGCTATGTGATTTTCCAAGGAATTAAAGTAAAATTGGTATAAACATTTGGAAGCCTTGTCTCCTGTATATTGAATTGTTTTGTTCTTTTTCCAAAGGAAATCCTTTAAGTCCTGCTTGATAAATGGCAGGTACAGCCCATAGTAATGCTAACTAAAATATATTATGTTTTCCCATTTGCCAGCTATGAATTAAACTATTCTTTAAAAAATAGCAGCTATACAACTTCCTACAAAATACAATACTTAATAGGAGGCTGTGGATGACAATATACATATTATGCCTCCCCTCATGTGGAAGTTTCATATTTTAAATGCCTTATTATTCTGAAATACTTCATTGCATGAATGAAAAAGATCTATTTGCCTCCTGTCACCTCAGAAAATGATTTTAAAGGTATTACATACAGATACATGTGTGTGTATGTATATAGATGTGTGTGTGTATACATATGTATTAACATATATAAACAGATATAGATGCATACTATAACCTTGAAGGAAGTTAGTTTTAACATTAACTTCTTCTTTTATTCCACTCCCTCCTTGTTTGGTCTATATCTAACAGAGAATTGAAAATAAGATTCTAGGGCATAATGTCTTCACAATGCTGTCTTCTACAGCATATATTTGGCAATTTTGTTCCTTGTTTCCTCTCTGAGTATATCTCTGTGGCATGTGCAATGTTTCTAATTTCCCATTTTCCACTCTCTGGAAACCTCATTTCTAATTTCAATAGTTGTTCATCCTCTTTGTTTTCCCATAACATATGCAAAAGACATCCAATAACCTTGCAGCTTCTCTGAGTTTCCTCACTAAATCTTCCCAAGTGTGCTTAGGGGGACAAACACAGGGCTCTACTTTACCCATTGCTATCATTCATATAGCTCTGAAGGAGATACAGCTAATGGTCTGATGAGAACTTTCAAGTATTTTATGCTCATATTTTATTCCTGTTGTGTTTATGGACTTGATATAATTCTTCAAAATTCCTTCATTATCTCCTTTGCCAAAAACAACTGAATCTTTCTGAGTCTGTCATTCCTTCCTTCTTTTTTCTTTCCCATTTCCCTTCCATCCTTCCTTCTTTCTTTCCTTCCTTCCTTCCTTCTTTCCTTCCTTCCTTCCTTCCTCCCTTCCTTTCTTCATTCTTTCGTTCTTTTCTTCCTTCCTTTGTTCCTTTTGCCCTAGGTGGCACAGTGGATAGTACAACAGTCCTGAAGTCAGAAGAGCTTGAGTCAAACCCAGCCTCAGACATTTACTAACTGTGTAACTCAGTAAGTAATTTCTGTTTGACTCAGTTTTCTCATCCATAATATAGAGATAATACTAGCACCTACTTCCCAGGGGTGTTTTGGGGATCAAATGAGATTGTATTTGTAAAGTGCTTAGCCAGTGCCTAGCATGTAGTGAGTATTATCTAAATGCTAGCTATTAATATTACCACTTTTGTCATTGTTGTTATTGTTGTTAGGCTCCTTGAAGCTGGTTTGTTTTCACTTTACTTTTTCTTGCTTTGCCTGGTCTTTCCCTCTCTTTTTTTTTTTTTTTTTTTTTTTTTTGCTTTTTGGAGGGCAGGTTGGGGTTAAGCGACTTGCCCAAGGTCACACGGCTAGTTTTTCGTGTTAAGTGTCTGAGGCCGGATTTGAACTCAGGTACTCCTGACTCCAGGGCCGGTGCTCTATTCACTGCGCCACCTAGCCACCCCTTTCCCTCTCTTTCTAATTAGATTTAATAATAACGAAAATAAAATACCCTTTCTAACTCACACCATTAATATGGCTTCCTTACTTCTGTCAAAACTCCTCTAATCTCCTAACTTTGCCATTAACCTCACACAGTTTTTCTTCTGACATAGCCATCAAATTAATTCTGGGCCTCATCACTTCTTGCTTTCCATGCCTCAACTCTCTCCTTGCTCTAATCCATTCCTGTATATAGCTTTCATAGTGATTTTACTCAAATGCAGATCTGAAGTGTCATTTCCCTAATCAATATGCAACAAGTTTCTATTTCCTACTGGATAAAAGATGACAAAGCTAGCATAGAATAGTTTTCCAGAGGAAATTAGCAGTGTCAATCAGTGCTGCTGTTTTATTGAAAGTCCAATATTTATAAGACTCACTGGACAATATACAGAAACTTTTTATTCTATTAGTGTTTCCAAGTTACTGGAACTGAGATGCTCTTATTTATCTACACTACTTGACCCAATTGTGGATAAGATATAAGATTGCCTTCTGTCATAGTTACATGAGTGATAAAGTGGCTCTGGATTACTTCTAACTCTTAAGTGTCTGCCCCCACCTGCCTCCACTCCCACTGTACTGCTTATTGAAAGAGAAACACCTTTAGTCTGCATTTGATAGAGGTTATGTTTGGGAATGTGAAACTAATATGTGGACAACCATAAGAGCAAATATTTAAAAACAGAAGAACCCTTCATTGTCATTAAGTCGAACCCACATATTTAGACTTGAAAATGCTAACACCTAGAAAAGTGTTCTTATTTGCCCCAAAGTAGAGCTTGTTTCCTTTTTATCTTTGTATCCTTAGTTTCTAGTACAATTCTTGGCAAATAATAGGGGCTTAATAAATGTTTGTTGATTGATTGACTCCTTACTTTTTCACCCCTCACATCTGATACCTCCTATGTGGTCACTTTGCTTCAAATCTCTCCTTTCCCCTCCATGTAGTTTCCAAAATGATAATTTTAAAGTGCATTTCACTCTTGTGTTCAAGAAATATCAATGTTTCAATACCGAATCTAGGATAAAGAACAAACTCCTTTAAACCTGCTTTTCTAGTGTAACAGTAATGAGATTTGAAAGTCCTTTTGTCTTGGGGAGTAAGCAGGTACTTAGCCCTTAGTAAATAATCAAGCCTCTGTGAAAGAAATAGAAAGTATGAACCCCTGTTCCTGAAGCAACAGGAAGGGGTTGGCTGAAACAGGAAGTAGTTAAAAGAGTATGTATGTAAGAAAAGCCGCAGAGAGGCACAGTCAGGATTTCCTGAGAACTTGTGGTGGAGGAGCTTCTTCTGTTCAGGAGCCTACGAGACCAGAAGGCCAGGAGTCCAGGAACCCAGGAGAAGACTGAAGAAGCAGAAGACTGAGGAAACATGACCAGGATGCTAAGAATTTGTTTGTAGCTTGGCTGAGCCTTGAATTCTCAAGAACAGCAAATGCAAAGCATTAGAAATGGACTGGATCCTGTGAATTCCAGTGTGGAGCAGGACCTACCTGGGGAGCTGGACAAGGAACTGGGAGCTGTCTGTCATTGAACTCAGGTGAATCCAGTTTGGTCAATCCAGGTAGAATCTGTGACCTTGGAAGGGGATCCAGGGAATCTGATAACCACCCCCAAGTCAAGATGAAGAAAGGACCTCTCCTTGGGTAATGAAAACTGTAGTGAAATTCTAGTTTGTAGTGATCTAGGGGTGGGGGGTTTGTGTATTTTTTCATTATTGTGCTTAGTGATTAATGATACTTAGCAACTGATTCCTAAATAAGTGACTGATTGAGTTAACGTACTTGCCTCATGAGTGGAAGACTGACTATTGTACTCTGAGATGACTGAATGACTAAGGAGGCAAACCTCATTAGGGATACCAGATGATTGTTCTTTGTTCAAAGTTTTTGTGACCACTTTGGTGAAAACTATCTGGCTATTTTAACTATAAGCTGTTTTGAGCACTGTATAGTAATTTTCTGTGATAAGAGGTAATATTGTTAATACTGGGCTTTGATTTTCTGAGAATATTTTTCTTTGATTTGTTACAGAATAAAGAGAGTGTTCACTATACTGTGTAATCAGGACCTAAAAAACTGTTCACCACAGCCTTTCTTCTGGAAATATGCTCATGCATGGCATTATATCTAGTTACAGAGATATGAAATGAAATTCTCTAACTTAGTTCAGGCCATTGATACCTCTCATTTAGACAATGGTTAAAACACTAAACTTAGAATCTTTACGTCCTGTGTTCATATCTGACTTCAGTCACTTATTAGCTTTGTTACTCATGATGAGTCACTTAACTGTTGTTTGCCTCAGTTTCCTTATCTGTAAAACTATTAGTAATAATGCCTATCTCCCTGGGTTGTTATGAGGATAAAAATATGGATAATATTTATGAAACACTTTGCAAACCTTAAAATGCTATATAAATTCTAGTTATTGTTATTGTCATTGCTATCCTCATTGTTCTCACAACTTGAAATCTCTTCTTCCTCTAAATCTGGGAAATAGAAATGTTGTCTAACTTTACCAACCTTTTTATTAAATTTCAACATTTCTATCTAGGGTACACCATTTTCTTCCCATCTCTAAGTTCCCAACTGCAACATTATCCCCTGTTCTTCAATTTAGCTCTCTTGACATATACAAACAACTCTAAAAACTTGTCATTTTTGCCTCCACATTTCCCAAAACTGTACCATTGTCTCCAATAATATGGTCACTACCTTACTTCAGGCCCTGAATGAAAATATTAAAACACACACACACACACAAACACACACACACACACCAAATTTCTACTTCAATTTACAAATTAGAATGTTGATTTTTTCAGGAAAAGGTTCTAAAGATATCAAATCATGTCATTCTGTACAGTAAGCACTCTGTAGGCCCTTCCCCACTGATACAACAACAAAACAGAATCTAATGGATGACTTTCCAGCCTAGAATTCTTGTAAGTATGTTTGATTTTGTTTTTAAGTTTTCAGAAAGTAAATTTTTTCCATCTGCCTAGATTGTTGATTTAATTAACCTAATTTGACTTTTATGATTTTGTAAACTTCATTTTATTCTATATTTAAGAAATAAAACAAGTATTTCCATAATGGTAGAGCAGGAAGAAAAAAAAAGATGATTGTATACAAAATTGCTATTATGTACAACTCACACTTCCTTTCATATATACAATAAAGTTATCATTCAGGTTTCTTTTTCTTTCCTTTTTTTCTTCCCTCCTCATGCTTTAGGGTTGGGTGCCATTAGACACAAATATTTATATATACATATGCATACATACATATATAAATTTATATATGTGTGTGTAATGGGTATCTGAAGCCCTGTTCCTGCCCTATCCCCTTTGCTTAAGTGACTCCGAGAATGTTCACATGGAACCCATGGGGAGAAGCTTGTTTTTCTTGGGGGGGGGGAATGGCCACACCTTGTTGCTTTGTAGTTGGACAGTGCGTCAAGAGGGCTGACCCAGGAGAAGCCTATATATACACCCTGATGTGAGGCTTTGCTTTGGGGCTCACTTTGAGAAGAGTTGTGTGATTTGACTAGATGAGACTCTGGCAAGCCGTCGAGCACCTGGCTTTGAAAAACCCAGATGTTGATGCTTTCCTCTCTGGTAACTTGAATGGGTGATAGATGTGTTGGTTAGATGGTTGGAAGCCCATCTGCTTATCTGTTTCTTGGTCTGTTTGTAACTTGTGTCTGTAACTTGTGCTTGTAACTTGGGTTTGTATTTTCTGGACTTTTCCCCCTGAACTAGGTAAATGATATGTTTGATTAAACAAAGATTGTTAACGAATTTTGAGTTGCTTTCCTTTGGAAAAGTAGATCTAAGAACCTGAGCTAGCAGCTGCCCTGGGTATGCTAGGGTTCTTGCTGATACAGTGTGTGTACACTATTCTTTACAAATATCTATTCATAAGTCTTTTTCTGGATGCAAACAGTGTCTTCCTTCATAAGCTCTTTGTAATTAAGTTGTATGTTTCTAATAATAAAAATCACTTATTCCTTCTAAGATGCTCTTAAAACAAAATTGTTCTTATTACATATAACACTTTCTTGGTTCTAGTTTTTTGACTCTTCAATATTTTGTGCAAATCTATCCATCTGGTTTCTAAAACCATCAAGATCATAATTTCCTATAGAATAATAATATTCGTTCACAATCACATACCACAACTTTTATAACTGTTTTTTGCCACCTCAAAAAGAACCACTGCAAATATTTTAGACATATAAGTTCTTTTCATTTTTCTAATCATCTTGGGAGACAGACCTCATAGTAGTATTGCTCATTCAATGTGTGTAGGTATTTTAATAACTTTTTGGCATAGTTCCAAATTGCTCTAGAAAATTGTTGGATTAATTTATAGCTCCACCACATTACCTGCAACATTTGTCACATTCCTCTTCTATCATTTTAGCCAATATGATGTCGTAATGATATATCAAGCTTATTTTAATTTGCATTTCTCTGATAAATAATGATTTAGAACACATCTATATGACTTTAAATTGCTCCATTCCTTCATCAAAAAAGATTGTTCATATCCTTTGACCATTTATGAATTGGGTAATGACTTGTATTCTTATAGATTTGATGAATTTTTTTATATATTTCAGATATGAGATCTTTATCTGTGAATATCTATAGTTTTCCCCAAATTTTTTCTTGCAATCTTGACTACATTTGTTTTATTTGTAAAAATAACCTTTTATTTTTATTTTTTGCTTTTTTTGGAGGGAGAAGGTAGGGCAATTGGGGTTAAGTGACTTGCCCAATGTCAGCTAGTTTTTTGTGTTAAATTTCAAAGACTGGATTTGAACTCAGGTCCTCACGATTCTAGGGTCATTCTACACCATCTAGTCACCCTTACAAAAACTTTTAAACTTAATGTAATCAAGATTATTCATTTTATGCTCCATACTGCTCTATATGTCTTGTTCATTCATAAATTTTTCACTTCCTATAATACTGATTAGTGATACATTGCTTGTTTTAAAATTTTTCTTGTAATTTCTCTCCTTATATCTAGGTCATGTATTCCTTTACATAACAAGATTTTTTTCATGTAGTTTCTGGGCTTGTTTGGCAGGTATACTACAAGATACTTTATGCTGTTTAGAGTTATTTTAAATGGGGTATCTCATACTATCTTTTTTGCAGGGTTTTGTTTATGATATATAGGAATTCTATTATTTATATGGATTTATTTTATATCTTGCTAATTTGCTAAAATTTATTAGTTATTTCAATTAATTTTTTTGTTGAACCTTTTCAATCATATCATGAAAAAATAGATAGCTCTATTACCTCATTCCCTATTCTGATTTCTTTTATTTCTCTTTCTTTTCTTATTTCTATTGCTAGGATTTCTAACATAATATTGGATAACTTTAGTGACGGTGGGCTTCCTTGTTTCACACCTGACATTACTGCAGAGACTTTTGGCTTATCCCCATTAAAACTAATGTTTGCTGGTCATTTTAGTTGCCTTTGTGCATAATGTATTTTCACATCTGTTAGCCTGTATAAATTAATACAAATATTCCATGTTTCTCTGACTTCTTTTGTTGTTTCTCCATGCACAATAATATGACTTTACATTTGTGTACAGAGCCAGATCAAACATTTCCCCATAAATGAGCTCCTACTTTTTACTGTGCGGTTATTGAACAACTCAGACGTTTGATTATTTAATTTTGTCAAGCTTTCTTAATATGCATCAGGTTCTCTGGCTCTATCTCTTTCCTCCCACACGCTCCTCGGGTCTCATTCAGCTATTCTCTATTCAGTTATGCTCTAAATGCTATACTTTAAACTCCTTGAGGTCAAAGATTGTTTTCACTTGCCTTTCTATCCCTAGTATTTTGTATGGTATACATGCTGAACAATTGCTTATTAACTGATCAAGAAATAGCATGATGAGTGACCCTCATGAAAAGACAGACTGATGGGTAATAAGAAAATTTAATCTCTGACTCAGAGCACCTGGTTATACTCTACTGCCAGCTACTGCTCTTCAAATCTTCAGGGCCCCTTGTTAGCCATTCTATCTCTTGCCTGCTAAGAAAGAATAGCTAGAAAAGCTTTCCCTGAAGAGGCTAACAGTTCTTTAGCTGCACTCATCACTACTGGCTTTGGTGCTGTTTTGACCAGTGTAAAGTCTCTCTTCCAAACAAATAAAAAATATTAAATTTAATCACATTATATTGGACTAAGGACTCTGCTCTTGCCTGAGAAAAATAGAGCTAAGAAAGTGATGACATTTTACTGGGTAACTCAGAAGACAGATGTCAGTTCTGACTGCTAGGTTGTACAATGAATAGGAGCACTAGAGCTGGAGTCAGGAAGACTTGAGTTCAAATCTAGTTTCAGATACATACTAGTTGTGTGAAATTCATCTTTCTTTCTCAGTTTCCTCATGTTTGAATAGTGATAATAGTACCTATTTTCCAGAGTCATGATGAGGATAAAACTAGACATTTCTGATGCACTTCACAATCTTTAAAGTGCTATATAGATGTCTCCTATTATTATTACTACCAAAATATGGTGGCTTAGCTTGTGTTATCAGTAAAAACAGACAAAAAAACGGGCACAAGGAAACATAAGAGTGCTTTAAGTTACTATTAGTTAAGCAGGTATTTGCATTATTTGCATGACTCTTCCCCTTTCATTTGCTGGTTCAAATTCAGCAGTGTGTAAGAATGATGAGAAGGTAGAAGAGGTAGAAAAAATAATTATTTTTTTTGAAAGAAGAAAATCTTCAGTGACCTGAATAATTTCCTGTGGAATTAGCTATTTTAGAAAACCAATTTCCTCTTTTCATAGTCTTATGTGAAATTAACAGCCTTGATAATAAAGATGTATATATTACTGATGGGGAGCCATTGAACACAAGCCAAATTGAAGAGAAACTGGCAAACAAATTTTCTACTTAAATATGTAGAACAGAAATCTCAAACTCAGAATGCCTTGTGAATCAGGATGAAAGCTCAAATGTTCTTTGAAGTTCCTACTTAGAACAATCCCTTGGCATTTGCTCTACTAATGTATCGGCTTTCCTTAGCTTTGAAAAGGGAGGAAGGGACATCTTATCCAGCTATGTTAGAATTCTGTGCAATTTTTTCTCCACTATATTGTTAATTTTGAATTAGAAGACAAATTCAGACTAACCTGAGTTCAAAATCCTTAATGCAGCATAGCAGAAATATAATTACTTTGAAAGATCAAGATTTAGAAATTTCTGAATACAAGTGTTTAATTTTGAAAGTAGTTACATCTTAACTGAGGTACTTTTGGAAATAAAAAGGGTCTGAAATTTCAGAAGAATTTTTTTGTAGTTTTCTGTTCATCCCTATTCTCACCTTGGGGAAAGCAGTGGTTCTAGGAAGCTATAGTTATATTTTCTTTGAGAATTTTAGTTCTTTATTTACCCAATCTGACAGAACTTGTGAGCATACAACATTGCCTACAGTAGTAAAACCTAAAAGTAATAAAAAGAACAAGAACTGGCAATTGTATAGCACTTATTATGTTCCAGGCACTGTGTGAAACATTTCATAATTATCTCATTTGATCCTCACAGCAGCCTTGGGAGGGAGGCATAGGAATAACTCCCATTTTACAGATGAACATTCTGATCAGTCCTTTAAACTCTATTCACACATTTAGCCATATTTAAAATCTACAGACCGTGCTAGATGTTTTGTATATGAGTGTGCTTAATGGTCCTTTTAAAAAAAAACAAAGAAGACAATCACATAATTTATATAATTCATGAGGCAAAAAGAAATACTCTGGTCAGTCAAAGATATTTCCATCTATCATAGTGCTTGAATTCCCATCATTAAAGGCATTCCTTTTTGAAGAGATAGCCTTTTGGATACCAAAAATCATTTTCAAAATCAAAATCATTGGAGAGCAATCTGAATTTTTCCTTAGACTCATTTGGTTCAGTTAATTGGTTATTGTCCTTTGTACTCAAAGAGGACCAAAACGATATCAGTATGTTAGAGTCAAGTTACAATGTATCCAACTGTGACTGATCAGACCAGTATAAGCTCAGAATGCTCTACCACAGGTTGGGCACAAATAGTCCATATGAACATTTGGGATGGATTTTCTAAATTTGCAGATCTCATGTTTCTTTTGAGCTATTTCAGTTCTGCTTTGTTCATAGAGCATGCTAGGCTGTCTTGTTCCAGTGTCTCCCATGTCATATAATTAGTTCCAAAGAGACCTTGAGAGTGTACTTGCATCTTTTCTTCTGGCCACTGTGTGAATACTTGCCTTGTGTGAGTTCTTCATAAAGTCTTTTAGGCAAGTATATGTTTTGCCTTTGCACTTTGTGGCCATCCCACTAGAGTTGCTTTCTCTGCAGTAGAGTTGAAATGTTTGGCAGTTTAGTTCAAGAAAGGACCTCAATGTCCAGTACGTTATCCTGCCAGATGATCTTCAGAAATTTCCTAAGACAATTCAAATGAAAACAATTCAGTTTCCTGGCAGGGCACTGGTATACTGTCCAGGTTTCACAGGCATACAACAATGAGGTCAACAAAATGGCTCTGTTGTCCTTCAGTTTGATAGTCAGTCTAAAACATCTTCTCTCCCACACTTCCATTTGGAACCTCCCAAGCACTGAGGTAGTTCTGGCAATGTTCACATCAAACCCATTACCAATGCATAAGTCCCTAGAAAAATATACTGCCAAGGTGAGCAAATTTATCCACAGCATTCAAAACTTCTCCATTTGCTAATATAACAAAAAAGGAAAACAATAAATGTTGAAACTATGTGGGAAAATTTGAACAGTAATACACCACTGGTAGAGTTGTGGATTGATCCAACCATTCAGGAGAACAATTTGGAACTGTTCCCAAAGAGCAACCAAACTGTGCATAATCTTTGATCCAGCAATATCACTATGAGTTCTGTATCCCAAAGAGATCATAATAAGAGAGAAAGGACCTACGCTGAATGCAATGGAATACTATTGTTGCAATATGAAATAATGAATAAGTAGATTTCAGTTAAAAAAAGAAAAAACAATAACATGAAAAGATTTGTACAAACTGATGCAAAGGGAAATGAGTAGAAGCAGGAAAGCATTGTACACAGTATCAGCAACATGGTGTGATCATCAACTATGAATGACTAAGTTCTTCTAAGACAAGAACAAAGGAGCCACAAAAGAAAATACATTCCACATCCAGATAAAAACTAAATTACTCTGGATACAGATTGAAGTATATATTTTTTCACTTATTTAATTATTTTATGTTTTTTTATTTTTTAATCTATTTCATCTTTCATAACTACGACTACTATAGAAATGTTTTATATGACAGCAAATGTTTAACCCATATCAAATTATCACCATTTTATGGAAAACAGTGTAGGGAGGGAGGGAGAATTTTTTTAGATTCAAAATCTTGTAAAACTGAATGCCAAAAAATATTATCTTGACATGTAATTTTTGGGAAAAAAGAAAATATTACTAAAAATAAGTCCCTTGACACATTTTATCCCACTTAAAATAATAAAATTATTTTAATGGGAAATTTGGGAGAACTCATGCAATTCTCTGCTTTTTCTCCACAGTTTCAAGTCCAACCTACCCCCTTTTTTCTCTTAAAAATATTTTTTATCTTCCCAAGTCTCTCCTTTATTGGACTTTCTAACCCATTGATAAGAGAAGAAATAATACATCCATTATACATAAGAAATCAGGAAAACCATATTTCTACATTAGCCAGGTTGCAAAAACAAAAAGAAAGAAAAATAATAGTAAAAATATGATTTAATCTCCACTCAGAGTTCTTTCTCTGGAGGTAGGTAGTGTTTTTTTTTTCATCATTTGTCCTTTGGAATTCTTATGGATGATTGCATTGATCAAGTAGCTAGTGTTTCATTACTGATTATCTTTATAATATTATTGTTGATGTGTACACTCTTCTAGTTCTGCTAACTTCACTGTAGGATGATAGAGTTTTTGTTATTATCATAATTTTTCTATGCCATGATATCATTAACTCATTTCTTTTATAATATAACCATACCCTGCCAAAAAGTAAATGACATAATACTTTAAACACATGAAATTTATTTTAAAGATGACGCTCAAAATTTGCATCTCTTAAAAAGTTTCCCCTCAGCTATCATCTTCACAAAGTAAAATTGTGTTGACCTCTAGATGGACATGCTGACACTTCTTGTGATGGCCACATAGCAATGTTCTGGATCCAGATGCTATTCCTGGCTTCAGGAATAGAATTCTCCATTTTTTTGCTCTCTCTCCCCATAATTTCCTTTTACTTCCTAAATTGGCATTTCCATCCTGCAATCACCTTGATTCTAAATCATTGGTATTTCTACCCTGCTTGGGAAACTGCTCTATTTTTTTCTGTTTCTACTGTGAGAACTTCTGTACCCAGTCAAAGAAATTCATATGTTGCACCTTGTATGTTTGTTTGTTTGTTTGTTTGTATGTATGTATGTATGTGTATTTGCTTATTTACTTATTTATGTGTTTATCTGTCTGTCTGTCTATCTATCTATCTATCTATCTATCTATCTATCTATCTATCTATCTATCTATTTTTTAGTTTTAACATTCATTTCCACAAGATTTTGAGTTACAAATCCTCCCCCTATCTTTCTCCTAGCCTAACCCCAAGATAGCTAGCCAACAGATTACCTCTTCCTCTAATCTGCCCTTTCACATCATCCCCCATACCCCTTCTAGCTTTCTAGTAGGGAAAGATGGATTTCTATACCCCAGTGCCTGTATATCTTATTTACCAGTTGCATACAACAAATAATTTTTCAACATTTCTTCTTAAAATTTGATTTTTAAGGTTTTTCCTCCCGTCCTCCTCACACACCCCAACTGGGAAGGTAAGCAATTCAATATAGGTTGTACATGTGTAGTTGTGCAAAATATTTCCATAGTAGTCAAATTGTGAAAGACTAACTATATTTCCATCCAACCTATCCCTTCCCCCACATATTGTTTTCTCCTTTGACCCTGTCCCTTTTCAAAAGTGTGTATTTCTAGCTCTTCTCTCCCCTAATTTGCCCTAGTGTCTAGAACCCTCCTCTTATCCCCTTCCCCCCTACCTTCCTGTAGAGTAAGATACCCAAGTGAGTGTGTATGTTATTCCCTCATTAAGCCAAATTCAATGAAAGTAAGTTTGAATCATTCCCTTATACCTTCCTGCTCTTCCCCTCCATTGTAACAGTTTTCTCTTGCCTATTTTATATGAGATAACTTATCCTAATCTCTCCCATGCCTTCTCCTTCTCTCATTATTTACCTCACATCTTCTTAATTTTATTATTTTCTATATCATCCCTTCCTATTCAATTGATCCTGTGCACTCTATGTACATGCACATATGTATTTATTTACATATATAACCTCCTATACATATGTATATATGTATGTATACATAACTATACAAGTATATATTGGCTTCAAGTATCCTCATACTGAGAAAATTTCTTGAGTTGAAATTATCATTTTTCCATGTAGGAAACACATACTTCTTTACTTGCACTTTTGCCTGTTTACCTTCTCATATTTCTTTTCCTTCTTGTATTTGGAAGATAAATTTTCTGTTCAGCTTTGGGTTTTTCAACAAGAATGGTTGGAAGTCCTCTATTTGATTGAGCTTCCATATTTTCCCCTGAAAAATTATACTCAGTTTTTCAGGGTAGGTGATTCTTGGTATTAATCCTCACTCCTTTGACCTCCAAAATGTCATATTTCAAGCTCTTCAATCCCTTAATGTTGAAGCTACTAGATCTTGTGATATCTTGATTGTA
Organism: Pseudocheirus occidentalis; assembly: GCA_028646575.1. NCBI lineage: Eukaryota > Metazoa > Chordata > Mammalia > Diprotodontia > Pseudocheiridae > Pseudocheirus > Pseudocheirus occidentalis. The sequence continues at coordinate 166,037,712 of CM053594.1, read as the reverse complement.
TTTCCACAGTACTCACATTGTTTTTTTTTTCCTGACAGCTTGTAATATTTCTCCTTGACCTGGGAAGTCTGGAATTTGGCTATGATATTTCTAGGAGTTTTCTTTTGGGGATCTTTTTCAAGAAGTGATCTGGGAATTGTTTCAATTTCTTTTTTTGACCTCTGGTTCTAGAATATCAGGGCAATTTTCCTTCAGAATTTATTGAAAGAAGATTTCAAAGCTCTTTTTTTTATCCTGGCTTTCAGGTAATCCAATAATTTTTAAATTATCTCTCCTGGAACAATTTTCCATATCAGTGGTTTTTCTTATAGGATATTTCATATTGCCTTTTATTATTTTTCAGTTCTTTGGATCTATGTTATAGTTTCTTGATGTCTCACAAAGTCATTAGATTCCAGTTGCTCCAATCTAATTTTAAAGGAACTATTCTCTTCATGTAATTTCTGAAATGTCTCTTCTATCTGGGCAATTCAGCTTTTTTAGGCATTCTTCTCCTCATTAGCTTTTTGGGCCCATTTTTTCATCTGAGTAAGTCTATTTTTGAGGTGTTGTTTAATTCAGTATTGAGGGGGGTCTCCTTTAGCAAGATGTTGACTTTTCATGATTTTTGGTTTTTTAAACTAATGTTTATTTTAGTTGACATCATTCATTTCCACAAGATTTTGAGTTACAAATTTTCTCCCCATATTTCCCCTACCCAGCATCCCAAAACAGTGATCCCACTGTATACCCCCTCCCCAATCTATTCTCTCATATGTCCTCCCACATCACCCCTCTGGCTTTCTATTACAGCAAGAGGGATCTCCCTACTCCAGTGCCCCAGTGTCTGTATATCTTAATTCCCAGTTGCATGTTATTTATATTTGCATATACATGTACATGTACATATACATATATACACATATACATATGTATGTACGTATATGTTGACATTTGATTATAGGACTTTCAATTCCAGAATCTTTCCCTTCCTTCCTCTTCACCCACCCCCCACTGAAAAGACAAGCAATTCAGTATAGGCTGTACATGTGTAGTCATGCAGAACATCTACACAATGGACATATTGTGATAGTCTGTCTATATTTCCCACCTTCCTAACCCACCTCCCTTTGTTCTATTCTTTACTTTGTCCCTGTCCCTTTACAGAAGTGTGTGTTTTTAACAACCCTCCCACCCCTCTCTGCCCTCCCCTCCATTATACCCCTGCTCATCCCTATTCTCTTGTAGGGCAAGATACCCAAAATATGTGTATGCCATTCCTTCATTAAGCCAAATTCAATGAGAGCAATTTTGACCCATTCCTTTTTGCCTTCCTATTCTTCCGCTCCATTGTAACAATAATCCCTTGCCTATTCTGTATGAGATGATAACCCCATTCTGTCTCTCCCTGTCTCCTATCATTATATTCCTCTTCCCCTCTCAATTTCACCTTTTAAATTATCATCCCTTCCCATTCAATTGATCCTGTGCCCTCTATGTACACATATTCACACACTCAGATATTTATTCATATGCATATATATATCCGCCTACATATAGACATATGTGTGTATACATATATACATATGTGTGTATACACACACACTTATTATAATCCCTTCACCTATGCTCATACTGAGAAAAGTTTCATAAGTTACAACAATCATTTTTACATGTTGGCATGTAATTAGTTCAACTTTGATAAGTTCCTTATGATTTCTTTTCCAAGTTTGCCTTCTCATACTTTTTGTATTTGAATGTAACATTTTCTATTCAGTTCTGTTTTTTTCATCAAGAATGCTTGAAAGTCCTCCAGCTCATTGGATGACCATATTTTCCCCTGAAACTTTATACTCAGTTTTGCAGGATAGGTGATTCTTGGTTTTAATCCTAGCTCCCTTGATCTCCAGAATTTCATATTCCAGGCCCTTTGATCCCTTAATGTAGAAGCTGCTAGTTCCTGGGTTATTCTGATTGTGTTTACACAGTATTCAAATTGTTTCTTCTTGGTACTTGTAATATTTTCTCCTTGATCTGGGGATTCCTGAACCTGACTATAACATTCCTAGGAGTTTTCATTTATGATCTTTTCCAAGAGGTGATTGATCAATTCTTTCAAGTTCTATTTTGCCCTGTGGTTCTAAAATATCAGGGCAATTTTCCTTCAGAATTGCTTGAAGGATGATTTCTAGATTCTTTTCAGATCATGGCTTTCAGGTAGTCTAATAATTTTTAAATTGTTTCTCCTTGATCTATTTTCCAGGTCAGTGATTTTTTGAATGAGATATTTCACATTGCCTTCTATTTTTTCAATTGTTTGGATCGGTTTAATAGTATCTTGATTTCTCATAAAGTAATTTGATACCATTTGTTCCACTCTAATTCTGAAGGAATTATTGTCTTCAGTGAGCATTTGAGATTCTTTTTTCACCTGTCAAATTTGACTTTTTAAGGTATTTTTTTCCCCATTGACTTTTTGGGCCTCTTTTGTCATTTGAGTTAATCTATTTTAAGGTGTTATTTTCTGCAGTCATGTTGGTGACTCTCTTCTCATGATTTTATTGCAACATTCTCATTTGTCTTACCATTTTGTACTACACTACTCTTATTTGATTTTCAAAATCATTTTAGCTCTTCTATGGCTTGTAACCAGCTTACATTTTTCTTGGAAGCTTTTTGTGTGGGAGATCTGACTGTGTTATCTTCCTCCTGTTCCATGCTTTGATCCTTTTTGTCCCCAAGAAAGGGGACAAAGTTAGATTGCTGAGCTTGATTTTTTTCCTTTGCCTACTCATGCCGTCAGTCAACTAAGTTGATTTTTGAGTCACAGTAGATCTCTGTTTCCCAGGGGAAGAATTTTATCCCAAATAACTGGGGTTTACACAGCTGCCAGAGCTATTAGCAGACCACCATCTCTGTAGCCCCCTCCGACTTTGGCTCACTAGTCACACACCTCAGGACCACCACCCAAAACTATGATCCCAATACAGGGAGATTAATACAAGAGCACTTAGCCTCTGAATGATTGTTGGTCCCCCCTGCAATCTGCAGGCTGCAAGTGCTCAAAGCAACCATGTTGAGGTGGTGGCAGGGCAACCACTTCTGCTGCTTTCTTGCCCTGGGGGTAGACAGCCAAACATATTTCTTTCCCTAAAATTTAGCTGAGTTCCACTGACCTTTCACTTTGTCCTTGTTTCTTATGGGATGATAATTCTGGAAACTGACACAGCTGCTGGGGATTCACTCTCCAGCCATTTCTTGTCCTGGTGGCCCTGGGGCTGAACTCATGACTGGTCTCTGCTCTCACAGTGCTGTCCCACCAGCTGGGCTGCCTTCGCCAGTCAATGTGTATTTCTATAATTTTGTGGGTTCTGGATCTCTAAAATTTGTTTAGAGTAATATTTTATAGGTATTTGAGGTGGTTATGGGGGAGCTGTGGAATTCTCCTGATTCCACACCACCATATTCACTCTGTCATCTCTCATGATTTTCTTGCATCACTCTCATTTCCCTTCCCAATTATTCCTCTTATTCTCTTACTTGATTTTAAAAATCCTTCTTGAACTCCTCCATGTCATTGTAACCAGTTCATATTTTTTTCTTGGAAGCTTTTGAGGCAGGAATTTTAGCTTTGTTTACTTCTTCTCGTTCCATGTTTTGATACTTTCTGTCCCCAAAAAAGGATTCTATAGTCAGATTATGACGCCTTTGTTTGGGCATCTTGCCATTCAGTTATTTGACTTTTGAGCTGTTTGGCACAGTAGAGCTATGCTTCCAGAGTGGAGAGAACTGTGTCCTAAATCAATGGGGTTTTTGAACTTGTTAGAACCATGAGGAGGGCACCCTCTGTTCAGTCACCACAAGCTCTGGCATACTCACCACAGGACCAACACAAAAGACTGAGACATAAATCCAAGCAAGTCAAAGCAAGATGATTACCCTCTGAATGGTTGCTTGCCCCACCCCCCACCATGATCTTCAGGCCAGAAGCTCTGGAGGCAGTCATGTGGGAGCAGCTGTAACCAACATGCCTCCACCACCTCTTGTCCTGTCACCCAGTGACAACAGAGTTCCCAATTGACCTTTTACTTTCTCTGGCATTTATGGGTTGAGAAGTCTGGAAACTGCCACGTCTGCTGGTGATTCATTCTGAAATCTGCCTTGGCTGGTCTGTGTCACTCATTGGGACTGCCTCACATCTCGGCACACATAGCTCAAGTGGGACTGCTCTTGGCTCCCAGCTTGGTGTGATAGACCTTTTCTCTTGGCCTGACAGGCTTCCTTCAGTTGACCATTTGCTTCTCTCTGTCATTTTGTGGGTTCTGTAGCTCTAAAATTGGTTTAGAGTCATATTTTACAAGTATTTGAGGTGATTGAAGTGGGAGCTCAGGCACATTTCTGCTTTTACTCTGCCATCTTGTCTCCATCCCCACATAACACCTTATTGTGGACTTCTGCAAAGATTTTTGAGAAATGTTGTACAACAAATATTACTAAATCAAAAGTTCTATCAGTTTCATAAATTTTGGGTGATATAATCCATAAACACTTCTTCTACACTTGAATAAGTTAACAAATTATAACACCAGAAAAATTAACCTAACTTATATTAGAGCTGTGAATTTAATTATCTTTAGGTTATGGAATATCCTTAAGGGCTAGGCTTATTATTTATAAGCACTAGGTATGCTGCATTTCTGGTACTGTGATATCATTTCTGTTCTCCATGATTGTTCAAAAATGGCTCAGCATTGACATTCTCAAATTTTTTCAGTACCTGAGGAGTTCATTCTTTTTGTCTGATGCTATATACTTCTCAAGGGTAACTTGATATTTTCTTCCTATTTCTTTATTTAACTTTGATTTGAATTCCACATTAGCCATTTTGATTCTGTCCTTTCCAGTAAAAAAAATATTTTTTTTCCATAGGTAACAAATGCAATGAGAAGCTACCAATTCTGCTTTTTCTCTGTTTTTCCTTATCATCACTTCATTTCTTCTCTGCAACCATTCCTAACCCTTTGTAATAGCAATTAATTTAATTTGAAGACCTTTTTTCTTATGTCAAACAAGCGGGTACTTAGCCCTTAGTAACTAATCAAACCCCTGTGAAAGAAAGAGAAGG
>CM053594.1:166014467-166032108 GCA_028646575.1 Pseudocheirus occidentalis | reverse complement strand
AGAGAGAGAGAGAGAGAGAGAGAGAGAGAGAGAGAGAGAGAGAGAGAGAGAGAGAGAGAAATTCTCTCAGCAGCATCTGGAAACAGGGCTGCTACTGTTGGACTGAGAACTAAGTCAGAATTTTCTTGAGACCAGAATCTGTTGAAGGCTGCAGTTGCTCCCAGGAAGGTTGCCTGGAAGACTGAGGTTGCTGCCACTTGGTATTACATTATGGTGTAGTTGGTAGGATTACAAAGTATAGTGCCTTTATTTGTTCCAGGATCCAGGATCCATGGCCATTTAGATTGACATTGTGAGGTCAAGTATCATGGAGGGGTGTGTAATGCCATGCACACATAGCTTTCCAGAAGAATGATACTGTGAACAGCTTTTAAGGTTCTGATTACACAGTATAGAGAACATTCTATTTATTCCATGATAAATCAAAACAAAACATTCTCAGAGAATCACAATATAGTGTTCACAACAACTTATCATTAAAATGGCCACATAGTTTTCATCAAAGTGGTCACAATATTTAGAACAAAGAACAAAAGAACAATCATATAGTATTCCTAAGGAGGCTTGCCTCCTTACTCAGTCATTTAGTCATCTCAAAATACAATAGTCAGTCTTTCACTCATGGGGCAACTAGGTTACCTTAATCGGTCATTTATCTAGCAATCGTTACTAAGTATTGCTAATCACTAAATACAATCATTATAAAATACATAAACCCTCCACCAGTTAACTCAAGCAGTCACTTATTCAGATTCACAATTACTAGGTATCATTAATCACTAAGTACAATCATTAGAACATACACAAACCCTCTACCCCTAAGTCTCTAGTAAATTTCAATTTCATCACAGCATTCTATACCCAAGAAGAGATCTTTTCTTCATCTTGACCCAAGCCAAGTTTTCAGCTATCTCTGTTCCTGGGGGAATAAAGTTTTTAAAAGCCACAATATTTGTTGCCAGTGTCCTCATCAATTCACTCTCTGCCTTTGGAATAGTCTCAGGACCCTTGAAATCATTAGCAAGACCCTTTTCCAGGATTTCTGTAATTCAACAAGAAAATCCTTCTTCAAGTTTTCTGAGCCAACAGCAAGGTTCCAGAACCTCTGCAACAACAGTAGTACTTTCCTTCACCAGCAGATGAGTCTGGCAAAACACCAAAACAGACAGGCAGAATACTGCCACCTAAGCCATTCTTCTTCAGTCCTCCAGCAGTTCAGCTGGCCCTACATCCCAGAAGAAATCTCAGTTGGCTTCCAGAATCAAAATCACTATTCCCAGGTTTTCAGAATTATAATTCCTTTCTCTAGTCTAAGTGGGGCTTTCCTCTTCAGCCTTCCAAGTGGCAGCAACCTCAGCTGTTTAGGCAGCCTTCCCAGCAGCAACTTCAGCCTTCATTAGATTCTGGTCTCAAGAAAATTCTGACTCCATTCTCAGTCCAGCAGTAGCAGCCCAGTTTCCACATGATTCTGAGAGAAACTCTCTCTCTCTCTCTCCCCCAAGAGAACAGATTCTGCAACCAGGTTCTTGTCAGGAGAAAATTCTGACTGTCTCTCTCTGGGGCTTTTCATATATGTATACACACAGTATTGCTTTCTGTTTCAGCAAACCCCTTCCTGTTATGTCAGAAATAGGAGAGCGAGTCCGCACCTTCTGTTTCTTTCACAGAGATTTGATTAGTTACTAAGGCTTAAGTACCTGCTTGCTTGAAATAACAAAAATCGGTCTTCAAATTTAAATTAATTGCCATTACACCCTTCTCTCATCCTTCTCCTTTCATCCATTGTATTTAAATATTACCTTTTGATATCCTTAGAATTCACTAAGAGACTCAACTCATTTTGATTTGTGGTATTCCAAATATAATTCTTACAGAGTCAAATGATGCCTCTTTAATTCATGTATATCTGAAAAGAAAAATGTGATGACCTTAAAGGCAAGTTGCATTTTTGCCTTATTTTGTATTCCTTGCTCTTAGCAAACTGCCTGATACATAATTAGTGTTAAATAAAGGCTTGTTTACTTCCTGATTATGCGTTCATTTTTTTATCCGATTAGGCAAATCTTCGTTTTTCTCACAGATTTTTTTCTGTTTTCAGAAATTCATTTTGAATAACTTCCTATTCCTTTTCAGACTGACTTATCTTGTGAAATATTTCATGGTATTGTTCCTATTCTTGCTTCAAATATTTCAGAATCTGCTCACCAATAATCTAAGATGCATGGCAGAATAAGCACAATTTTGTTTTCTTCTATTGCAAATTCAATGATAATGATGTTACGCCCTCAACGAATTTCCATCAGTACTATCTCTTTCTTTTTTACTATTGAAAATCATGATAGTTCCATTCTGTTTTACTAGCTTTTGAAGTATAAAATTATCATTAATTTAATCCATCTTCTAGGGTAGCTAGGTGGAACAGTGGGTAGAGACCTGGGTCTAGAATCAGGAAGACTTGAGTTCAAATTCAACTTCAGTTCCTTTCTAGCTGTGTAACTCTAGAAAAGTCATTTGCCTCTGTTGATTTGTGTTTTGTGGTCTATAAAATGAGCTTGAGAAGGAAATGGCAAATCATCCTACTATCTTTGCCAAGAAAACAACAAACGGAGTCATGAAGAGGCAGCCACAACTGAAATGATTAAACAACAGCAACTATCTTCCAGTAAATTGTCAACTACTCTGATTTGGACAAAATGAGTTCCAGCATGTATGCAAATAAATGAACTCCCTCAGCATTATTAATGTATAATACATGTATATGACATATGATATTTGTCAAATTCCTTATCTATTTTCTCTCTGTCTTGATGGGCTTTGACATATTTTAATAGCAATATTTCTGTTCCTCTTTGTTTTATTCATTTATTTACAACATCTTATATATTTGTGCTTTTTATTTATATATTTATTCACTCATGTTTTACATCATTGTAAAGAAAAATTTTCATAGTAATTGAGACTGTCCAAAATGAAATTTGTTTCCTCAATTGATAGTGTGTTTTTCTTCAAACTAGGTCCTTAGGAAGAACTATTTGTGGGAAAGTATTATAGATGGAGTACAATCAAATGACCTCTAAAATACATTTTATACATGTAAAGGTTTTAGAATATTAGAAAGTAGAATTTCTTAAAATTACCTAATGATATTGAAAAACATTAATGATTTTTGAACCTGAGTAACTTCTCCTTGGATTTTGCTTTTTCCACAAACACATTTTCTATTACTTCTTATCTTTAATTTCCTCTATACCAGATATTATTAACATTTTATGAGGGATGAATCCCTTTGGTATTTTGGTAAAGGCAGTGTAGATACCTTCCCAGAATAATGTTTTTTAATCATTAAAATAAAATGAATAGGCTTATAAATTATGCCAATTATAGTCTCTCTCTCTCTTTCTCTTTCTCTCTCTCTCTCTCTCTCTCTCTCACACACACACACACACACACAAACACAAACACACACACACACATAATGCAAAGTCACAGATTTCCAGAAATAATCCATTCACAGATACCTTGAGTATCCTTGGACCCCAAATTAGGAATCTCTCTTCTGGAATCTTCACTTTCCCATAAATACAAGACAAACCACCCATTTACCCACACTTTTAGATTATTACAATTCATTTGAAATGATGAATTTCATTTAATCCCTTTGAATTGTTTATGCTATTTTCTCTATTGTTAGTGATACATAGCTAAGAAGCAGAAGAAAAGATACTTCTCAAATTATGTTTAATACTTTCTGAATGTTTTAGGCTTCTTTAATTTTTTTGATGAGTGTATTAAGTGGGGAACAGAAACATCCTTTGACATTTAGCTTCTTCATTTTCTTTTGGTGATAAATAGTGCTTCCATCTTCAAAGATTATGTGTACAAGCTAATGGACTCAAGCATGACAACAATTACTGCACTGGAATATCAGCGACAGGAGGATTCACTTAACTAGAATGTGATTGCTGTTTGATTTTTGTATTACAGAGTACCTATTTTTTTTTAATTTTGTGGTGACTTAATTATTGTGCAATTTAGCAAATATTGATGGGAATAGTAGTTCTTTTGGTAACCTTTCTGTGCCTGAAAAACTATTCTGTTCTTGTCTCTGTACCTTGCAACTTTGGATCCAGAGTGAGAACTGAAAAGAATGCCTATAGAAGAAGGGGAAGATCTCATTCGATGATCAGTTAAAAATTCACTAGTAAGGAAAATTATATTATCAAAACTGGCAGCATATATTTTGGTGATATGTACTTTGTATCTCTTTTTTTGTGAGTTAATCGATCAAAACTGTCTATTATATATGCATGGAACTACACTTGTCAGAACAGAAATAATTTTCTCCCCGCTCTGTATGTTCCCAGGTAAGGGGAATACCAGAGTTTAGCTCACACAATGATAATTCAAATTAGGTATGATTTGTATTCAGTAGTTAAATCCCAGTGCCTTGTGAAGGAGGGGCTTAATAAATGTTTGTTGAAGTGAATATTCAAGTACCCCTGAATTCAAATGTTACCTTTTCTTTGGACATAAGTTCAAGAGAATTACTATTGTGATATTTAAAATAGCCTTCCTCTCACCACAGTAAGTCTTGTAAAAGCTATTTAAATCGGTGCTCATATCTGAGCACTGGCATAAATTATGAATTCTACCTCAGCACACAGCAAGTGATACGGAAACAACTTAAAGAGTTTAACATTGAGGTGACCCAGTAAGAGCATCATTTCCTTAAATGATAATTCTGGGACTAATTCTAAAGAGTTTTTATTCACATAAGAGTTATTACTCCAGAGAAATTTATCTACCTCTGGAAAGATCACAAATGAGATGAAATGATCTAGAAATTACCCACCTTGATCAAGGTGAAAGGGGACCCCAAGTCTCTGTGGAATTATGTGCCCTTAAGTATTACTATATGTATATCAAAATGTACCATGCATTTGTCATAGCAGAAACTGGAAATTACATTGCCAAAATCCTAGCTTTTCATCTAGGGAAAAGTTCTACCATTTATTCATAGATAAGAATTTTACATTGACTATGACAGACAAGTTATGTTCATTCACCCAGCAAGAGGAAATTTATCTTAGTTGTAACTCAATAAATCCAAAAGCTTTTTTAGGCCTGTAAAAATTGCCAAATTCCTCAACTTCCTGACAGGCTTTCTTTAATAAGATATAATTAATAGAGTATGTTGAATGAATCTGTAGCATAATAGAATATGTTAGGGAGAATGACTAGAAGAGGAAATTGAAGAGAAGAAGGATGGCATAGAGACTGAAAAGTGAAGAAGAGTGAGTAATTGCAAAGAAAGCAGCAAGAAGAAAGAAAATGAGCCAAGGAAGGGGTTTTAAGCAAGAATTTTATGACAAAAGCTTCATCTGTCTTCAAGACAAGACTTCTTATAAGAATACATTGGATGACTATGGTTTTCTCTACGTAATTTATAATCTTGACCTCTAGACACAGCTGTGAAACTGCTTGCTCTTTCTATTGAGAAAAGTTCCATCTTTCTAGTGGAGATATGTGGAGGGAAAATGGAACAAATTGCAAATTTCCCATGCTGGGTTGCATTGAATTTCACATGGGATGACTGGTTGGGATGCAGTGCACGGTATGGAAACAGCAAGACATAGTGAATCTGGTAGAATTTACTATCTTACCATGTATAGGACTGGACTCTGCACAGGTTATGCTATGTGACAATGTCAAACAGCTCTGAAAAGCTCTCTGTATTGTGTCTCACTTGATACGGAAATTGATCAGAATCTCACTTGATCAGAAAACTGACTCAATTTTGCTTTTTCTGTTCTTCATTCTATCAAGGAATTTTGGATAATTTTGACACATGTAGGAGAGATAACTGTTAGAAGAAAGTTTGTTCTTGTTTCTACCAAAGAATTTTGAATGATTTTGACATGTGTAGAAGAGAGACAAACTAGGAGAAAGTCTTTAAAGCTGTATCTATGATGTAAATCTTATCCAGTGATTTGTTATATTTTAAAATATTAAGCACAGTGAGGTCTCCTTTTCTTTGTCTATTTCCATAAATTTTGTGCTAGTAAAGATGAAGTCTCCTGGAGAGTTTTCAATTAATTTTTCAAATACTAATTAAGAGCGTAGTATGTATAAAGTACTGTGCTAGGACTTGGGAATACAAGGAGACAGGGAGAGGGAAGGGAAAGGAAAGCAGTATTTACCCCAAAAGGGCTTATATTCTACTTGGAGATTGCAACATCCAAACAAAAGCTTTCCTTTACAGAGGGTTGATGCCTCAAATTTCCAGGCAACTCTCTATTCTCTAAGTGGCTTTTTTTTGTTTTCCACTCCACAGAACTTTGTGCCCTGCTGCAGAGTACCCTCTGCTACCCAATCTTTTCCAACTTCCTTTCACATATTGTTTCAATTGTAAGTTCTGTGAAGGCATAAACATTGTTTTTCACATTTATATATCCAGTATTTAGCAGTGTGTCTGGCAAATAGTGCATACTTAATAAATGTTTATTGAATTGAATTAATATGTGTGTGTGTTTCAATTTGAGAAGGAAACAGAAGCTGAAAACTATAGTAATCAAGAAATGGATTCTATAGTAGATGATGTCTCAGTCATATCTTTAAGAAAAATAAGGATTCTGGAGTTAGAGTCAAAGGTCATGCTTTCTAGGCATATATGATGAATACAGAAATGTGGAAGATGTCATGTTAAGTTTTGAAGAACAGCAAGTCAGCTAGTTTGGTTGAAATGGAGGTGTATAAAGGAGTATAATATAAAGTATAAGCATAAGTAGACTGGAGTCTAAGTGTATAACATTTTACCTGTCAAGCTAAGAAACTTTACTTTATCTTAGAATTACTGAATATTCTTAAACATAGAAAAAAAATATGGTTGGACTGTGCTTTTGAAAAGATATGTTAACTTCTATGCAGATAACAGAATGAAATGGGAAAGGAATAGAAATGGGCAATACAAAGAAGGTGTTTCAATACAAAAGTGATGAAGTTTTGAACTGCCATGATATTCCTATGACTGGAAAGAAGGGAACAAAATGCAGAAATAATTGACAAGACTCAGCAATTAGGAAGTTAGAGGATATTGAAGATCCAAGTATGACTATGAGCTTGCAAAACTGGAAGACTTGATAAATAGTGACCACAATGGAAATATGGAAATTTAGAAGATGAGTTACTTCTGAGGAGAAGATGATGAAATCTATTTGGCATATTTTGAGATATATAACGAATACGCAATATTCAGATAGCTAGAGCTAAATGATATAGATATATGGGTGCAGATCTATATATGTCAAAATCTATTGATGTAGCAGACATTAAGTTAATATCATTTATGAAAACTGGTTCATTTCCTTCTTATATTCTTATCAATGATGTTCCATTCATTTGTTTATCAAAAGATTGTTGATCTGGAAAAACAGGCATATGTCAATCTTTATTTTGAATCCCCTCTTTTTTGTAATAATAAGTTATGTTCCACTCTACAGCCCTCAGCCTTTGGTCCTTTGGTATTCTTCCCTCTTTTAGACAATTTAATAATTTATGTCCCAAAGCCTTAATATCATATCACCTGGAACATGGACTTCTTTTGTGCTTACTTACTCTGTTCAGCTTTTTTTCTTTTCTTTTTTGCCCTTTCAGTTTCCACACATTGCATATATAGGCCAGTGATAGAAGATTCCAAATGTATTAGCTCTACTATCATTGATTCAAAAAATAGTTTATCTCCCTATTGACAGCATTTTCCACTTTTCTATCTTTTCATCATTCCTTTTCATCTTTAAATATTCTCAGAGATCTAGCTTATTTTGTTCCTTTGCCAAGCTTTCTATAAACGTGGTTTTCCTTCCACTCCTTCTCTAGTTTTTGCTGCTTTTGACTTTGTACTCCTTTTCTACTATCCTCCTCTGGCAGTAATTCCTGATTCCTTTGACTTTTTTGCTGTTCAATTGCTTTACTTTGGTCAAGTTTCCATCATGAATAGAGGTAGTTTATATAAATATCCATTTTATTTGCATATATTTTTCATGATATCTGTATAAGGTAGAATAGTTTCAGTTCCTCAACTTACCTTCTCATTTTTATTATTTTTTTTAATTTTGTGTTGCTTTTAGTCTTTATGAGTTGGTAGCCAAATTAGATATTGCTAATTTAGAAAGGCTGGAATATTGTACTGAATCTAATGAGAAAACTTACAATGAGGATACATACATTTTTCAATCTTACACTTTGGTCTAAGAAATCAGTTTCTCAAAGAGATGATATAAAAAGCATTACTACACAATATTAGTTTGAGTTTCCATTTCAAAGTGAAACAACATTTTGATACGTTGACCAAAATTGATGACATGTTCTTATGATGTTGAGAATCTTGGTGTCAGAGATGAGGGGCTTCTGAAGCTTTCATCAATAAGAAAAAAAATCAATATTATATTCAATTCCAAACACTTCGTTTTAGGACAGATAACTTTATAAAAGATAAACTAAAAATTATCTAAATTCTGGATGAAATATGACAGGATAATCAAGGGCTTGGAATCATGATATGCTTAAAGTAATTGAAAATGTTTAGTCATAGGAGTGGTGCAATAATTGTATCCAAATATTAACAAAGCTTTGACATGGAAACCAGATTAGACTTATTCTGCTTGCCTACAGGGGACAGTACAGGTTCACTATGAAGACAAGTTTCCAAATAATTGAAGCTCTCCAAAAATGGAATAGGCTGTCTTGATACGCGGGTGAGATGAGAGGATAATGCGTTCCTGCTCACATGACAGATTTATTTTTTTAAGTAATTATTTGTTGAGGCCTTGTATAGCAGATGTTTATTTAGGTTTTCATCTTGATAATCTCTGAGGTCATTTTAATTCAAACAATCTGTGATGCTTTGTTTCTATATGCCACTTGAAGATTTTCTTCTCCAGTCTAGTCATCCTTAGCTTCTTCCACCATTCATTGTATGGTATATTCTGAAATCCCCTTCTTATTTTGACCACTCACTTTTGAATAAATTTCCAGGTTTTTTTTTGGTCTCTAAAATGATGTCTAGAAATAATCGTATTTGTGAAAATATGGTCTAATGAGGAAGATTATGTCTAATTTTTCTTCAATAAAAGAGGCAGCATGTAATAGTGGAAAAGAGATCTGACTTCAAAGTTTGAAAGACATGGGTACAAATACTGTTACTGAGTTGTACTATGAATATGTAAATTACTTAATTTTAAGTTGTAGAGAAGTTGAAAGTTTTTATAAGTAAAGAGAGTTGCTTCATTTCTGAGATCCTTATGCCAATATAACCACAGGTCTAATATAACCAGAGATTGATATCCAATTCTGTGAATGTAGATTAGGAGGAAATGAGTTTTCTATATTGCTGTTTCAGATTCACATTGAGCTTTCATTCTACTAAAGCTCCTATAACTTTATCACATGAACTATTTTCTATCCATGTATCCAACATCTTATATTGACATTGATTTCTAGAGACTCAGACATAGTCATATATATTTAACACTATTATATGTTACCTAATTAGATGCTGTTCATCAAACTAAGTGACAGAAATCTTTAGGCATCTAGACTTAGTCATCTTGAATGATGTAAGTGTCCTTTCTAGATTTTCACTATTTTTATACTAGATTTCACCTGAATATGGCATCATTATCACTTTCTAAGCACATGATCTCAATCCAATATAATTCACTAAAAATTTATTAGCAATTCTGCCCACGTCAATTTACTTCTTCCTCTTTTTGTTCTATGTTCCCAGGTAGTTCTTCTCTGGATTCTGGTTCATGGTCATGGCAGAGATAATAAAAGTTCTTGGGATCAAAAACAGGAGGTACTTATCTCTGGTTACATGTGTTCACCATCTTTGTACTCTCAGCTCACTGAATCTTGACTTCCTGAGGCATGCTTTCTTTCCACGGAACATGGTTTTCTATACTCCAGGTTCATAGCTAGGTTTTTTACACACATATAAAATAATATAAAAAATTCTCCCTAACAATAAGATTGAAGTAGAGCCCAGCTGCAGTGATTCTGTTCTTTATACAAATCTTACTTCTCACATCAATTAATGTGGTACTATATTCTATTAACTCTTATTTGCTTCTGCATTTCTGATTCCCTTTTTTAATTCTATATGTGAATGTGTAGATATTAATTTCATTCCACATATACATGTATTTGTGTGTATGTGTGTATGCATATGTGTATAATATAATATTTATATGTGTGTGTTAATGCATGCATACATTTATTTCTATGTATACATATGTGTATATACATGAGCTATATTTATAACAATAAAGATATCTATATAATCTATAGGCAGATGTCCCTGCTTGAGTTATATTAGTTCTAAACTTTTTCTACAAAATGAAATGTTATTTATAATATCTTGTGTCAAAATGTAGGCAACTTCCTCTCATTTCAAAGTCCAAATCAATTATATATGTCATCCACTAGGCTTATGCTAAAGCACACACATGCAATTTTGTAGATAGAACAACAAAACTATTTATTTGTTTGTGGGGGGGGAGTGCATGCACTGAATGTTTTCCTCTGTATTTTTGTTTTTGACATTTGATTTTTAAAATTCTGATTTCTGAGTTAGTTCCCTACCTCCTCTCCTTCTCACACAATATGATGTCAATTATACATGTGAAATGATGCAAAATGTATTTCCAAATTAGTAATGTTACCCCCCCCCCAAAAAGAAAAAATAATAAAGAGTGAAAACAGCATTCTTCAATCTGCTCTCAGATTCAATCAGTTCTTTCTCTGAAGGTAAAAAACATTTTTCATAATGAATCTTGTAGAATTATTCTGGAGTATTTCCTTGATCAGAGTGCTAAGTTTTTCACCATTGATCCTCCCTATTGTTATGCACAATTCTCTCCTAGTTGTGCTCAATCTACTTTGACAATCTCCTTGATTTCCTGGCTTTCCTATACACTTCCCCCCACCCCACCCCCCACTGCCAAAGCTATGCTAAAAATATTTTCTTTTTTTCTCTTTAAGATAATAACCTCACAGTGTATTGCTGTGTGAAACTGTATACACAGTTTTATAGATATTTGGGCATAGTTTCAAATTGTTCTCCAGAGTGGATAGATCATTTCACAATTCCATCAAAAGTGGTTATAACCCTTCTATACAACCAGACTGATGTCCAGTGTGAAAGTATTTGCAGATCCTATACTTAATCACATGCTTCCATTGAGGGGGCGGGGGGATAGGAAGGAGGGAGAGGAGAAAATTTGAAACTCAAAGGATTGCAGAACTGAATCTTGTAAACTAAAAGTAAATAAACAAATCAATTATTTTAAGTGCATTAGTGTGCCAATTTTTACGCATTCCTCTCCAACATCTGTCATTATCCTTTTCTTTCAGATTAGCCAATCCAATAGGTCTGTGGTAGTACCTGAGAGTTGCTTTAATTTTCATTTCTTAAATCAACAGTTAGAACATTTTTATATTGCTATAAATAGTTTTTATTTATTGTCCTGAAAACAGCTTATTCATATATGTTTATCATTTGGTTGTTGGTTTGTTGCTGTCCTTCATTCTCCCAGAGGACCAAAATTACATCACTATGCTAGAGTCAAATTTCAGTGTGTCTGACTGTGGTTGATCAGATCAATAGAAGCTCAGGATGCTTTAGTACAGGCCAGGCACAAATAGTGCATGTGAACATTTGGGGCAGATTCTCTAAATTTTTGAAGTCTTCATTTCCTTTCAGCTGTTTCAATCCTGCTTTGCTCACAGAGCACAGCACCTTCTCTGATGTGGATATGCCATGCTGAGTCTTCCTGTGCCAGTGTCTCCCATGTCACACAATATATTCCAAAGTTCTTAATAGAGAATTTGAGAGTGTCCTTGTATCACTTCTTCTGACCACCATGTGAACACTTGCCCTGTGTGAATTCTTTAGAAAATAGTCTTTTTGGTAAGGGTACATTTTGCATTCGAACACCAAAGCCAACCCATCTAAGTTATCCTCTCTGAAGCAAAATTTGAATGTTTGGTAGTTTAGTTCAAGGAAAGACATCAGTGTCTGGTGCCTTATCCTGTGCTCTATGAGCAAAACAGAATTGAAGTATCTCAAGAGAAATATAAGATGTGCACATTTAGAGAATCCACACCAAATGTTCACATGGCCTATCAATTGGTAATGGCCCATATTCTTATGAACAACTCAGTTCACCATATGATTTGAGAAATGAAGCCGAATCAGAACAATTAGCTGTAAATATATATATATATATATATATATATATATATATATATATATACATATATATACATATATATGTATGTATTTCCTTTTAATCTTGCCTGCTATGCTTCTATCCTTTTAAATTTAACATAGTCAAAATTATCCATTTTACATCTCGTAAATTACTCTCTATCACTTTTTCAATAAAAAAATAATCTCATCAGTAAAGCTATTCTGTGCTTCCCTAACATGCTTATCATATCATCCTTTATGTATAAATAATGTAACCATTTTGACCTAATCTTAGCATATTGCATGATATGCTAATCTAGATTAATTTTTGCAAAACTGCTTTCTAGTTTTCACAGGATTTTTTTTTGAAATAATGAGTTCTTGTCCCAAAAGCTTGAATCTTTGCATTTATCAAACATTAGATCACTGTAGTCATTTACTACTGTGTATTGTTTAACTAATCTATTCCACCCCAATCCACTCTGCCACTTCTTAGCCATTATGATAGCTTTTATGATTATCACTTAGTAATACAGTTTGCGATATAAGATATCTCAAGATATATAAGATATGAGATAGAGACTTCTCTAGTCCACCTTCTTTCACATTTTTTCATTGATTTACTCAATAATCTTGAACTTTTGCTCTTCCAGATAAATTTTGTTATTTATTTCTAGTACTATATAGTATTTTTTGCAGTTTGATTGGCATGGTTCTGAACAAATAAATTTATGTAGGTAGAATTTGAATTTTTATTTTATTGACAGCTTAAATATGAGCTATTAATATTTCTCCAATTATTTCTGACTTTATTTGGGGGAAAAATCTTTATAATTGTGTTTATATTGTTCTGGAATTTGTATTGGCAGGTGTCCTCCAAGTGTTGTTTTTTTAAAATTATCTGCAGTTATTTTAAATGGAATTTATGTATATTTTTTATCTCTTCCTTGTGAAATTTGTTGGTGATGTTTAAAATGCTGATGTATTACGTGTTTTTATATCTGCAACTTTGATGAAGTTTTTACTTTTTTCAAATAGTTTTTTTAATTTCACTAGGATTCTTTAAGTATACAATATATACTTTAAGTATACCATATCATCTTCAAAGAGTTGTAGTTTTATTTCTTCATTGTATTCTGCATTTTATTGGTTTTGTCATAAAATCAGTTCCTAGTTTTATTTATTAATTCAGTAGTTTTTTTTTAACTTTCAATTTCATTCATTACTCCTTTCATTTTGGGGATTTCTATTTTGGTATTTAATTGAGGCTTTTGAATTTGTTGTTTTATGAGTTTTTTTAAGTTGCCTGCCCAGTTCATTGATCTACTCTTCCTCTATGCTATTGATATAAGGATTTAGTGATAAAAATTTGTCCCCAGAGTACTTCTTTGGCTGGCTCCCAGAAATTTTGGTATGTTGTCTCATGGTTGACATTCTCTTTAGTTAAATTATTTGTTGTTTCTGTGTATTGTTTGTTGACCCACTCATTCTTCAGGATTAGATTATTTAGTTCCAAATTCATTTATAATCTTTGTTTCCATGCCTATTTGTTGAATGTAACTTTTAGTGCATTGTCATCTGAAAAAAGATGTATTTAGTATGTTTGATGCTCAGCATTTAGTCATGAGATTTTTATACATAGCTAATTTTGCTGCTTGGGAAGAAAAAAAGTAGATATTCCTTTATATTTCTTTTAAATTTCTTTCCAGAGGTCTATCATATTTATTTTTTTCCTAAAATTCTGTTCATCTTCCTCATTTACTTTTTGCTTAGATTTATCTATTTATGAGAGGGAAAAATTGAGATCTTCAACTACTATAGTTATGCTATTTCCTACTGTAACTCATCTAACATTTTCTTTAAGAATTTGCATGCTATTCAATTTGTTGTATATATGTTTAGTCTCAATATTACTTAATTTTCTATATTTTTAGCAAAATGTAGTTTTCCCTCATTTCCTTTTAAAAATATTTTAATAAATTGTTTATTTGTTTTCTTGTTTACATCATTCATTTTCATGAGATTTTTGAATTACAAATTTTCTCCCATCTTTACTCTACCCCCACCCCAAAACAGCAATCCCACTGTAAAGCCCCTCCCCTGATCTGCTCCCTAGCTTTCTGGTAGGGCAGGGAGGGTCTCTCTACCCCAGCCACTGTATATCTTAATTCCTAGTGACATGAACTGCAGATATTTAAATTCCATATTTTTTTTAGTTCCTCCCTTGTCACCCACCCCCACTGGAAGGACAAGCAATTCAATACAGTCTGTGCATGTGTGATTATACAGGACATCTTCATAGTGGACATATTGTGACAGTGATCATATGTTCCCCATTCCTATCCCACCCCACCTTGTTCTGTTCTCTGCCTTGTCCCTATCACTTTACTGAAGTGTGTGCTTCCAGCATCCCTCCCCCAGACTCTGTCCTCCTCTCTGTCTCCTGCCTATCAACCCCATTCCCCCTAATCTCATGGGTGGCAAGATGTCCAGTTTACAGTTTATGCCATTTCCTCCCTAAGCCAAATTCAATGAAAGTAATTGAAAATAAAGTAACAGTTATCCCTTACCTCTTCTCTATGGGATGATTAACCCCATTTTGTCTCTCCCTGTCTTCTCTCATCCTAGTCCTCTCCCACCTCAAAATTTCACCTTTTAAAGTATCATCCCTTTGTATTCAAATGATCCTGTACCCTCTATATAAACATATACACACATGCTCAGATATGTATTCGTACTCATATACAGCCTCCTATATAGACATATGTATAAGTAAACATATATATGTATATATATATATATATGTATGTATGTATATACACATTTGAATTCCTTTCACCTATCATCATACTAAGAAAAGTTTCATAAGTTACTGTTATTGTTTTTCCATATTGGCATGTAAATAATTCAAATTTGATAAGTTCCTCAAGATTTTTTTCCCATGTTCACCTTCTCACACTTCTTGTGTTTGTTTGTCAAATTTTCTCTTCAGTTCTGGTTTTTTCAGCATGAATGCTTAAAAGTCCTCCACCTCATTGAATGACTATATTTTCCTCTGGAATAATATGCTCAATTTTGCTGGGCAATTGATTTTTGGTTTTAATCCCAGCTCCCTTGATCTTCAAAATATCATATTCCAGGCCCTCCGATCCCTCAGTGTAGAAGCTACTAGATCCTGAGTTATCCTAATAGTGCCTCCACAGTATTCATATGGTCTTCTCTTGGCAGCCTGTAATATTTTCTCCTTTAACTGGATATTCTGGAACCTGGCAATAACATTTCTAGGAGTTTTCTTTTGGGGATATTTTTTGAAGAGGTAAATCGTGAATTCTTTCAAGTTCTATTTTGCCCTCTGGTTCTAAAACATCAGGGAAATTTTCTTTGAGGATTTCTTGAAGGATGCTTTCCAAGTTCTTTTTCTGGTCATGGCTTTCAGGTAAACCAATAATTTTCAGATTGTGTCCCCTGGATCTATTTTCCAGGTCAGTGTTTTTTTCAAGGAGATATTTCACATTGCTTTCTATTTTTTCATTTTTTTGTAACTGGTTAATAGTATCTTGGTTTCTCATAAAGTCATTAGCTTTCACTTGCTCGACTCTAATTCTGGAGGAATTTTTCTCTTCAGCAGGGTATTGAGATTCTTTTTCTATGTGGGAAATTTGACTTTTTAAGGCATTCTTCTCCTCATTGGCTTTCTGGGCCTCTTTTGCCATTTGAGTTAATCTATTTTTTAAAGTGTTGTTTTCTTCAGTCAGATTGTTGACACTCTTTTCATGATTTTCTTGCATCATTCTCATTTCTCTTCCTATTTTTCCTCCACTTCTCTTATTTGGGTTTCAAAGTCCTTTTTCAGTTGAACTATAGCTTCTAGGCATTCTTCAAGTGTCTTGGAAACATTCGGTGTAGGAGTTCTGACTGTGCTGTCTTCTTACCATTCCATGCTTTGATCTTTTTGTCCACAAAAAAGGATTCTAGAATTTTATTGCTGTTCTTATTTTGCTTTCTTTTCCTCATGTTGGCCAGTCAATTAATTGGTTGTTTTTTTAGCTTTGTGGAACTCTGCTTCCAGGGAGGGAAGCTCTGTTCCAAATTGCTGGGGTTTTCCCAGCTGCTGGAGGTATTGGGGGGGGTTGCAGCACCCCCCCGCAGGTTTGGCTTGCTGAAAGTGCACCCCAGGACCAACACCCAAGACTGCAATGTGAATCCAGGGTGATCAACACAAGACCACTTGGCCCTGATCAATAGTCTCAGCCCCCCTGCAGGTTACAGCAGTTCCTGCCCTTCCCCCACTGCTTCCTTTTCCTGGGGGCAGATTGGCCAAACTGCTTTTCTGCCCCCAAATTCAACTTGAAAGTTTCACTTTCATTCATCTTCTCTTATCCTGGCTTGCTAGATGTGAAGGTCGCTCCAGGTGCTGTGGATCTTCTCTGAATTAGACTCACTCTGTGGCTTGGGAGGCTTGGTTCATCCTGTCTGCCCTGGGCCCTGGCCTCAGTTTTGGTTTCAGGCTGGGCTGGCCTGGGCTCCCAGCCTGCCATGATGAGCCCCTGCTGCCAAGTTGCCTTCAGCAAGAGATGTGTTTTCTGTATTTTGTGAGTTTGAGAGCTCTACAATTTGTTTAGAGTCATATTTTATGGGTATTCGAGGTGGCTGTGTGGGAGTTGCGGAACTTTGGTGCTTCTACCCCTTATTTCTTCTAAATAAATCATTTTTTACACTTTGTCAGAGATCATGATGGTTACTCCTCCTTTTTCTTTTTGTATTTATTTCAGATAAAGCATAATAGATTATGCTCCAACTTCTTATGTTTACTCTCTGTGTGTCTCTCTGCTTCAAGTATTTTTCTTATAAATAACTTACTGTCAAATTCTGGTTTGTAGTCCACTCTATTATGTACTTCCAATTTATGGGTGAGTTCATCCCATTTGTATTCACAGTTAGCATTACTAACTCTTTCCCTCCATTCTATTTTTACACTGTTTTTTAAAATTTTTTTTTATTAACTTGTTTGTTCACTTTTAGGTTACAAGATTCTGTTCCATAGTCACTTCAGTTATAGATTTTTCTCCCCTTCCTCCCCATCCCCCAACCGACTCCACCATGGTGGCATACAATCATGTATAGGATCTGCAAACTCCTTCACATTGTACAATCGTCTGGTTGTATAGGTGTTATAGCCAATGGAGTGAACAATGAGAAAAGAAAAACAAAAGCCAAACATCGAAAAGAATGATAGCATGCATTGCTTCAGTCTCTGTTTAAACTCTGATCTTTCTGGATCTTTCTCTGAATGTAGACATCTCCTTCCATCCTGAGACTTGTATAGTTGACTTTTAACTGTGTGATGCTGAGGAGCGTCCAGTTTTTCAAAATCGGTCATCACACATATGA
>CM053594.1:165998648-166013967 GCA_028646575.1 Pseudocheirus occidentalis | reverse complement strand
TACAGTGTGATCAATGTTCTGGGCTGGGGGGTAGGGACAAAAAGGGGAGAAAATTTGTAACTCAAAACCTTGTGGAAATGAATGATGTAACCAAGAAAATAAATTAAAATTAAAAAAATAAATAAAAAATAAAAAATAAAAAATAAAAAAAAATAAAAAAAAGAATACTTGAAAATCCTCTATTTCATTGAATGTGTATATTTTACCCTGAAATATTACACTCAGTTGTGATGGGTAGGTGATTCTTGATATTAATCCAGTCTCCTTTGACCTCCAGAATATCATATTCCAAACCCTTCTATCCCTTAATGTAGAACCTGCTAGATCCTATGCTATCCTCATTGTGTTTCCACAATACTCAAAGGGTTTCTTCCTGACTGCTTGGAATATTTTCTCCTTGACATGGGAACTCTGGAATTTGGCTATAATATTCCTAAAAATTTTCTTTTGGGAATCTTTTCAAGAGGCAAAAAGTGAATTATTTCCATTTCTATTTTGTCCTCTGGTTCTAGAATATCAGGACAATTTTGTTTGATAATTTCTTGAAAGGGCAGCAGCTAGTGGCCCTCTTATAAAGTTCATGTGTTTCATGGGCTGCAAGACTACTGGAGCCTGGGAGGCACGGAGGGAACAGACTGAGCAAGAGCAACAGCTGCAGGGCACTGTGGGAGCCATGGCAGGACAGGCTTCTAGAAAGTTTCTTCCCCTCCTTGACTGAGTTTTTATTGAAAGGAGTGAAGCTGAGACTATTACCAAAGGAGGTGTTATGCTTCCAGAAAAATCTCAAGGAAAAGTATTACAAGCTATGGTAGTAGATGTTGGATCAGAATCTAAAGGAAAGACAGGAGAAATTCAACTAGTTAGTGTGAAAGTTGGAGCTAAAGTTCTTCTTCCAGAATATGGGGAATCCAAAGTAGTTATAGAAGACAAGGACTATTTCTTATTTAGAGATACTGGCATTCTGGGGAAATATGTGGACTGAATTCACTAATGAAGTGGCATCATGAAAATAACCCATTCCACTGAAGCTCTGAAATCTTTTGTTTCATAATGTAAATCATTTCCAGCTATCTTGTTTTATAATAAATGGATATCTTGTGTCTCTAAAAAAAGATAATTTCTTGAAAGATGATGTCTATGCTCCTTTTTTGATAATGGCTTTCAGATAATCTAATAATTTTAAAGTTATCTCTCCTAGATGCATTTTCCAGGTCAATGGTTTTTCCAATGAGATATTTCAGATTGTCTTTCATTTTTTTCCATTCATTTGGATTTGTTTTGATGTTCTTTGATTTCTCATAAAGTAATCAGCTTCCATTTGCTCCAGTCTAATTTTAAGTAATTATTCTCTTTAGTGAGTTTTTGAACTTGCTTTTTCATCTGGCCAGTTCTGCTTTTAAATGTATTCTCCTCATTGACATTTTTCAGCACCTTTTGTCATTTGTCATTGTCTATTTTTTAAGGTGTTCTTTTCTTCAGTATTTTTGTATCTCCTTTAGCAGATTATTGACTTGCATTTCATGATTTTTTTGCATTACTTGCATTTTACATTCCAATTTTTCTCCTACTTCTCTTACTTTATTTTCAAAATACTTCTTTTCCTCCTACATGATCAGCAACCAATTCATATTTTTCTTGGAGCCTTTTGATGGAGGAGTTTTGCCTCTGTAGTCTTCTCCTGGTTCTATGTTTTGATCACCGTTGTTCTTCAAAGATGATTCTATAGTTCAATTTTGCTTCCTGTTTGCTTGTCTTGCCAGCTAAGTATTTGACTTTTGAGCTCTTTGCTATGGCAGATCTCTGCTTCCAGAGTGGAGAATACTGTGTCCAAAATTTCTGGGGTTTTTCACAGCTATTTGTCAGAACTTTTTCTAGGGACCTGCCTCAGAACTATGGGAAGGAATATCTCCATAGTCTCAACAAGCTCTGTCACACTAGCTCTCTTTCCCCTAGAGTCCCCACCCAAGTCTGCAAACTAGATAACCAGATCCAAACAGGTCAAAGCAAGAGCAATTACTCTCTGAATGATTGCTTGGTCCACCTATGATCTGTAGCCCTGAAGCTCAGGAGATGGCATCTCAGCAACAGCTGCTGCTGCTACCACCACCACCTCCACCACATAAGGGTCAGGGGCTGGACCGTACTCTTCTCTCACCCAGCCCCAACAGAGTTCTCTACTGAAATTTTACTTTCTCCATGGTATTTATGGCTGGAGAAGTCTGGAAACTGCAACAGATGCTGGTGAATCCACCCCACAAAGTCTGCTATGGCTGGTGGGTGCTGAGTGCATGGGCAAGGGCAGCTCACACAGGACTGTGCTGCACTTCCCACCTGGTGTGATAGACCCTTCTTGTTAGCCTGCCAGGCTGCCTTCAGAGGGAGATTTGTTCCTCTGTATCATGTTGTGGGTTCTGTAGCTCTAAAATTTGTTCAGAGTTATTTTTTTACAGGCATTAGAGATGGTTGGAGCACGAGCTCAAGCAAGTAACTGCTATTATTCCACCACCTTGGCTCCACTCCTCTGCAATGTACTTTAATTTTTTTCTCAATCTGTTAACAAGTTGTTTCTGAACTGCAACAAGGCTCCAACCTCTTCCCAACAAACATTTGGATGAACAAATCTATTCCCAACAGACATTCAGAAACATACACATAACCTCATTTGTACTTTATATACCGAACCAGAGTAGTTTCCTCTTTCCTCTCTGTTCCTCTGTAATTTACAGCATCATCTATGTAATCATGTGATCAAGATGTTATGAAAGGAAAGGAAAAGGAATAACCATTAATACAGCAATTACAAAATTCCAGGGACTGTGCTGAGTGCATCATTAGTGTTCTTGGAGCTCAAATAGGCTACTTGAAAATCATGATGTGTGGGCATACAAGTTGAAAGCAATCTTGAAACTATCATGGAACATGATAAATGTTCTGTAGAAAGTACCCTTATATTGACTGTCTTACAATATTAAGGCTAATTTCTGAGTCAAACTTATGCCCTGCTTATGTTTATATAAACTCTTCCGTCTGATGCATTTTCTAATAAATTCATTGACCACTTTACCTCTTTAGTAGTCATCAGGTAGAATTTGTGAGAATAGTGAACAAGTGGTAAAAAGAAGAAATTTACATTAAAGAAAATACTTTTATTTACCCAAACTTATTTGTAAATAAATAT
The DNA here is from genome assembly GCA_028646575.1 of Pseudocheirus occidentalis. Classification (NCBI taxonomy): domain Eukaryota; kingdom Metazoa; phylum Chordata; class Mammalia; order Diprotodontia; family Pseudocheiridae; genus Pseudocheirus; species Pseudocheirus occidentalis. The sequence continues at coordinate 166,010,789 of CM053594.1, read as the reverse complement.
TGTTAAAATGAAGCAATAAATGCAATTAAATTTTAACTGTATATATCATTTAGTACAGAGCTTGTCATTAGTGAGTAAAAGTAAACATTGTATATCTATAACTATCTATTCATTTTGTTGGTTGGTTAAATAGATATATAAATGCTTGTTTATCATTGGAAAGCTTATTACATTATCCTACCATTGTATCCCACATATTTAAATGAGAAAACTTTTTTGTTTTAAATAAAAATACAGAAATATACTTGTTATGAAACAGGATTTAAGAATATGTTTCTTAATAATGGTGCAGAACCAAATACTACAAAATTTTCATCAAATGAAGGAAGAATAATACAAAATCTAAGTTACTAAATAATTGTTATATATGTATATAAACACACATATATAATACTATGTATAATGCTAAATATCTTTCAAGTTATAATCAAAATATTATTTATATTTAACCAAATTATAAAAACAAAGAAATTTAAAATAAATCATGATAACATTAATCATGAGGTCTTGCTAGATTATCTCTTTTAAGTACTACAGAATTTTCAAATAATATATTCATGATCAATTATAATTCATTTTATATTTTACATTTAAAGTTCCCATAATTATATGTTTAATAGTTATATATTTTGTAATTAACATGTAATATGAATTTAATGTGGAGATTTTATAGAAAAGGTATTGTAGTTATTCTAAGCACTTAATTAATAAATCTGAGAATGTTATAAGCATTATATTGCAGTAACATAGGAGCTCCCAAAACATGTTTTTTTATTTTGCTTGATCATGACTCATGTGGAAAAAAAATTGGGAACCATTGCTCTTTTAGTAATGAAGATGTGTTTTAGATTACATAATATTGATTGGTTAACTTCAAAAAGCTAACAGAAATCTCCAGGGTAGAAATAGTCCAGGAATAACCCAGCCCTATGCCCTGCCTAGAATTCTTTGCTGGTCAAGACCCTGCTGTTACATCACCATCAACAACTATAGAGAAAGAGCATATGGTTGTTAATGAGATCTTATGCCCATGGTCCTTACACAATTTCAATAATTCTTAAAGACTGTAAGGTTGTTAATAAATCTGCCACAATAACCTATTGCTATTTCTATAATTTACAAAGTTCCACAATCTGGCATTATTCTCATCCCTATTATGTCAGTCTATAAATATTTATCTATCACAACATGTGTAGAGCATGGTGCTGTTCTGGGGATACCAAAAAAGACAATTAAACATATAAAAATTACAACCCCTTTTTTCAAGACTGTACTTTGTTATGAAGGGAAAGAACATACACATAAATAGATTTATACAGAGTAGAAAAAGTAGTCTGAAAAGGTAAAAACATTAGCATCTGAGAGGCCATGATATTTAAGTTAAGCTTTAAAGGAAACCAGAGAAACTAAGAGGTAAAATTAAAGTGTCAGAGAATTTCAGTCTTGGGGGTATAGCCATTTCCTTTTTTTTTTTTACACTAAAATGTTTTTTTATTTTTATTTTTTTAACTTTTGTTTATGTTAGTTTACATCATTCATTTCCATGTGATTCTGAGTTACAAATTTTCTCCACATCTTTCCCCTACCACCACCCCCAAACAGTGATCCTACTGTATATTCCCTCCCCAGTGTGTTCTCTCCTATGTCCTCCCCCATCACCTCTCTGGCTTTCCAGTATGGCAAGATGGATCTCCCTATCCTAGTGCCTGTATATCTTAATTCCCAGTTGCTTTTAATTAATAATACTAATGCATACACACATATATGAGAGTGTGTGTGTGTGTATTTTTTTAACATTTGTTTACAGAACTTTAAATTCCAGATTCTTTCCCTTCCTCCCTCTTCACCCACCCCATTGGAAAGATAAGCAATTCAATACAGGCTGTACACATGTAGTTACACAGAACATCTCCACAATGGACATATTGTGAAAGAATGACTATATTTTCCTCCTTCCTATCTTCTTCCTCCCTTGTTCTATTCTCTACTTTGTCCCTGTCCCTTTATAGAAGTGTGTGCTTCTAACAACGCTTCCACCCACCTGCCCTCCCCTCCATCATCCCCCCCTCTCATCCCCTACTCTCTTGTAGGGCAAGATACACAAGTTGGAGTATATGTCATTCCTTCCCTAAACCAAATTCAAGGAGAGTAAGATTGAACCATTCCCTTTTGCCTTCCTGTTCTTCCCCTCCATTGTAACAGTTATCCCTTGCCTTTTCTATATGAGATGATTAACACCATTCTGTCTCTCTCTGCATCCTCTCATTCTATTCTTCTCCCATCTCTAAATTTCACCTTTTAAAATATCATCCCTTCCTATTAAATTGATCCTGTGCCCTCTATGTACACACACACACACACACACACACATACACACACATATATACACTCTCCTATATAGACATATGTGTATGTATACATATAAATACATTTATATTCTCTTCACCTATCCTCATACTGAGAAAAGTTTTATAAGTTATAATTATCATTTTTTCATGTTGGCATATAATTAGCTCAACTTTGATAAGTTCCTTATGATTTCTTTTCTTGTTTACCTTCCCATGCTTCTTGTATTTGAATATCAAATTTTCTATTCAGTTCTGTTTTTTTTTCATCAAGAGTACTTGGAAATCCTCCAGCTCATTGAATGACAATACTTTCCCGTGAATCATCATACTCTATTTCGCTGGGTCAGCGATTCTTGGTTTTTAATTCAACCTCACTTGATCTCCAGCATATCATATTCCAGGCCCTTCAATCTCTTAATGTAGAAGCTGCTAGATCCTGGGTTGTCCTGATTGTGTTTCCACAGTATTCAAATTGTTTCTTCTTGGTAGCTTGTAATATTTGCTTTTTGATCTGGGAACTCCAGAACCTGGCTATAACATTCTTGGAGACTTCTTTTGGGGATCTTTTTAAAGAGGTGATTGGTGAATTCTTTCAAGTTCTATTTTGCCCTCTGGTTCTAAAATATCAGGCCAATTTTCCTTGAGAATTTCTTGAAGGATGATTTTTAGGTTCTTTTTCTGATCATGTCTTTCTTGTAGTCCAATAATTTTTAAATTGTTTCTCCTTGATCTATTTGAGCCACAGTAGATCTCTGCTTCCCAGGGGAAGATGTTTATTCCAAATTGCTGGGGTTTTCACAGGTGCCAGAGCTATTAGGGGACCACCATCTCTGCAGCCCCCACCAACTTTGGCTCACTGGTCACACACCTCAGGATCCCCACCCAAGACCATGATCCTGATACAGGCAGGTTATTGAAAGAGCACTCAGGCTCTGAATGATCGCTTGCCCCCCAGCAATCTGTAGGATGCAAGCTCTGGAAGCAGCCTTGTGGAGGTGGCTGCAGGGCCACCACTTCTGCTGCTTTCTTGTCCTGGGGGGAGATGGCGGGACTAGCTTCTTCCCTCCAAATTTAGCTGAGTTCCACTGACCTTTCACTTTGTCCTTGTTTTTTATGGGTTGATAATTCTGGAAACTGACACAGCTGCCAGTGATCCCCTCTCCTGTATGCTCCCGCCACACCTTGTCCTGGTGGCCCTGTGACTGAAGTCGCAACTGGTCTCGGCTCCCAGCTCACTGTAATAAGATCTTCCTGTCCTGCCTGCTGGGCTGCCTTCAGAGGAAGATGTGCTTTTTTCTGTAATTTTGTGGGTTCTGTAGCTCTCAAATTTGTTTAGAGTCATATTTTACACATATTTGAGGTGGTTATTGGGTGAGCAACAGAGTTCTCCTGCTTCTAAGCCTCTATATTGACACTACCCTCCCCCGGTATAGCCATTTCAAATACACAGATATTTGATATAGAATAGCATATAAGGCCATCAAGCAGTATCACAGAGTATTTGGAGAAGAGTAAGGTATCAGAAACCTGGAGAATCATTGGCTGTGTAGAATTAAACTATTACATACTTTGACCTCATCCTTTTCTGAAATTTCCAACTTCTTTAACTCTACCTTATCCATGTTCCACTTTAACCCTGCCACTCTTTCCATTATTTCCTATGGAATTCCCATTTCATACTCAACAAAATTCCCTTAATTCTGGACATTTTGTAAAATGGTTCTACCAATTCTTATTAAATACTTTTATGAGCAAGCATTTTATTTTTTCCCCCTTGGTTTAAATAAAAATACATTACTAAAGTTACTGTGCCACCACAAGTAGTTCCTTCTACTAGCCTTCAGTATGACCTAGCTCACTACAAACAAAAATACAATTTTTATTATTATTATTTTGTTAATTTTTTACTATATTTTCTAGCATTTTGTTTTGCTTCCTCCCAGTATCTGAGAATATTGAACATTCTGCTTGCCAAAGTTGTGCACCATTGATCCCACTTTCATTCATTTTCTCAAGCATATTGAAACATCAAACATTCTCCTCATCTCTTTAATTGTAAAACATCTTTTCTGTATCCCTTGGATCCTTCTCTCCTGCATGCTTGGTCTTCCCATTCTTGCAAACCAATAAACAGAAATTCACTAGATCCTTAATTACCTTTAGCTAAGTAGTATTTTATTTTTTCTTCTTTTCTCACACAAAATTTGAGAAAAAGCTTTTTACTTTTATTTACACTTCATCTTTTCTCTGTGCTCAGTCTTTTGCAGTCCAGTATCTGATATCAATCAACTGAAAGTGATCTTTCCAAGATTAAAGACAATCTATTAATTGTCAGACTTAATGGTCTTTTCTCAGTCTTCATTCTTCATGATCCATCTTCTGCATTTAACACTTTGATATCTTTTCCCCCTCTACATTCTTTCTTTTCTGACTTTTTAGAGAAATTGTTTTCTCCATTTCTTTTACCATTCTAACTACTCCTTCTAATACTGCTTTGCTGGCTTCTCAACTACCAATTTGTAGATTTCCAAAGTTCTATGTTAGTCTCTGCTCTTTTCCCTTTTATACCCTTTTTCTTTGTGACATTATCTGGTTCTATAACTTTATTTATCATCTGTATTCAGACAATTCAGGAATCTATACATCTAGCCCCAATATCTTCTCTTAACTTTAATATTGTATACCCAGTTACTTATTAAACATTTTAATGTGAATGTCTTGGAGTCACCCTCAACTGAATATATCCACTACATAGTCTTCTAACCCAACCTCTCTTCCAAAATTCCCTATTTCCATAGAGGGCATCGTAATTCTCCTAATCTCTCTAATGAGTAGCTTCTTGGTTATATTAAACTCATTGCTTTTTTCAGTTCTCTACTCTACCTTACTCCAGATATTGAAAAAAATGCCGAACTTTGTCATTTCTACCTCCATAACATCTCTCACATCTAAATTATTGTCTCTACTCACACAGCCTGAACTTTAAGGTCTTTTTGTTTTTCTCTTTTGTAGATTATTAGAGTGATGTCCTATTTGAGCTCCCTGTCTTATGTCTCTTCATTACATTCCCCATTCTGCTTTCAAACTGATTTTCCTAAATTGTAGATTTGACCATACCAAATTCCCCTGCTTAAACTTCAGTAATTCATTATTGCCTATAGGAAAATATAAAAGCTCATTTTATCTTTAAACTTCTTCCCAAACTGGCTCCTGACAATCTTTCTAGGTTCATAATATACTACTCCCTCTCCTGCACACACAGTCAAGGCAAACTTGCCATTTCCCTTTTCCTCACAAACAACTCATCTTCTATGTTGTTCATTTTTAATGACCCCACCCATCGCCTATAATACACTCATGCCTCACCTCTACCTCATAGAATCCTTCTCTTCCTTTACAAAGAAAATTAAGCATCATCTTTTTTATGAAGTTTTTCTTGATTCCTTCACCTCCCCAAAGTTACTTCATTCTTAAGTATTTGGCCTTTATTTATATTTATCCTATTAAAAAAACAAAATATCTGCATAGCCTTTTCCCCAACTTCTATCTTTTTTTGAGGGGGGGACATAAGCAATAATGAGTAGGGATTATTTCATTCTTTCCATATGTAGTACCTGTAGTGGACTTTTGATTACAACTGCTCTTAGGTGTGACTTTTCATGTATCCTTGATTCCATTATCCCGTGATGACTCTCTGTAAAGGTATTCATTATCACTCCTGTAATTTGAGCTTGAAGTCCCTCAGAACTAATTCAGCAACTTGTTGGCATTTGGGAAAATGATGGATTGTTTTCTTAAGCAGTAACTAAACTTTGAACACAAGCTTGCATATCTCACACAAATCCTAGAAAAGTCAATAAAATATGGTCCTATTTCAAAACAATTTTTAGTACAATCACACACATATACACATGTGTGTATGCATATGTACCCATATATATGTATATATAACACATATGCTTTGCATGTAAGTATATATGTACATATATTTATTTGTATGCAATATATCAGAAAACAATTATACTATAAACACAAGGATGTTAATGTTATTCAGTAAATTGTAGTGAAGCAGTGCATATTACTCAGCTAAAAAAGCATGTTGCTAAAAGCATTTTTTGACATTGGTCACTGTTGCCAATGAATCTGTTAGCATTCAATCAAGTGACTGGCTTTTTATTTCCTCCAAGAAAAATCATGAATTTAAAATTATACCATCAAGTTTTTTTTTAATTCTCAGTTCTATGGCTTGTTAAAATCGTTTGTTTTCTGTTCATATACAATACCTAAATCACATTAAGATAATAGCACTACCAAAACCAACAACAACAGTTAATATTTATATAACATTTTAAATTTTGCAAAATCACTTTATATACATTATCTCATTCTATCCTCACAAAAAATCCAGAAAAAAATAGTGCTATTATGATTCCATTTTACAGAGGAGGAAATTGAGGCAACCAGAGTCTCAATCACTTGCTTTGGGTCACTGTAACAGTAATCAGTTTAGCAGATATTTACCCCTTAGTAACTTAGGGCTGTGAGCTCTGTCTCCCATGGCTGACATGGCAGGAAGGGGTTGGCTGAGAAAGGAGGCCAGTGTGAATATATAAGAAGAGTTTTAGAGACAGAGAGACAGAATCAGGAATTTTCCTCCTGAGGGCTCCTGTTGCAGGAAGCAGGATTGTCCCAGCATCTGAGAGCTGGGCTGCTGACTGAGAACTGAGATGGAGTTTTCTTGAGACCAGAATCTGGTGAAGGCCACCTGGCAAGCAGAGAGGGCTGCTTGAAAGGCTGCCTGGAAGGATGAGAGGGCTGCCTGGAAGGCCTCCTAGGAAGGCCACCTGGAAGGCTGAGATTCCTTCTGGGTCCTAAGGCCAGCTGAACTGCTGGAGGACTCAAGAAGCATGACTGGGATAAGCCTCTGTTGGTTTGTGGCTTGGTGGATCCTTGAGTTCCTGGAAATGGAAGTGGTGAAAGGTTTGAGATGTGCCAGAACCCTGTGAACTTTGGTGTGTGACAAGAACTGCCCTAAGGACTGGACAAGGACCTGAGAGCTGTCTGCCCCTGAAACCAGGTGACTGTTTGGCAGATTCAGGTAGGAGCTGGTACCATGGAAGGGGATCCAGGGAATCTGAGAGACCACTCCAAGTCAAGATGAGGAAAAGGCCTCTCAGATATAGAATGCCTGATTGGTTTGCTGGACAATGAGGGGTGGAGGATTTGTGTATTTTTCTAATGATTGTACTTAGTTTGTGATTGCTAGATAAGTGACTGATTAAGTTATCTATGACTGCCCCATAAGTGGAAGATTGTGAATTGATTGAATGATTAAGTAAGGAGGTTCCCCCCTTAGGGAAAACAGATTATTCTTTTGTTTTTGTTCTTAATCCTGTGGCCACTGCAGTGAAAACTATATAGCCATTCTAATGTTAAGCTGTTATGAGCACTATATTGTGATTTTCTGTGATAAGACGTAATGTTGTGGCTATTATATTGTGATTTGTTGTGAATGTCAGCCTTGATTTGTAATGGAATAAATGGAGTGTTCACTGTCCTGTGTAATCCAAACCTTAAAAGCTGTTCACAGTAGCATTATTTTGGGAATCTGCTTGTGCACTGTGTTAGAGTAATATAGCTAGCAAGAAATTGAGGCAACATTTGAACTCAGATATCCTTGACTCCATCGAATAACATAGCCTTTGTGCCACAAATTTGCAATGAAATCTATCAATTTCTATTATTTGTATTTTAACATGTGCACCTTAAAGCAAATATTTGTATTTGGATATTGACATCAAAGGAAACAATCACACCAGTAGTACATGATAAAAGGAGGATTTTTATTCTTTTAAGTCATGGTGTAATTTATAACCCAATTTGCTTTCATTCAAACCCAGAGATAAGGGTTAATAAGAAGAGTGATAAGAAATGGATGTTTTTGTAGTGACATGGGTTCTGCACTCAGACTCAGAAACTTGACTTTATTAATGACATTCTTTTTCCCTTTAGGACTTAGACAAGTTATTTAATCATTCTGGATCTCAGTTTCCTCATCTAGAAAATAAAACTGTTGGCTTAGGTGAGCTCTATTTCCCATCAGCTTTAAGAGACAACGGACTTGAAAGAAAGGTCTTAGAAAAGACATTAAAACAGACAAACTTTAGTGAGTTTCTCTTCCAAATGTTTTTCATTTTACTATGTGAGGAACTGTGACATTGTTACCACAGCAAGATGACTGTTAAAATTCCTAGGAAATCTGGAATTTTTTCCAAGCATCAATGTGGTTACTTTTATAGTAAACATCACTAGCCTTTGATAATTATAATACTTCAACAATGTTTTATGCTTTGTAGTCCTTGCCTATATATTTTATTGTATCAACATATCTACAGGTGTTTATAGGCTATAAAGCAATAAACACAAGGTTCCTTTGGGGGTTAGTAAATACTTATTATTTCGGTGGATTACTTTATTACACTATATTTAATCAAGTAATATATTGTCTTCCTTCTCTTCCTGCCTCTTCTACAGCTTCCTTTTAAGCCACTTCTTCCACATCAGAGACTATTTCCTAGAGGAATATCTACTCTACAATCCACATTTTCCCAAGAAAATTGTCAAAAACTCCCTTCAGCTCCCTATTTCAGGTATGCTCCAGCTAAGCTTTACTTCCTCCCAGTTTCCTCTTTGTTAGTTTTCTAGTAACCACTTAATTTTCTCTCACCGCTTTCTCCTATAATTCTGGAATGTTGAACTCTTATCAAATCAATCATATCATTGTTTCTGGATGGCATGTGCCAACCTACTTGTGCAGGGCTACATTCCATTTCCTTCTGACTTTTCTAGAGTAAAAGCTCCTCCTTAGCCATCACTCTTCTTTATTTCCTCCATTAGAATTTCTTTGCATCTCTAGTAATGAATATAGTGCTTTGCCACTTTGTAAGACCTTAATATTTCTTATTCATTCATAAGAATGTTCACTAGACAATTATGTAGTCTTCCTAATATATTCCATGGATTTTGAAAAGTTCAACTTTGTTTTAGTGGGACAAATGCTGAATTTGAGATTAGATTTAGTGGTAATGAATTTTAGACCAGAGACTAGCTATTTGACCCAGATCAAGTCACTTAGTTTCTCTGAGTTTCAGTTTCCTCATCTATAAAACTGGTGCAATAATAACTGTACTAACTACATGACTGGATTGTATCAACAAAGTATTTGTAAACCTCATGGAACCACAAAATATGTATTATAATAATTATCCTTTTTTCCTAAAAACTTAATGTAACCATTTTCTAGTGATCCTCCATGTTTCATTTTTTTTCTGATTCCTATAATGTTGTTAGAGTTTTGTACTGCCTTGTGCATATTAAATTGATAACTAATTAATTTCTCTGTCATTATCCCTAATTGAAATATCAAATTTCATCATCATTGCCTTTAAAGCTTTTTCCATTACTTGTTCTGCTGCTGCCCTGCTGTTTTGAAGTTAAAGACAGCTTTGGCTCTTCATTCCAATGACAAAATTTAATTTAAAAATGAGGTGTCAAGGAAACATCTAGCACACAGTAAAAGGAGTCAAAACTGTGAAAGTTTTTGTATATGTAATGGCTTTTTCTCCTTTTACATTCTTTTATTGTATGATATCCATGGATCTTCATTTTTATGGCAACCAGAGTTAAACAAATATTCTCAACTGGTTAACTGACATTGAAAACATGTTCTTCATGTGCTTTTCCCAAAGCTTTTTGACTCGAGTTTAGTTTTCTACCCAGAGAGATAAAAATTGCACAAATAAACAATTCTGGATGATATGCTGAAAGTTCTCAAACTTTCAGCTTTCACAACATCTTTATATTCTTAAAAATTAAGGAGGATTTCCCCCAAAGCTTTTGATTTATTTGAGTTATATCTATTGATATAATATGTGAAATGAAAACTTATTTTTAATGAAAACTTCTTAATGAGAATAGTTTTGACCACATGGACCTTCTGAAGTGGTCTCAGGGACCCAGATCGCTGGACTAAACTTTTTGTTCCATGGATCTATGCTAATAAAATGGAATGATATAGCATTGGAAGTCACTTTTTGATGTAATCCATTTAATAACACCTTTAAAGGATGGTTTGTAGTAATGATAAATGGTTAAATTCAGGTAAATATTGAGCCCCTGGGAAGCCTAGACATAGTGACACTAAAAAGATAATTGAACATCAATTCATACTATTTTAATTAAAGGTTCAATTCTGCTAGTTGGTTGCTGCATGACATGGAATATGTCATTTAATTTCTTTGAACTTCATTTCTTTTCAATTAGAAAAAGTGCAAATAATCATGGTTTCCTTGACTTTAAAGGATTTGGAAGATCCAATGAGATAAAATATAAGAATATTTTACAGAAATGTCATTTCTAATACTCTACATATATTCATATTTTGTACATATAGATGCAAATCTATCTATCCAGTCACTTAAATATTAGCATAGCAGTTATCTGATAAGATTCCTGTGAAATATGTATATATTTCATGAGATGCAAAATAGAGATAACCCAGTGCTTGGAACCAGAAAGCATGAATTTTATTTTTGCTTCTGACATTTAATTACCTCGGGAAATCACTTAATTGTTCTGCATCTCCATTTCTTAATCTAGTAATACAGAGATACTAATACTATTTATTTGACAGGGTTCAGTAACCAGAAGTAAGACCAGACTAGGGTCTAGTGGAGGGCCCTTGTAGCTTAAGCCCTAGATAAAGCCAAAGACAGGTGTAGAATATGTGCCCTATTCCTGACCCACAACTGGGCAGCTCAGGCCTAAACTACATCAGGAGTTAGGATCAGCCCAAATCCCAGAAACACATGCTATAATCAAAGCAAGAGAAAGGATTAAAAAAGAGCACAGGAAGCAAAAGCACCTGATATTTGGGAGGAAGTCAGCTCCTATACCAGATTGCCCCCTAGCCCCCAAAAAAAGAAGAAGAAAATGACTATTATTAAACAGGTTTGGAGAACGACAGAATGGCTATATAGTTTTCACTGCAGTGGCCACAGGATTAAGAACAAAAACAAAAGAATTAACGATGTTAATTGGTACAGCTACTATGGAAATCCATTTAGAACTATGTCTCTTTAATTATTAAACTGCACATATTTTTATTGTCTCAGTAATACAGCTGTTAATCTATAGTTTAAGATACCAGTGGTAGGGAAAAGACCCATATATACATAGTATTTTTTTACCAAGTCCATGGGAGGCTTAAGGAGAAATGAAATGTATTGGAATAGCCTCTGTAGAGGTGGGTTAGTGAATCAAACAAGGAGGAGAAGAATAATTGTCTTACTATTGTTAACATGATTGAGAGTAGATGACAAAGGGGGCAGAGCCAAGATGGCAGTGTAGAAGCAGCAAGGTCCCACAGCTCCCACACCTCTTCAAAAAGATCCCCAAAAGAAAACTCTTAGAAATGTTATTGCCAGGTTCCAGAATACCCAGTTAAAGGAGAAAATACTACAGGCTTCCAAGAGAAAACATTTGAATACTGCAGAAGCACTATCAGAATAACCCAGGATCTGGCAGCTTCTACACTGAGGGATCGCAGGGCCTGGAATACGATATTTCGAAGATTAAAGGAACTGGGATTAAAACCAAGAATCAACTACCCAGCAAAACTGAGCATATTGTTCCAGGGGAAAATATGGTCATTCAATGAGGTGGGGGACTTTCAAGCATTCTTGCTGGAGAAACCAGAGCTGAAGAGAAAATTTGACAACCAAACACAAGAAGC
>CM053594.1:165980974-165998148 GCA_028646575.1 Pseudocheirus occidentalis | reverse complement strand
AAAAAAAAAGAAGTACTCTAAAGAGGAGAAAATATTAATGACACAGATTAAAGTTAGAAGTGTGTCCTGTGACTATCATCCCTGCCACACCCCAAGAGCTAGTTATTAAACATTTGCTAGTACACCCTGAATCAAAAAAACCTTTCTAGTCACTTCTACAATAATTCCCTCTACAAAATCCCTGCCCAATGGTTGTCCAATATCTGCTTAAATAAGTTTTGCGACAGGTATCTCACTACCTCATGAACTTCTTCATGACCTACCTCATTTGAAGTATTTTTCTGAACATTTGCCTGAACACAGGCAAGTCAGTTAATGTTTTTTAACTTATTTTTTTCCCATCTGCAAAGTGGGGGCAATCAGATCTCTAGTACTAGACTTGAAGGGTTGTTGTGAAGATGAAATTGTCTAATGTATATTAAAAACCTATATATAGAAAAAAAGAAACAATTAAAATATCATGGAATTATACTTGAGTTTACACAAGATTTTGCAATTTCCACATGAAAAGGTCAGAGGGCTTGTGATACCATGTTCTGGAAGGCAAAGGAACTAGGATTAAAACAAAGTATAACCTCCCCAGAAAAAAAAATGAATGTAATCCTTAAGGGGAAAATGGATCTTTAATGAAAAAGGGTACTTTTAACCATTCCTGAAGAAAAGGACAGGGCTAAATAGAAATTTTAACATTCAAATAGAAGATTCATAGAGGCGTAAAAAGGTACACTTGAAAGAAAAATGAAATAATCATGACTCATTTAAGTTAAATTATTTATATTCCACTGCGGGAATACGATACATGGAATTCCCAAGAACTTTCTTGTTATGATGGCAATTCAGAGGAAACATAAACAGAGGGTATAAATGTGAGTATATTATGTTGGAATGATCTAAAAAAATATTAATGAAAAAGAGGATGCACTGAGAGAAGGGATAGTGAAATGCAGAATGGGTAATTTTTTCTAAAGTAAAAGAAGCATGCAAAGAAAATATTTTTAAAATAGAAGGGAAGACTGCTAGGTAGTAGGCAATTCTTGAATCTCAATCTCATTAGAATTGGTACAAAGATGGAAGAGTATGTAAGCATACTCAGTTGGCTATAGAAATCTGTCTGACTCAAAAGGAAAATAGGAGGGGATGGGGATAAGAGAGTTTAGTGTTGATAAAAAGGAGGTCAGATTGAAAGAGAGGTAATGGTTAGAAATAAAACAGACTCTTGAGGAGGGACATGATGAAAACAGAGAAAGATAAAAATAAGAAAATAGCAATAAGCAAAACACACAGATGGGTGGCAGAAGGTATCAGAAAACAGAATCCCACAATATATTGTTTACAAAGACACACTTGAAATAGACTCACTGGGAGTTAAAATAAAGGACTATAGCAGAATCTATTACACCTCACCTAAGTTTAAAGAAAAGGCAGGAGTGGTAATCATGAGTTCAGACAAAGCAAAGAGAGAATAATTAAAAGAGATAATCAAGGAAACTGAAATTTCTGAAAGATACTATAGACAGTGAAGTAATATTAAAATTTTACAGTAAATTTCTTTGATAAAGGTATCATTTCTCAAATTCATGGAGAATGGATTCAAATGTATGGAAAATAAGAGTAATTTCCCAACTGATAAATGGTTAAAGGATATGAACAGAGAGCTTTAAAAAGAAATCAAGATTCTCTCTCTCTCTCTCTGTCTCTCTCTCTCTGTCTCTCTCTCTCTCTCTCTCTCTCTCTCTCCATATATATATATACACATATATGTATATAGTCATGTGAAAAAAATTGACTAGAGAAACGCAAATTAAAACAACTCTGGAATGTGACTTCACACCTATGAGAAATGATAAATGCTGGAGGGGTTGAGGTAAAATTGTTATTTTAATAAATTGTTTGTGGAATTATACACTAGTTTAATCATTCTAGAGCAGTGGTTCTCAACTTTCCTAGTGCCTCAAACCTTTAATACTAATATGTGGGCATATCTGCATGTGGGCTGACCCACCTGGAGATGGATAGAGCAGCAGTATCTTGGTTCCTGAAATATGTGTTTTCTGATGTTCTTACATGACCCTGTTTGACCCCCAAAGGGTTTGCCGCCCACAGGTTGAGAATCACTGTTCTAGAGAATATGTTGGAGATGTTTCCAAGGGGCACACTATGCACACTGTTTGACCCAGAAATATCACTTCCAAATCTATATTCCAAAGACATCAAAGAAACAGGGCTTAAATGTAGAAAACATATTTATAGCAGTTCTTTTAGACATGGTAAAGAATTAAAAAATTGAAAGGATGCTTATCAATTGGGAAATGATTGAAGAAGTTGTGACATGTGATTAGGATGGAGTACTATTGTTTCAAGAGAAATGATGAGAGGGAAAGTTTCGGTGGGGGCGGGGGAGGAAACACAAGAAGACCTATAAGAATTAATTCAAAGTGAAGTGAGAACAATTGCACAAAAATAGCAATATTGTAATGATGACCAACTGTGAAAGACTTGGCTGCTCTGATAAATGCAATGATCCAAGGCTTGGATTTCAGTTTCAATTTCAAGTTATTCACAATGAAAAAATGCTATCCACCTCAAGAAAGAGAACTAGTAGACTCTTGAGTGCCAATTAAGGTACAACTTTATTTTTTTTTATTTTTGTGATATGGCTAATATGGAAATATATATTACATGATTTCACATGTATTATTTATATAATTTTGTTCACCTTCTCTATGGTGGGAGGAGGGACACAAAGGAGGGAAAGAATATGGAACTCAAAATTTAAAATTTAAAAAGAATGTCAAAAATAAATAATGTTTTCACAAGAAGAGTTTATTGTGTACTATGTTCTCCAGGTTATGCTTACTTCACTCAGCATCAGTTCACCTAAGTCTTTCCAGGTTTTTCTAATATCTACCTGCTCATCAGAAAATGATTATATTTTAGTGAAAATGAAACAAGTTATTAATAATGTGTTACTCATTTACTGAATCAGCAAATTGTGTATAGTCTGATCATTTAATTGATATATGAAAGCCAATAATCCTTGTGAAGTTGGAAGAATGGCTAAAAATGAAAATAAAAAGTAATTAATAATTAAAATAATTCCCTCTTGACCTATTCAAATATTATTGATGATGACAAATGTTATGTGGATGGAAAGAATGCCAGAGGGAGAATATAATACTTTCATGCAGAAATATAACTGAGGGGATATCAGTTATTCAACAATTTATTAATTTTGGAAGGTGCAAGCAGCCTTTAATAAGTAGCTTCTAAGTAGCCAGTGTGCTATGCAATGTACCAATATCTCATTTGATATCCACAACAACCTTGGGAGGCAGGTACTATTATTGTCTTTATCTCACAGTTCAGTAAACTGAACCAGATAGATTAGGCAAGCTGTGTCCAGAATTGAATTCTGGTTTTCCTGACTCAAGGCTGAGAGCTTCATACAACGAACCACCTAGTTGACTGTCAGAAGTGGCACAATCCTAAACAGTAGAGATATATAAAAAGGGAAAAATATCCCTTCCTTCAAGGAATAAACTTATTAACACAAGAGACAATATTGAACTATTTAATTAATATAAGATCTATACAGAGTAGATGGGAGGTGATTTCAAAAGGGAAGGCACAGGCAACCTGGAAACATCTCTCAAAGAAGCAGTACTCTGAGGTGAGTCTTGAAGGAATTATGGGAAACCAAACAGCAGAGGCATACACAAAATTTATTCTAGGAATAGAGGAAAGGAGTAAAAAGTCATATTGATAGAATTTAGAGTGTTCTTTGAGAAGAGCAGCAAATAATCCAATTTAGCCATTTCATTAAATGCATATTGGAGGGCAAATTATAAGAAGAGTAGAAAGGTAGTAAGAGGACATGTTGAGAAGAATTTGAATTATATACATGTTCAAAGGGAGGACTTTACATTTCATCCTGGAGTTAATAGAGAGTGACTAGAGTTTAATGAGTAGAAATGTTACCTAGTCACACCTGATACTTGCAAAAAAATCACTTTTCCATCAGTAAAATACATTAGACTAAGGGGGTGGGGGGAGGACAAAGAAGTTCGCCAATAATTCAGATGTGAAATGATAGGAGATTTTATTAGAGTAATGGCTATGGGAGTGGAGGAAATACATATTGGAAAGATGTTGTAAAAGTAGAAATAACGAGATTGTGCAACTGATTGGGTAGCTATAAGTCTTGCTGGTTAGGAGAATGGTAAGACCCTCAACAGTTAAAAAGAAATGTAGAGATTTTGCAGTAAGATAGGTAGTGAAAATAATGAATTCTGTTTGAGGTGTAGGGACTTGAAATTCAATGCCACATCTCTGTGCCTTTACAGAGGGCTCATGTCTGGAATGCGGTTTCTCTTTACCTCAATTACTGTAATGAAGAAAATAAGTGCCTTAGTCAGAAAACATTTGAATGACTTATGTACCAATGAGAAGAGGCAGCTTAAAGGTAATGTACTTTCAGAAAATGAAAACATTTTAATATATGAGGAACCATAGAAGACTGATTAGAAGCAGTATTGCCTGAAAAGCAGAAGACTTAATAGAAGGTGAAGTCAGTTTATAGTATTTTGTTCCCTGCCCCAGTTACATATCAATAAAATTTTTAGCATTCATTTGTACAAGATTTTGAGTTCAAAATTTTCCTCCCTCCCCCTTTTTGGAAATTGGTAGGGACTTTGATATGTTTTATGTATGTACTATCACATAAAAATATTTCCATATTTGACACAGTTGTGAAGGAAGAAACAGATTTTTTAAAACATGAGAAAGAATAAAGTAAGTAAAAAATGCTTTAATCTGCACTCAGAGTCCATCAGGTCTCTATCTGCATGTTGATGGCATTTTCCTTTATGCATATTTTGTACTTGTCTTGTATCATTGTGTTGCTGAGAAAAACTGAGTCATTTATAGTTGATCATCACCCAATGTGGTTGATACTGTGGACAATGCTTTCCTGATTCTGCTTATGTCACTTTGCATCAGTCCATACAAGTCTTTCCTGGTCATTATGAAATCTGCCTATTCATCATTTCATATTGCCCAATATTTAATTTTAGTCATTCCCCAATTGATGAACATCTCCTCAGTTTCCAATATTTTGCCATCACAAAAAGCACTGTTTTGCATGTTTTTACATGAATAGGTCCTTTTTTCTCTTTGTTGTCATCTCTTTGGGATACAGTCCTGGAAGCTGTATTACTGGATCAAATGGTAGGCACACTTTTATAGTCCTTTGGGCATAATTCAACATTATTCTCCAGAATCATTGGATCAGTTCACAACTCCACCCATAGTATATCAATGTCCCTCTTTTTCCACATCCTCTGCAACATTTCCCATTCTCTCTCTTTTTTTTTGTAAAATTAGTTAATCTAATAGGTATGAACTGGTACTTCAGAGCTGTTTTAATTTGCATTTCTCTAATAAAAAGTAATTTAGAACACTTCTTCATATTCTTACATATAGCTTTACTTTCTTCATTTGTAAAGTGCCTGTTCATTGGCCATTTATCAGTGGGGGAATGGTTTATATCATTATAAATTTGACTCAGCTCTCTACATATTTGAGAAATAAGCATTTATCAGAGAAACTTGCAGTAAATATTATTTACCAGCTTTCTATTTTCTTTCTAATATTTGTTGCATTTTTAAAAATTATTATTATTATTATTATTATATTTTGTAATGCTCTCTATTTCTTTTTTGTTCCTTAATTCTTCCCCTCCCCATATATCTGACAGGTAGATTATTTTTCTAATTTGTTTATGGTATCACCCTTTATGTCTAAATCAAGCACACATGTTGACCTCATTTCAGCATATGGTGTGAGTTGTTGATCTGTGCCTCATTTGCGTCCTATTATTTTCTAGTTTGTTCAGCAGTTTTTGTCAAATAGTGAATTCTTGTTCCCAAAACTGGGAACTTCAGCTTTCTCAAACACTAGGTTATCATGGTAGTTGACTATTGTGTCCTGTGTACCTAATCTATTCCACTAATCTACCACTCTATTTCTTAACCAGTACCAGATAGCTTTGATGATTACCACTTTATAATATAGTTTAAGATCTCCTATTGCTTGGCCTCCTTCCTTTTCATATTTTTAAACTAATTCCCTTAACATTATTTAATTTTTATTCATTCAAATGCATTTTGTTAGTATAATTCCAGTAGAATAAAATATTTTTTGGTAATTTGACTGGTCTGGCCTTGAATAGGTAAGTAAGTTAAGACAGAATTCTCATTTCTATTATATTGGTTCAGCCTCTGCATGAGCAATTGACATTTTTCCAAATGTTTAGATTTGACTTTATTTGTGTGGAAAGTACTTTGTAATTGTGTTCATATAGTTATTGGATTTCTCTTGGAAGTAGACTCTTAAGGTTTTTAAAAAAATATTATTTACAATTATTTTGAATATGATTTCTCTTTCTATTTCATTGCTGCTGGGCTTAACTTGTCACATAAAGAATATTGAAGATTTATGTGTTTTATCTTATATCCTGCAACTTTCCCAAAGTTGTTAATTATTTCAAGTAATTTTTAAAGTTCATTTTGGTTCTTGCTCTTGGGTTCTGTAAGTATACTATCATATCACATGTGAAGATTGATAGTTTTATTTCCTCGTTGCCTATTCTAATTGCTTCAATTTCTTTTTCTACTCTTATTGCTGTAGCTAACATTTCTAGTACAATATTGAAAAAAATAGCAATAATAATAAGCATCTCTGCTCCACCCCTGATCTTATTAGGAAGGCTTCTATCTTATTTTCATTGCAGATAACACTTGATATGGTTTTAAATAGATAGTGCTTAGCATTTTAAGGAATGCTCCTTTTTTTCCCCATGGTCTTTACTGTTTTTAATATGAATGGGTGCTGGATTTTCTCGAAAGCTTTTTCAGCATCTTATGAGATAATCATATAGTTTCTATAAGTTTTATTATAAAGTCAAATATATTGATAATTCTCCTAATATTTAACCAGTTCCATTTTCCTGATATAAATCCCACATGGGACTTATGATTCTTGTGAAATATCACTGTAATTGTCTTGCTAGTATTTTGTTCAAAATTTGTCCATCAATTTTCATTAGTAAGATTTGTCTCTAATTTTCTTTCTTCACTCTTCCTGGTTTAGGTATCAGTGCCATATTTGCATCACAAAAAAGAGTTTTGTAGCAGTCTTCTTATATATCTGAATAGTTTATATAGTATCAGAATGTATTGTTCTTTAAAAGTATGGTAGAATTCATTGGTTAAACCATCTGGCCATAAGGATCTTTTCCCAGGGAGTTATAATACCAATGCTGTATTCACAGCACCTATGGTAGCTATGACTATGCTGGTGTAGTTGTGAATCATAAAACTCTACACATGGAAGACAGAACCAAAACACTTTTTCAAACACCAGAAAGTCAAATCCCAACACTAGAACTACCTAAATCCATCATAGCATCCAAGAAGTAGTTACACATAACCAATGCAATAAGCACCAACTTTTCCAAGCATTCCCTCCATCAGGCCTTCAGAACAAAACAGCCTTCTTTAAAAATGCCCCTCCCTCACTTACACTAGCTGCTCTGCCTCCATGCTGCTTGCTCACAGTCCTGCTAGTGTTCTCTCTCTACTCCTTTCTTCTCCACACTTCCTGTTCCAACTTTTCAGTAAGCTCCTCCTATGGTGGGCTCCATGTGATTACATTTGGCCTATTAAGGGGCAGGGAAGATCTTCAAATTCCCATTGCCATTACATTTGGCCCCAAGAACTTCCATGTCCCTTACATAGATCAATGGGAGTTTAGAGGTAACTGGTGTCAACAAAACTTTACAGCAACATAACAGGGATAACACACAATAAATACTGAAAACAATATCTTAGGGTGGGACTTAAGCACAAGTACCTCATCATTCCCCCTTGATTGAATGGAAATCAAAATCTTGGAATAAGGAGAAAAGGTCTCTTCTTCTGTGGTTACTTCCTGGTGAAACTGGATGTAGAAGTGTCTCCACCTCAAGGAGTCCCATTTGTGAGGTCAATTCTTTATCCAGCATCTGGAGTATTGTTGATGCCAAGTCCAGGGATGACATGTCACAGTTGTGTATGTGGGGTGACATCTGGCTAAATGATTAGACATCTACAGGTGGAGGGCACCAAGCCTGCAGGAAACTAATCTAGCAAACAAGGTGAACAAACAAAAATCCAAGAAGAAAGAAGACAATAACCAGAAACAGGGTAGCTACAGAGTCTACAGTGCTTCTGGATCCATGAACCCACTATTGTAGCATTACAGATGGTAGAATATATGAATTAAGGGTAGAGTTTGGTAATCATCTTCTCCAGAATAAACAACAGGTACAGTATTGTCCTTCCCATGTACTATAATTTCTGGAGCCTTTGGAACATCGTCTGGCTTTCTCCCAATTTTATTCTATCAGTGGAACCAAGCCCTTCACTTTATCTTGTAGTTATTTTGAAAGGAGGGTATTTTTTTTACAAGTGGTATTGTTTCAAAAGAAATAATAATTACTTCTACTATTCTATAATTTTATAAAACTTTATAGATTCTTCACCTAAATTTTGGAATGTCACAATAATTTCTTCTTGATAATTAGAATGAGTTACTTTAGCCAATACATGTATTCCTTGAGCTGCTAATCCTGATTCAGATAATATTCATCAAAAATGATTTTTAGGGATTCTCACATACTGCTGAAATGGGTGCGCCTAGATGCAGTGATGGAATATCTAGCCTTAAAGCCTGATACTCAATATTAGGGATCTTTTGTGTCTGCTCTTTTCTAATTGGCAGATTTCAGATCATCATTCTGCCTAGAGGTGTACTTATTCCCAAAGTTTATTATTCAAATTCTGTAAAGCCATGAACAAATTATCCTTCCAATGTTGATACAAATTATTAGAACTTAACTTTCTTAACTGTTCTTTCAATAATGCATTTATGCTTTCAATAAAGCCAGATGCTTGTAGATAATATGGAATATGATATATCCATTCTATATTGTTTAATATAAAGTATCTCTTCATTTCAATACTTTTGAAATGTGACCTACTGTCACTTTGAATCTTCCTTGTGGTTCCATAATATAGCCTTATGAGATCTAGAATTTATAGGTGTTTTCCTGGGATGCATTCTTATAAGGATAAGCCACTAGTGCACCTAAATAGGTGTCAACAAAGTACATATAAATTTGCATACTTTATCTTGGAGTTGGGGACTAATATAATCTATTTGCTAAATTTGGATTAGGACCTTTTCCCTTGCTATTTTCTGGTTACTGTCCAAGGAACAGTTCATTCCTCTTCCAATTGACTTATATCACATTCCTCTGCTACCTGTTTTGACAATGAACGTGAGATAGTAATACCTTGATCCTGTGCCCACCAGTATGTGTGGCCTGGACCCCTAAATGGCTGGTCACTTTATGAACTCATTTTTCTAATACTAGATCATCAGTTGGTGTTTCGAATAGGGACAATATGTTGAGTGTCAATCTTTGCTATCTGATCAGCATGTGTATTGTACTCATTTTATGGCACAGGGAAGGCCACATGAGCATCTTCATGAAATACTGAAAAATTAGTAACCAAAGACATATCCCGTATATCTCCCCATAGTTCTTTGACTCAAACTTGTTTCCCATTAATTTCCCAATTTTGAGTTTTTCCACATGGGCATCCATGTAGTTAACACATGAGCTCATGAGTCAGCGAATATATGACACTGTCGTCCTTGTTCTGTTTAGTGACTTCATGTACTGCCATAAGTACAATATTGACTACTTCCTTCTGCCCCAGTACTTTCCAAAGTCTTCCTATTATATGGGTTATAGGCTACTGCTTTACAATGTCTTTTGTGACCCAAATATTTTGCTTTCCCATCAGTAAAACATGCATGTCTCTTTGGCTCTTAAGTTCATTCATCATGTCTCTCATTCCATTTTACAGAAGACTGTAACAACTATTGCTTTGGTTCACAGGGTGTATCATTCCCCTCAGTGTCTATGTTTGCTATTCATGGAGAGGAGAAACTCCACCATTTCCATTTTATTATGATAACCTCTTGGGCATGTCAAATTCTGTGAGAAACTGGAGTACTCATTGGCCAGGTCATAATCAGGATTCCAGGCCTTAATATCACTTCATGGCCCAGAGCCAGTTATTCAGTCTCTACCAAAATCCAATATGCAGCTAACAACTGCTTTTCAGAAGGTGTATATTGAAACCCAGCTGAAGAGAGTTTCCTAGAACAAAATCCCTAGGTACATTTCAGCTTTGTTGATTTTGCCATAAACTCCAATTTGTATAATCTTCCTATATAGTCACTTGTAATTCCACTGCACCTGTTTTTCACATCCCATAAATCTAGGACCAATTCTATAGCAAGCAGCCTTGGCTTCTTCAAAAAATTTGCTCTAATTAAGCCCCCAATAAAATTAATATTGCTTCTGAGTAACTTGTGGTGCCTCCAACATCAAAATAATTCTATAAATTTGTAGGCCTCCTTCTTATTGGTAGAGATATGACAATCCTGAATCTTTTGTTGTGCTTGCAGAAGCATTTCTCACATTACCTTATTCCACTGTATAATCCAAAAATTTACTTTTTGTACAGGTCCTTGAATTTTTACAATGTTAATTTCTCACTTTTTGCTTTTCATATGCTCAATTTAAAGTATCAAATTCTTCTGCATGTTTTTAATGTCTTTTCTCTATATCCCAATATCATCTATGTAGTAGGTAAACTGTACACTGGATAGCTCTAATTCATTCAAATATTCAGCTACAATACTATTACAAATAGTGAGGTTATGCAGATATCCCTGTGGCAAGTGGGTGAAAGTGTATTATCTGCCCTGCCAAGTGAAAGCCAACTGGTCCTACTGTAAGAATCTATTGGAATAGTTAAGAAAACATAGGCTAAATCATCAACTGTGTACCAAGTCTTATCATATTCCTCAATCCTTTCTATCAAGGTAATGGTATCTGGAACAGCAACATACATGGTGGGAGGGGTCACCTTATTCAATTGTCTATAATCCACTGTCATTCCTCTTTTGCCATTTGAGTTAGTCTGTTTTTAAGGTGTTATTTTCTTTAGTCAGATTGTTGACTCTTTTCATGATTTTCTTGCATCATTCTCATTTCTCTTCCCAATTTTTCCTCCACTTCTCTTATTTGGTTTTCAAAATACTTCTTAAGATCCTCTAGACTTGTAACAAGTCTTCATTTTTTGGGAGGTTTTGGTGTGGGAGTTCTGACTGTTTCATGTTCTTTCTCCTGTTCCTTGCTTTGATCCTTTTTGTCCTCCAAAAAGGATCTAAAATGCATTGCTGGGTTTGTTTTGCTTCCTTTGCCTACTCATGTTGCCAGTCAATTACTTGACTTTTAGGTTCAGTAGAACTCTGCTTTCAGAGGGGAGGGCTCTGTCCCAAATCCCTGGGGGTTTAGCCACTGCCAGACCTATTAGGAGGCCACCATTTCTGAAGCCCCCACCAGCTTTGGATCACTGAAAATGCACCTCAGGACCACCACCCAAGACTGTGATCTGGATCCAGGAAGCTCAAGGCAAGGGCACTTAGCCTCTGAATGATTGCTTGGCCCCACTGCAGTCTGCAGGCCATGAGTTTCTGAAACAGCCACATGCATGTGGCTGCGGAACTGTGGAGCTGCCGGTTCAGCCACTTCTAGCCATGGGGCATTCAGCAAGACCCTCTCACCTGAATATATCTGAGTTCCACTGACTTTTCACTTAGTCCTTGTTTCTTATGGGTTGATAATTCTCTAAAACCCCACAGCTGCCAGTGATCCCAACTCCAGCCATGGCTTCTTCTGGGGGCCCTAGGGCTCCAGCCACAGTTTCATGTGGTGCTGTTCCGGGCTCCCAGATTGCTGTGATGAACCCCTTCCTGTCTGCCTGCCAGGCTGCCTTCAGCAAGATCTTTGTTACTCTGTCATTTTGTGAGTTCCAGATCTTTAAAATTTGTTTAGAGTCATATTCTATAGGTATTTGAGGTCGTTATGGGGAGAGCTGCAGAATTTTGCTGCTTCTACACCATCATCTTGACTCTGCCCCCCATTTGATTCATTCTTAATAACTCAAAGAATCATTAGCTTCCTCTTGCCCAATTCTAACTTTTCGGTATTATTTTCCTCAATTAGTTTTTGCACTTTCTTTTCCATTTTGTTAATTGTATACTTTAGGGAGTTGTTTTCTTCAGTGGATTTTGTATTTTCTTTTCCATTTAGCCAATTCTATTTTTTAAGCAGTTTTCCATGCTGTTGACTCTTTTCTTCAAAACTGTTTTGCATCACACTCATTTGTTTTCCCAAATTTTCTTCTACCTTTCTCAAATGATTTTCAAGCTCTTTTTTGAGCTATTCAATAAGTTCATATGATCACTTTCCATTTTCCTTTTGGTTTTTGAGCATAGATATTTGACACAGTTGCCATCTTCTGAGTTTGATCTCTACCTTCCCTGTCACCATTATACCTTTCTATGGTCAGATTATTTTTTGTTGTTTCTTGCACATATCCTCCCTCCCCAGCCCCTATTTCCTTTATTTTAAATTTGATCTGTGCTCCCAGCATGGAAAAGGCTTCTTGTGCCAGTGGATGCATGCCCTGGCTGTTTAACTGCTGCTACACTGATATTGCCCTGAGGCCCACAGGGGACATCTGTCTGGTGCTATGTTTAGTGGGTACAGTGGGGGGGGTGTGGATGGATGGCACTATTAGAGGCTGGAGAGATCTGACAGCTTATCTGGTGCTGAGCCAGGGTCCTACTGGTGTTGTCTGGTGTGTTCTGAAGTCAGCAGTAAACTGTGTAGGTCTGGTCACCAGAGGGTGCCTGTTTTCCCTGACCTGGGCTGAAGCACACAGAGGTCCACTTGCTGGATAACGTACGTTTACCTGGGGCTATGCTGAGACTTGTGGTGTTTCTTGGAGCTGGCATTTACCAGTTCTTCTTCCCATGCTAAGGCATGTAGGGGGTCCTGGTGTTTGTGTTTGTCTTCTCCATCACACTGAGACTCAGGATCTCTAGCTTGTTTTCCGAGGTAGGGCCTACTTCTGGTTTGCAGGGATGTTTCCTGTACTGGACTGTGCCTCCCTTTTACCCAGGTGAGATGGACATTTCTTGCCAAAGCTCCAATTCTCCCAGGCTAAAAGACCACTCTGTCCATTTTTACTTCTGGCTCCACTGTTCCAGGATTTGTTCCGGAGTGCTATTTTATGATTGTTTGGTGGTGAGTAATGTAGAGCTCAGGTGACTTACTGCTAACTCTGTTATCTTGGCAATCTTAAGTAAGGTGAAGCAATCTTAAAAGCAGCTTGGAAACAGCCAAAACAAAGTTATCTCAAGACAATTTAAGGCTGAAAATGGAAGGAGGTATACAAAAATAAAAATCAAATCCAATAGATATGAAACATTTTTATAACAATTTTTAATTACAATCAAAGATAGTGCAGCTCATCCAGAAACTAAATATCAGAGTTCTGTATAGATTTATTGAGGAAATACAAATGTCACCTAAGTCAACAATAAGTTGTTGTACTTCCTTATTAAGGGCCTCTTCTAGCCAGACACTTTGTTAAATGCTGAGGACATGAAAAAAGACGAAAGACTGTTCACAAAGAGCTTATAGTCTAAAGAAGGACTATTAATCTATTAATGAACAAATATTAAGTGCTTACCATGCTAAGGACTTTATAAGAGATTGGGGATACAAAAGGAGATCAAAGACAATCTTTGTCCTCAAGGAAATTACAGTCTAATGGGAGAAACAACATGCAAATAAATGCATATAGGACAAGCTAGATACTCTATAAATAAAAGGAAATTAATACAGATAAAGAATAAGAATTAATAGGGGCTGTGGAAGGCTTCTGGTAAAAGATGGATTTTAGTTAGGATTAAAAGGAACCTAGAGAGATCAACTGAGGTGAGGGAAAACATTCCAGGCAGAATGGGACAGCCAGCAAAAATGCCTGAAATCAAGAGATATAATGTCTTTTTTGCAGAATGACCAGGAAGCCAGAATCGTGGATGGGAAAGTATTTGTCAGGAAGTAAGACATAAGAACACTGGAAATGTAGGAGAAGGCTAAGTTATGAAGGATTTTGAGTAAAAAACCAGAACATTTTGTATCTGATCCTTTGGATAATAGGGAATCAATAGATTTTTGAGGAGGGGAGTAATATGGTCTGACCAGTATGTTAGAAAAATTTATTTAGTGGTTAAATGGAGGACTAGATCCAAGAGAGATTTGAGGCAGGCAAACCCACCAGAATGTTATTACAGTAGTCCAGGGGTATGTTGATAAAGTTATGTATTAGGGTTATGGCAGTTTTATTGGAGATATTGTGAAGGTGAGAGCAACAGGTCCTGACAAAAGATAAGATATAGGGGTGATATATACTGAAGAATCTGCATTGAATTTTGGGTTGTGAAGTTGAAGTACTGGGAGGGTAGGGTTGCCCTTGTTGCAATAAGAAAGGTGGGGAGGGTTTAGAAGGAAAGATAATGAGTTCCATTTGGGGCATTAATATAAGCTTCCTATTGGATATCTAGTTTGAGATGTCTAAAAGGTGTTTGGGTATACAACACTGAAGGTCAGCATAGAAGTTGGGGTAGGATAGGTGGATTTGAGAATTATAAGCAAAGTTATGGTAAGTAAATCCATGAGAATTGATAAGATCACTAAGTATATATAAATATGTATATATGCAGATTCTATATCTGTAAGTATATATACACCCATGTAGCTATGCCTACACATCCACACATATGTATACATGCATGTATGTATGCATATGTGTAAATATATGTGCATATGCATGGCATATATATCTTCATGTGTATATATACACATATACATACATACTTACATATGTATATATACATACATATGTGTATGTATATATATGGACAGAGAGAAAGAGGCAAGGTGAGAAGAGAAGAGAAGAGAAGAGAAGAGAAGAGAAGAGAAGAGAAGAGAAGAGAAGAGAAGAGAAGAGAAGAGAAGAGAAGAGAAGAGAAGAGAAGAGAAGAGAAGATTTAGGACAGAACCTTGAGGGATACCTGTAGTCAGAGAACATAATCTGGATGAAAATTTCCTAAAAGAGAGAGAGGAAAATAAAAAGCAGTGACCAAATAGGTAGGACAAGAACCAGGAGAGAGTTGTGTTCTGAAAACCTAGAGAAAAGAGAGTATCAAAAAGGGAGTGATCTAATGTCTCAAAAGCAGCAGAGGGGTCAAGGAGAGTGAGAATAAAGAAAAGATCATTGGAAGGGCAGCTAAGAGATCATTAGTGAATTTTGAGAGAGCAGATTCAGTGTAATGATAAAGTTATAACCTGCATTATAAGGGTTTAAGAAAAGAGTGGGAGGAAAGTGGAGGCACCTACTGCAGACAGACTTTTTGAGGGATTTAGCTACAGAGGGCAGAAGAGATATATAGTTCAATAATTATCAGGAATGAAAGATTTATTTAAATTTTTATTTATTTAGCTTCGTTTTATTAGGATGGGGGAGACATGGGCATATTAGTAGGAAGAAAGGAATGTACCAAAAGTCAGAATCTGAAAAAAAAATTGAGAGTGTGGAGATAAGAGAAGAGGTGGTTTGTTGGAGAAGATGGGATCAAATGGGATGACTTGAACATGTAGAGGGATTAGCTTTTGGAATGAGTTAAGTAATTTCATTGTGTACCATCATAGTTCTAGAAGACTAGATAAGAAATGAGGAAGAGGTAACACGAGGGAGCTCATAGTGAATGACCTCATTTTCTTTTTTCTATAAAATATAAGGCTCAATTCTCAAGTAAGTGTGGATATTGGAGGGGTAGGGGAGTCATAAGAATCTTGAAAAATAATGAAAAGTTTTACAAGAGTTATTGTGGAAGATGGGATAGTGAGTTGATAAGGAAGTTATAGTAAAGATGTCTAGCAGTAGTAAGGTCACAGTTGAGGTTGTAAAATATAAATTTCTTGTGGGCCAGGTTTAGCTGGGCGTAAATAGTCATATGATAAGAGGGCTAGGAATTCAAGAGAGGAGGACAGCATAAAATTAAATTGATTCACTAAGGGATCAGATGAGGAGGAAAGGAGAGAATGCTTAGTATGGGGAGATGGTCTTGGAGACAATAGAGGGGTCAAGGGATCAGAGGTCATATTGTGAAGAAAAAATGGGTTTTGTAAGGGAAGACAAAGGGAGAGGTAAAAAAAAATAGAATATGGTTACTAGACATACCAGAATTCTTGAACATAGAGGTGGTACAGTTATGGGTGATGGCATGATCAACAGTATGATAATGACAAAGATCAATATTAGATGGCTGAGGTGGATTGAAGGAGTTGGTTGAGACACTGAATTTTTATAATGTTTGAGGGAATGTGTGTGTGTGTGTGCATGTAATAGTAATGAGTTTATTAGATACTAAGGCTTGATGGTGGCGTAGAAGCAGCAAGGTCTTGCAGCTCCCAAGCAGCTGCCCTAAATACCCATAAAAGATGACCCCAGACAAATGCTAGGGCTCTCAAACTCACAAAAATACAGAAAACACATCTCTTGCTGAAGGGAGCTGAGGTCAGCCCGTCCTGAAACGGAAAGGCAGCCAGGGCAGGCCCCAGGGTGGCTAGGAGGAGCAGAGCAGAGTCACAGCCAGTCTACAAGAGAGAAGATCT
Organism: Pseudocheirus occidentalis; assembly: GCA_028646575.1. NCBI lineage: Eukaryota > Metazoa > Chordata > Mammalia > Diprotodontia > Pseudocheiridae > Pseudocheirus > Pseudocheirus occidentalis. The sequence continues at coordinate 165,981,437 of CM053594.1, read as the reverse complement.
ACAGCCTCCAGCACGTCCACATCTACCACGGCTTATTGTGCAGGCCTGCAGGCCAGGAGCTGGGGCCAGCCCAGCTGGAAACCTTAACCACGGACAGGCCTCAGGCCAATCAGGAGGAGCCAAGCCTCCCAAGCTGCAGCATGAGTCTACCCTGCAGAACAGATCTACAGCACCTGGAGCGATCTTCACATCTGTTAAATCAGAAACAATAAGGATTAAGAAAGGTCAGTGAAAGTGAGTGAAGCTTTCAAACTAATTTTGGGGGAGGAAAAGCAGTGTGGTCAATCTGCCTCTCGGGCAAGGAAGCAGTGGGGGAAGGGAACTGCTGTAACCAGCAGCAGCTCCCACTGGGCTGCTTCAGAGCCCCTGGCCTGTGGATTCCACAGGGGGGCTGAATCAATTGATCAGGGCCAAGTGCTCTTGCATTGAGCGGCCTGGGTCTGGATTGCAGTCTTGGGTGCTG
>CM053594.1:165945545-165980474 GCA_028646575.1 Pseudocheirus occidentalis | reverse complement strand
AAGTAGACTCAAGCTGTGGCTTGGGAGGCTCTGCTGCTCCTGCTGGCCACCCTGGGACCTTGCCTGGCCGAGCGATTTTGGGCTGGCCATTCTCTGCTCCTCTGCAGTGCGAGCTGCGCCTCTCTGTCCTGCTCCTCATGCCTTGGCAGATCTGGGGGTGCTGGAGGCTGTAGAACCACTGCAGGCTGGCTGCGGGGCTCGGCTCAGCTCCTTCCCACTGTCCCAGGCCTGGCCGCAGTCTCGGCTTTGGGCTGTTCCAGCCTCGGCCGCGCTGAGCCCCTGCTGCCGAGCTGCCCTCAGCGAGAACTGTGTTCTCTGTATTTTTGTGAGTCTGAGAGTCCTAGACTTTCCTAGACTTTATCTGGGCTCGTATTTTATGGGTGTTTAGGGTGGCGGTGTGGGAGCTGTGGGACCTTGCTGCTTCTGTATTTTAATTGTTTCTTTCAGGAAGCTCACAACATTTTATCTTATACCTGTGGAATTTAGAATTTGACTACAATATCCTTGGAAGTTTTCATTTTGTGATCTCTTTCAGGCAGTAATATGCAAATTCTTTCCATTTTCATTTAATCCTCTGGTTCTATAATATCAGGGTTGTTTCTTGATATCTCATAGAGTTATTAGCTTCAATTTCCCTACTCTAATTATTTTTTGGAATTATTTTCCTCAAGGAGTCTTTATATCTTTTTTTCCTTTTGTCCAGTTCTGCTTTTTTAGATGTTATTTTTTTTCATTAAACCTTTATTTCTCTTTTATCATTAAACTAATTCTGTTTTGTAAGTTATTTTCTTCAGTACTTTTGTACCTCTTTTACCATGTTTTCATTTTATTCTCATAATTTTCTTGTATTACATTAATTTCTTTTCCCAATTTGTCTCTAATAATATTATCTCTTTTTTTAAATCCAAGAATTATTTTTGTGTCTTTAGTTGAGTTAACATTTTTCTTTGAGACTTTAGTTGTAGTTGTTTTAATAATGTTGTCTTCTTCTCAGTTGTGTCTTTGCTTTCCTTTACATTGTGGTTCTTTTTTATAAACAAGTACTTTTTTTGTATTTTCTCATGTTTTTAAGCCTATTTCTTGATCTTGAACTCTGCTCACCTGGGTATGAGGAGGAACTGTCCCAAGCTTCAAGCATTTTCATGTTGCTATTCTCAGAATAATTCTGGGAGTCTGCAACTTTTTGGTACTTCCAAGGTGGTATGATCCAAGGAGATGTGTGTTTACTGGTCTTCTAGGCTGATCTCTGTTCTTTACCTAGGAAAAGTCTCTTTCCTCCTGCAACTACAAGCACCAATCCTCTTGGCCCTGTAATTGTGACCAGGTCCCCTGCTCTTCTTCAGTCACAAATGCTAGAACTCTTTGCCTTAAAACTCTGACCAAGACACCTGTTTCCTTGTGACCTACTAGAAGTCCTTCTCTCTAAGCAACTGCAACCCAGAACTACATCTGGGAAACACAGTTCCAATAAGTACCATGTATGTAAAGATTTGATTTTTTTTTTAAATTGAAGTTTCAAGGATCAGTGGCGGTGGCAATCTTTCAGTTCTCTAGCTTAACACTTGTGCTAAATTATGATATTGCTAAAGCTAACCTGTGAGGCTATTGCTGGCAATATGCATTCTTTGTCTGTTGACCTATAAAGCAAGTGAGAACTAGTCAGTCATTCCTCTATAGCCTCTGGCCTTAAGGCATGAAATTGTACCCAAAGCCCTCAACTTTTCCCAGTAAATGCTTGTCATTGGACCTGTAATATTTGAGTAAATCACTGGCTTTCTTCTCCAAGTATGATGCTTCCAAGGAAATATTTCAACAATGATTTTCTTTCTCCAAGGTGTGTGCTATGTCAGGAAATTTCTATATAAAAGGTCTATTGTCTGAATTCTCAAACTGAAGAATTCTTTTACTTGGGTATAACCATAAGTATTTTTCAAATCGTGCTATTCAGAAACTGGATTTTCTTTTTTTAGAAAACTAGAAGACTTTTTTTTTGCATACTCAGCACCCATTGCATTACTTCCCATGAGGTTCAGGGACTTGAATTTCTTCCTCAGACAATGTGAACCTCCTTTTTTCCCCCTTAAGTTGTCATTTATTTCCGCTGCACATTACTATTGATCCTTCTGGTGGTAGCATAAGAGTGAAATTCCTTGCACTCCTGCTCCTTCCCCCATGCAGGCTGCTTTACTTTGAAAGGAGGGAGGAAAAGTTAATCTCTAGACAACAAATCACAAGGAATTCCCTAGATCCTATCAGTTAAGGCCAATGAATTCTATTACCACTAATTTAAAATTATTTAAGGAAGACTTCAATCATCATCTCCTTTGTTCTACCTCCTATTAACCTCCTATAAAAATATATTAACCTTACCTGAATCAAGAGCAACAATTAAATATTTAGCTTAACTGAATTGCATAGTCAGTTATTCTATAACACATTTTGAAAAAGTGAATTTGTTCCAGTGCTACCAATAGATTAGAGTATATTTTGGCATAATTTAGATTTTTAAATGGCTTCTTTGGATTTCTCCAGGAAATAGCAGAATACAGAAAACTATACTATTTCACAATAATTCATGAGCTGTGCCCCTTCCAAAGTCTACTTGTCCAAGAAAATTCTAGGTCTGGGTTAAGGTGAAATGACATATTTATGATATATCTTCTCATGAAGTAGGAACTTTGAGCAGAGAAGTGGTGATCCTTACCAATAATACTTCTACTCCTTGTTCCTCTATAGCCTTTGGCCCTTAGGTATGGAGTTGTACCCAAGGCCCTGAACTTGGCCATTATTCACTGTGGTATTTATATAGTAGTTTTAACATGTGTAAACCTGTGCTGCTCTTTTTATTTTTCAATATATTTCTATCCTTTGTCATGTTTCACTAAGAAGTTATGATGCAGTACAAGTGCTTCTCTCCAAGGAATTGCAACCCAGAACTGTACATGGGCAACAGAACTGCTAATATGTACCAACTACACACAATACATACAAAAGGTATCCTGTAATTTCTCTCTTACCAGTTGCTTGAAGCCTTTTCCATATCTAGGCTGAGAGTTCCTGAAACTGCTGATGCAGCTGCAAGGCCCACTGCTGGCACTGCCACAATGTGTGTTTACTCAGGTCTCCAACCTAATGCAACAAACCACACTTGCTGTACTCTCAAGTTACCTCAGGTTAGAGAAAAATTCTCACCCTGACCTTTGCTGGAGCTGATGTTCCAAGATTCCAAGATATTATTTGAGGCATTAATTTAAAGTTGGTTTGAGTGCAATATTGTGTTGTAACAAAACTTCCTCTATATTAAAAAATAATAATACTTCTAGTGACCAAAAACTATATATAGATACATTTTCTTCTGATAGGGAACATTTCCAAAGTTTCTCAAATTTCATTGGAGCAATAAGAATTGCTCCTTTGAGTCAAAATAACATGAGTCAATATACTCTTTTGGTTAAAATAATTAAAAATGTAAGAAAAGCAATTGTTACATAGATCCTACAGCAGTGAATATATCAGTTGATTGATAAAAAAAAGTATTTATTTATGTCTCTACAATGAAAATGGGAATAACATGCCTTAGTCAACAAGGTCAAGAAAAATGTACATTGACCTACATCAAGGACCTGGCTTGAGAGATCTACACTTCTACCACTTACTGTTAAGATATTTTGAATGCCATGTAGATTGATTCTGAATCCATTATGGAGTAAACTGTGAAGCAAGCATGTTGTGGAATGCTCAATGGCCAGCACTTAAGCATGATTGGAGATGTGCATAAGGAATGACCAGACCATGTGGGTAGTTCAAGGAAGAACCATGAACTCAATTTAATGATTCTTTGAACAAGGCTTTTATAGAGCAAAATGATACAGAAAGATAAAAGGATTCAAGTTTTGGCATCATTATCTTTAGACTGTTATATCCTGGAAATAACATGTGATTAGGAATCTGTTTTCCAGCTGTTATCATTGTCTTTAGTCTGTTATATCCTGTAACTAACACAGAATGGATACTTTGATAAGGAATATATTCCTTAGGTGCCTGAAGTCTGGGGGTTAAGGCTTTGATGTCAAGATCCCAAATAAAAGTTCTTTGAAGTGTAGCCCAAGATAAAAGGGTCCCAAGGAGCTAGCTTAACAAAAAAGCCTTAGTCAGGAAGGGCTCTAATTAGGGCACACTGTCAATATTTTTATCTGAGTTCTGAATCAGGCCTTGTTATCAAGGCACCAAAAAGTCTTCGGGAAAGTCAGTTAACTCATTCACATAACAAAGAAGGCTCTGCAGAGCAGGCTTCAAAGCCAGGGGTGGGGATGAGGGGCAAAGCCCTATTCATCAAGGGCATCTACATAGAAACTTACCCCCACAAATCAGATATATTGGCTTACTACACAAGCAAAGTTTTGCTGTGTACTTACCAACTCAAACACACTATAAAAACAGATTTTTGTCCAACCAATTCTCTTTCCTTCCCTAATATATAAAATTGTGTATACAATAATAAGAACTGTTGATACACATTAGTAGGGCACATAAAATTAGGTTATGGTAGAAGATTAACATTTTCTTTGTTGTATAACATTTCTTTAAAATATGAAACCTATCTGCATAGATTTAGATTCTTCAATACTATTTGTTCCTTTATCTTTTGTAATATAAAGATATTCATAATGACTGTGATCACTGTAACAGCTGGAATTGTTTAACTCTTGGGAAGCTAAATTAGCTACATCATTAAAAAACCTTCAATTTATCATAGTCATGGAAGAATATGGTCATTCACAGTACATGAATTAAATATGTGTATTCTACACACAGAATATGAAGAGGATGAGTATTTCACAGTAAGATAGTTGAGTATATGTAAATTATGATTCCTTAGTACTTATTTAATTCTTGAAACTCATATAATCTCATATTGTAAAGTATTTTGAAAATAAGGATACTAATTGTGCCAGACTCTAACCTGATATTTGAAGGTGATCATTTCAAATAACTGTTAGTATTCAGAAGCCAATGATGTCCCCTAAACCACCAATCTGAGAAGACAACAAGAAATAGTAAAATACATATGTGTGTTTACATATTATATATGTGTGTATACACACATACACACATATGTGTGTGTTTACTTACCTTAAATTTTTATTTTTACTTCATATTAATTTTTCCTACTAGTATCCAATGAATAAGATGCTACATGCTTTGACCCAACCCTTCAAGATTTAACTTATGGGGCCATCTCCTCCATAGTGTCTATTTTGAATCCCCAAGATTTTAGTACTCTCTCTTTTAAATTGCCTTTTGTTTGTCCAATGTTATACATTCCATATCTTCCAAAGAACATAAATTCTTTGAATTCAGAGACTATCTTTTTTTAATGTTTCCTGGAGGTACCAAGCACAGTATTTTACTTATAACAAACACAGTTGTATTGTTTTTTAAATTATGTCCTCCTGCTTTTGCAAGAATAGAAGTACAGCAAACCACTGGGATGAAGCCACTTCTGATCAGCATGGGAGTTTAAACATCTTCTGTTTCTTACCTGGTCTGCTTTGTCTGTCCTTAAATAGCCTGGTGACCCTCAGCCTTCTGAGAATCAGAATTCCAGAATTCAAGTGATTTACTAGTCTCAGACCCTACTAATAGTAGGGATTATAGTCATGCAGCTATACAACTGGCTGACAACCAATATGGTGTGTGAAATTGAATGAAATTTTCACCCACATGACATAAAATGAAGTCATTAATAATCAGCATTACAATAGTTAGCTAAGGAATTTTTCATAAATACACTAACAAATAAAAATTCATAGCAAGAACATTGCACTCACGGGGTGGCTAGGTGGCACAGTGAATAGAGCACCGGCCCTGGAGTCAGGAGGACCTGAGTTCAAATCCGGCCTCAGACACTTAACACAAAAACTAGCCATGTGACCTTCGGCAAGTCACTTAACCGCAACTGCCTTCCAAAAAGAAAAAAAAAAAGAACATTGCACTCTCTGCTAAAGTTACTTCAAAGGGCAAAGGAAGACCATGGAATTAAGCATTCTTGGGGCCATTATTCTCTTTCAGTTTTGTTTGTTATTAATAATAGATCTTTACGTTTATAGTCCATTAATATATGTAAATACAAATGAAATCCTACAATTTGCGAAAGGGAAGATGCTAGAATACCATCAAGTTGGCTTGCTCTTTGTAGAAGGGTTTTTAACTTGGTACCAATCATAATCCCAACTCTCAATAGTGACTGACAAAAGAGGTAGCCACTTTATGCAAACCACAAAATAACTGTTCATTTTATTACAGGTTTAGCAAAGTGTTAATGGAATTTCTCATGTAAGGACATATTAACTTTAATTAAGGTCATCACTAAGATTTATTGACCCACATTTTCTAATCCTGGAATTTAAAGGTCAAGAAGTCAGGATAGTGGCACAAAATTTTCAGTTGTAAAGATTTGCTGCCAAGATTATGTCCATTAGGAAAACATTTCTAATTCACCGATATTATTCATGCTCATTCCTCCTGAATAGTTATTTTCCTACCATTAAAAAGTAATCAGCATTATAATGTGTGTTGCTGTATCATGAAGTTTGGGGAGATATTAAGATATGCCTATAGAAGGAGTCAAGAATGACTTACTTTCTACCACCCCAAGAAAGAAGGGGGAAGATAATGACCAAGTGAAAGAGACTTTTAAAGTTTTGCAGAAGATATTCATCAATTGATTGTAGGCAAATCTAATAAAAGTAAACATTCAAGAACAAACGTGCTTACTTATAATGTTGGGAATTTGTCTCCTTGATAGTTGACTTGGTATTACCTGACACAAGGTCTCTTGGCCTTCCAAAGTCAGAATTTGAGGTCTTCATTTTATTTAAAAAAGAAAGATTATAAAAGGCACATATATTTAGCAGCAAAAATTATATTCCTTTAATGAACAGAGAGAGGACTAGTGTAATTTGTGCAATGTTTATGTTTTATACTAAAGTGAATTGATTTTAAAAAGTACTTTTTAACAGGACTTTAACAGTATTTGCAAACTAATAAACTGAGATATTTTAAAATAAATAAAATTTGAATCAGGTGATTTAACCCTGCCTATTCTTCACTGTATTTTTCAATCCTTGATCCAGACACCTACTTTGTCTTCTCTCTATACTCTCTTATAAAACTGTACTTTCAGATCTTTCATTTATGCTGAGGTGTAAATGGATAATAATGCCTTAAAGTATATTTTTTCCAAAGACAATTATTTGTCTTTTAGAACAAAAATTTTAGAACAAAAATTTAGAACAAAAATGACAAAAATTTATAATACTAAAATTTCAGACATTTGTGGGTGGTTTTAGGCATTATTCTAATTCTATTACCCAGGAAACCAAACTTATTTTGTCTAACCTAAATATAATGTCTGGCTAGATTGAATGTAATAATCCTAGGACATCTATAGCTACAGGCAGCATAGTACAATGGAAAACATTACTGTCTTTGCAGGAAATGGGATCAAATTCTGTCTCTGCTATATATTTGTGTGACCTTGTAAAAATCTCTTAAAATCCTTGTTGTTAAGTTCAAAATTGATTTTTATTGTGGTTTGTTAAGACCTGATCAAGCTAGCACAGATTTAATATTTTTCTTCCCTTTATAAGTCTAGATCCCTTAAACCTAGTAACCTTAGATCACTGGAGTCACAGGTTTAACTCCACTCAATAGCCCACGTTTGGGGAAATAAGCCTAAAGCCCAATCTGATCAATATGAACATTTGCAGCAACTCCCATCACCTGACAACTGATCTGATCTCTCAGTCATATAATGGGGAGGAACTGATATGACCCTTATCCCACCTTGTAATTAAAAATTTTAGTCAATGAGAAGACATAACTCTGTTGCACCAAGATTTTGTTTCTTCATCTTGTTAATCACTACTTAAAACAACAACTCATTAAGGGACTTAATGTAACTGAGAAGATATTTGACCCATTTTTTTGGGGGGGAAGGATTTCTAGCCCTACTAATGGAATATTTGTTGCTCAGAACTTTGCCTCAGGAAGAACAGGAAGGCAAAAGGGAAAGTGTCAACCTTACTCTCATTGAATTTGGCTTAGGGAAGGAATGGAATAAACTCTAAACTGGATATCTTGCCACACAGAAGAGTAGGGGGGATGGGGATGAGAGGTGGGATTGATGAGGTGTAGGCTCTGGAACACCCCCCTTTTGAGCTCTCCTTGAATATTTGAGGTACATACTCTGGGAAACCTCTTGAAGTCTGATTGAGTCTTCAGGAAACATTTGCAGAGGCCACAAGTATTTCATTGTGGCTGGGCCCAAACCTTTTACTAGCCTGGCCCTCCATGGTCCATCTGCTTCCCACCCTGGAGCCTATCAAGATATGTTGCATTGACCTCATTAACTCTACCTGAAATACTGGTGTATGATCTCATTAACTCCACCTGAAGTAGCTCCCCCAAACTCATTACTGGAGTCTGATCTCATTAACTCCTCCTGAAGGCCCTTCCCAGGCTCTTCCTCTGAACCACCCCTAGATTCCTCTGTACATAAGACACCATCTTCCCTCCATCTTTGTGAGAGCCCCATAGAATAGCTTAGCACAGACTTGCTCTGTGTGAGTGCCATAGAATGACCTAGTATAGACTGGCTCCTTAAGAGTCTACCCCATATGGCGAACTTGAACTTTCAATAAACTTTACTTTTTCTTTGGCTGAGAAGACTTGAGTGGAATTCTTTCCACAGGATCTGGCATGTTGGTATTTTGGGGTCTCAGGCAGCCCTAACCCTCTTTGGGCACCCTCTTCAGGGTGATGGACGGGAGGGGAGGGTCTGGGGAAGGGTTGCTGGAAGCACACACTTCTGTAAAGGGACAGGGACAGGGTAGAGAATAGAACAAGGGGTGGGGTAGGATAGGAAGGAGGGACATACAATCAGTCTCTCACAATATGCCCACTATGGAGATGGTCTGCAAAATTACAGGTGAACAGCCTGTATGTAACTGCTTGTCCTTCCAGTGGAGGTGGGGGATGAGGGAGGAAGGGAAAGAATCTAGAATATAAAGTTCTATAATCAAATGTCAAAAAAAAATATATATATATATACACATATATAATTACTATTATTATTATTATTAAACTACATCCAGTTTGGGAATTAAGACATACAGACACTGTGGTAGGGAGATTCATCCTGCCCTACTGGAAAGTCAGAGGGGCAAGTGGGAGGACAAAAGAGAGAGCAGATTGGGGGAAGGGCTATACAGTGGAATGGCTGTTTTGAGGTGTTGGGTGAGGGAAAGAAGGGGAGAACATTTGTAACTCAAAATCTCACGGAAATTAATCATGCAAACAAGAAAATAAATAAATGAATACAAAAGAAAAAAAAGAACTTTGCCCCAGAATTTCTTTCTTTACATTGTTCTTTCGTTTTCTACACTGTAAAAAGAAAGAGACTGGACTCCATAGCCTCTAAGATCCTATCTAATTCTATATCTATTATCTATTTTGTCATACATGTGTATGCATTATCTTTTTTAATTAAAAAATGCATATACAACTAACATTAAAGGGTTGTTTAGAGGATGTGATGGGGTGATGGGACCAGGACTCTTAAAAGGAAAAGACTCTATTTTTGAAAGCAACCCAGTCCCCAATTTTTCCAACATATTTCAGTTGCACAGGTCACTGGTGCCTCTGCCCAAGGTAGCTTGCCCACCCTATTCCTCCTAGATCACTTAATTAGCTTGTTTGACAGTCATTTCACTGAAGCTCTGGGCCTACCCAAACTACTTAACATTCCTTTCACTATTACATCTAGCTCAACCCAGACTAGTTACCACACCCTAATCCCATCCAGATCCTTTCACTGTCCTTTTTCCTATGTAAGCATAGGTCTCATTCCCATTGGGTTGCAGATTCCCTAAGAATCTCACCCTACATTACAAACCTTCTGCATTTGTACCCTGACATTTTGAGGTTCCCAGTAACTCCAACGTGAATCTGATCAAATGGCATATCCTAGGTGAAAATGCTTATAATTGTGCCACTATATTTAAGTGAAGCAATTATTTCATGTAAGTGGTTAAATATAAAGTAGTAAAAATGGGAAATAAAATTCTTAAATATGAAGACGTTTGTATGCATTTAAAAGAACTCACATTTTAACATTCGATATTAAGCTTTCTCAAAATGATTAATACTGAGATATTTTCTTATTGTGCTAATCGGATGAGAAAATATAGAAACCAATCAATGATAACAATTGATATGTGTCATTTATGGCTGTAATTGATCTAAATGTCTTGGCTAAAGTATTACTAAAAGGAAATTCTAGCATAAGGAATTAGCCAAGTTTCAAAAATAACCTCAGGGAAAATTAGGTAAAGTGAATCAAATCTGTGGGCAGCTAGGTAGGTGTTGGAGTAGAAGTCAGGAAGACTACTCTTCCTGAATCCAGATCTTTGCTCTGACACTTACCAGCTGGGTAACCCTGAGCAAATCACTAAACCTTATTTCCCTCAGTTCCCTACTTATAAAATGAGCTAGAGAATAAAATGGCAAGCCACTCAAGTATCTCTTCCAAGAAAAATTCTAATGGCATCAAAAAGAATCAGACATGACTGAAAGGATTCAACAGAAACAATAACAAAGGTTAAATCTGCCTTTAGGGTATTCTTAAATTCTCTTTGGGAGACTCACTTTTTTGCCTACTCCTAAAAGTTGTTTTGTTTTGTTTTGTTTCCTGCCGGGGAAGTTATATTCTCATCTATCTGCTCAATAGCATTCCCTTAGATATTCTATCCAGGCCTGACTTTCATCAGAAGCAGAATCCTGTTTTCCATCTTTTATTTCCTCTCCACATTCAAAATAAAACATATTTGTCCTATATCAATTTCCCTTAGAATAATTACAATAGGTGATAATGGGCCCCCTGTTGTGACAGGTTTATAAATTATTTAAAGCATTCTGAAGATCCTTTCTTTACCCAAACGTGTAATTTCGTTTTTCTCCTCAAAATTCTCACATACTTGATATGTGGCTTTTTACATATATTTGTCATATCTGTTTTACACACACATGTACATATATACATCCACACATATGTGTGTATTCATCTGATCTTTCCTATTACACTTGGCTTTGAATATCACATCTTATTAATTTGCCTATAGTCCTTGGTGCCTAGAAATAAGTGTCTTATAATGAGATAGTGCTTAACAAATGTTAAGGGAATGAGCAGGGGGAATTGATCCTTCAACTTATACAACACTAATAGTAATTTGTGCAATGAATATCATTGAGCCACATTTTATAATTCTGAAATTTAAAGGTCAAAAGTCAGTATAGTGAAACAAAAATGGCATCATTGTTAGAATTTTTCATTTATAAAATAAAGCCTGTTAAGTTCTTTACACTAAGTTCTTCAATCCTCCAAGGAAACTTCAATATTCATATTATAATTACATAAATCCTTTGTCATTATAATAACTCTTTGTAGAGAAGAAAAGGGAAAACTATCTTAGTGGACAAGATCCACTTAACCCCATTCACTGTTGCTTCTCAGTGGAAAAAAAGCAAAGCACAGTTCAGAGGAGATTTAAGAAAATAACTGTGCAGTAGATAAAATAGATTAACAGATATCCCATTTATCTCCTAGTCTCTCTACTTCCTAGGGCCTTCTTGGATAGTCCTGATCCAGGCCACCTGCCTCCAAGTCTGTCCCACCTCAATGCCTTTTCCATTAAGATAGAATCTGTCCTTGGTACAGATGCATCTGGAACTAATAGATTTTGCCTTTTCCCCAAATTCCCTCAGAGAACACCCTCCCGTGTTCCTGCATGCTGAGGTGTGATATCCTGGCCTCCCAGGATACATCATTATTTGCCATGAGTTTGGACCTTTAGGGAGAATCTTGAACAGTTTAATCACCTATCTGCTTCATATCCAGCCACTGATATTCTCCCTGGAATCATTCATCAATGTTTAGTATAGTTCTGCCCCTTCAAACTCATCATGTCCCAGTGATTTTAAATCTCCAAATGCTATTCTCTAAATGCCATTCCACATTCTATAATCTGACTCATTTATTCACCCCCTCCTTAACCCTACAACTGTTAATGCCCTGCTATACATTTTTGCCTTGTGCTCTCTGTAACATCTACTTTTAGAAAACAAACTTATGGTTGTCTTTTTTAAAAAAATGCATTTATCTATTGATGTATTTTAAAACTCAAAGACTTTTTAATTATTTTTCATCTTTCTTCCCCTTCAAATTCCCCACCCAATGATCATAAAAAAAACTATTACACATATTTATAGTCAAATCAAGTATATTTCATTAGTCCCATTCCTTCCTCCTACAAAGGAAAAAAGCATGAAATAAGAAAATAAGAAAAATATTTGCTCTCTAAATCCATTAGTTCTCTCTCTGGAGATGGATGACATGCTTCATTCTGAGTCCCTCAAAATTGCAGTGGATCATTATGTTGATCAGAGTTTCAAAGTCTTTCAAAGTTGATTATCAAAACTGATTAGCTTCCAGATGCTGGGATAATCCTGATTCCTCCAACAGGAGGAACATTCCAATTCTGTGTCTCTGTCTCTAGAACTCTTCTTATACACACACTGGCCTCTTGTCTCAGCCAGTCCCATTCTTCCTTGTCAACAGGGGAGTTCACACACTCTCAACAGTGGGACAGAGTTCACACCTTCCATACTTAGCCCCAAGTTACTAAGTGCTAACTATCTGCTAAAATGATTGCTGTTACAACATAACTTTTACTGCATAGAATGTTTTCACAGTTTATTTATATTACTTTGTATCAGTTCAAAAAAGTCTTGATTTTTTTGACACCATCTGTTTAATCAGTAGCAAATTAATTTATAGCAAATTTAACTTATATCAAAACAGTATTCCATCTTATTAATATACCACAACTGGTTCAAACATTCCCCAATTAATGAACATCCCCTCAGTTTCCAGTTTTTTGCTGTAACATAACTGTCCTAGGAATATTTTTTATGCATATAGGTTCTTTTCTTCATTCTTTGATCTCCATGGTAGTATTGTAATAGTAGATGTATTTTTGGGATTTATATGAATATGTGTGTGTGTATCTGTGTGTATCTGTATACATACATAGATATACACACATACATTGTACACACACATATACGTATACATACATATACACACACATACACACCTTTCATGTACCCAATTTTGTATGCTTTCTCCCCCATTAGGTTGTGAACTCCTTGAGGGCAGGGACTTTTTTCTTGTTAAAAAAAATTCCAAATGCTTTGCACAGTTCCAAGCACATAGCAAATATATAATTCAACCTTAGTGACTGATTGACCTGTTAAAAATAGAAAAAAAGAAAAAAATTAATATTTTAAAGATAATTCCTAAAAGATGTAAGCATCTCTGGTGGGGCAAACAGTAAAAATTACAGAAAATGAGGGGTTCCAATGAGGATATCACTATACAAGTATGAATTCTCCTGGTTACATGCATTATTTTATCACATTTGTTTCCCCTGTATATTTGTTTTCCATTCCTGTTTCCTGGCCTCTGTCACCCCTCCATTTGATAATAGTCTAACCTGTGTGAACATATACCTGTGGGTATACAAGCATAATCTTTCCTGTCATTTTTTTCCTGCTATGCTACTAAATTAAATGGATTTCTCTGTGAGCTAATATTTCCTCAGATTTACTGCTTCAAGAAGCACAATGGTGGAAACTCTTAAACTCTGGTTTTGAGTAGATTCTTGGCTACAACATGCTACAAAACTGGGGCAAATTTTAGGGGGACTCATATGAGAAGAGGATCTTGAGTTCTATAGTAAAATAATGTTTTAAAGCCTTTGATGAGTCAGAAGAATCATATCAAAGTCTTGAAAAATATATAGTATATGTATCAGGTCAAATATGATGGAAAACAATAAGTCCTTTCCAGAGCATTAGAATTAAATTATATATCTGTATATATATATATATAAAATCTGGCACCTTGAAAACTTTGAATGAAATCTAATATGAAAACATATTCATATATACATATTCAATGTATAAGAGCACTTAGTGTCATAGCTTTTCATACTTACTTTGGAATTTTAAAGATACCATGCAAATTGAAATGAGTTACACTGAATTTTTGGATCATTTTGAAAAGATAAAGCATCATTTTAAAATTACATGCATGTATATATCTATACACATATGTATATATGTGTGTATATACACATAAAATATATTTGTATATATACCCATATACCACACATATGTTAAGACACATAAACACAAACACTTAGATATGTGTTTATGTGTGTTATGGGGTAGGGAGTTTTTTAAACTATTCTTCAGCATTTTATAATGTTATAAAGCATAATGTGTTTAGAGAAATATGTTTTAAAATACAGAAGGAAAGAAAATAAAAGAACAAAAAAGGGTCTTAATGATGAAGCTAATACAATTTTGATTAATCTGCTCACGTAGAATGCAAGGAACACGAAAATGACTAAAAATTAAAAAGAGAAAAAATATCACTGGGAAAGGACTCTCTAATGTTCACCATCATAGGATAAGCAACAGGAATTCAGAGAAAATTAACTTCAGTAACTGAAATGGAGCAAATAGCCAAAATCTTACTCTTGTCATCTGATATCCATAGGATATTGCTTTCCACATGCTTTCAGATACCCTGAGTCAATTTACATAACATCATTCATTTAAAGCTTAAAATAAAGAATCTTAATCTTAGTCAGGCTAAAAAAGCCTATACTGTAAAATAACTTTCTTCAGAGGTTCTGGTAATGAATTTTTTTTTTGTTTTGCTCTTTCTGAATGGTTACTGGCAGTTTATTTTTTTCCTTCTTTCTCATCAGTCAATAATTTTATCCCAATAGGAGACATGGAAGATTTTTATAAGCAGAATTGTGTCTGAGTTCTTCTTCAATTTCTTCTAGGCTATGGTAGCTCTTTGGAGATTTACTATTGCCAGCCTGATAATAGATCATTGTTTTCTATGCTGTGACATTACTGACTTGTAATTCAATTATGTTTTCCCTCATGTCAAATGATAGTTTGAATAGCTATCCTTAGATATCCTTTGACATCAGTGATAATTCAAATTCATAGGCAATGTCAAGAGGCTTGGCCAATGGGAAAAACTTAATTTTTTCATGTAAATAAAAACAGACAAAAAAGATGACTAAATAATGTCTATTATTTAGAGAATGGTGTTCATCTGTTCTCTAACTCCAACATAACTGAGATTCAAAAGATTCATTATATTCTTTGAATGTTCAATTTTAAACTTAAG
Source organism: Pseudocheirus occidentalis (assembly GCA_028646575.1). Taxonomy (NCBI): domain Eukaryota; kingdom Metazoa; phylum Chordata; class Mammalia; order Diprotodontia; family Pseudocheiridae; genus Pseudocheirus; species Pseudocheirus occidentalis. The sequence goes on along the minus strand of CM053594.1, from coordinate 165,965,137 downwards.
TTCCCAATTTTAATGTACATCTTGTTTTCCAGCTTTAAAAATGAAGAAGATTCTGACCCAGAAAGCTTTTATAATGTTTTTTAAATCTATTTCAGAAGCTTTAGTGACTTTCCCTCAGTAAGTTTCCTCAACTTTTTGAAGAGTGTTTTGTATCAACTTTTGTAACTTTATTTTCACTAGAATAAAGCATGTGGAAAGAAAAAAAAATGAAGAAGAGTAATCAACTACCAAGAAGAATAAATAATTCTGCTCCCTCCCAAGAATATATCACAGAGAGCTAGCAATTGATTCAATTTTCCTAAAGCTGAGACAGAATTTTCTAACTATTCTTTGCCAATTCTGATGTGTCCTAAAATCGCTAGATTAGAGTATAACAATATGATTTGCAGTAGCTATTATAGTCATATACTACATTTGGCAACAGAAGCCTCCCCAGTGAATAATTATTCAGTAATCCAATGACTGCCCTGAGAAGCAGAAAAAGGACGAAGCTCAAGCCTAAGTGTTAGATATCAAAAAGACATTTACTTTAGGATGTTCTGTACAAACACCTGAAGTTTCAGGAGGCCTGAAAACAGGACTATGACACTGAGTTTCTTTGAGATTTCCAGAAGATTGTAGTGTTAGTGTGACAAAAGAAAGCTTTTAGTTTTCCTGTCCAGTACCGTCAGAATGGACCTGTAAGTGTTCACATGATGCACTGATGGTCTTCCTCTGGTTCTTCTATCTACATATTTACTTACCTATCTATCTAAATATATAGATATCTACATGTTTATGTAAATATACACTATATGTATATGTGTGCACATATATATATAATGCGTGTATGTATATACAGCCCATAATTGACAGTCCAAGTGATGAATATATATATGTGAAATATGTTTGTACTTACTCATACAGTACCTGTACACATAAAATGTATACATGCATATGCACATACACATATACATACTCACATACTTATTTCATATATCTATAAGAATATTCATCACTTAGGTTGTCAATTTGTCATTTATCCCTTGTGCCACATGACCAGCACACCTTTCTTGTTACTTTTGACATTTTTTTATTTGACTTACAGTTTTTATGACATCAGTTTAAAGAATTTGTGTTGTGTATGTATGTTCCTATGTATATATGTTTGTATGTGTGTGTGTGTATTTTACATTTTTGTTCAAGACATATAAGGATATATCTCCTCAGAATTTTATAACTCACTAGAACCATTATTTAATCTGATAATTGCATTTTCTCTGGCAATCTGAAATTATTTATAGTAATATGGATAATATTTTATTTTGTTTCTTTTTAAATCCTAAATTATGAGGATAATTGCATCAGTCCTTCATTTGGTCTTGATTGTGGACATTTCCACCAAGTATTGTTGTGGTAATTTCAAACTTTCTGAGTTCTGAAAAAAAGTGTTGATATTGTGATATTCTCTCAAATTTTTACTTGGGAGCTCAGGGAAGGAGGGCTTTCAGGAATGTTCATAGTTTTCCCCAGTATTTCTGTTCTTTTAAACTAAGCTTAATTTTTAATTTTTAAATGAATCTATAGACATATCATTATATAATGTTACCTCCAGCAATTCCCACAGCAACACATCCATTCCTTTTCATTGTATGTTATTTTTATTAATGACCTCACACGCATCCTTCATATGGCATCTTTTGCTACACCAGTTCTTTCCACATCATGCATATGATTTGTCATGTCTTTTACAATTGTCCCTGCATAAATCTCATTGTTTGTAGAACATGATTGACTATTTACATACACTGTGTATTGACTATTTACATACACTCTTTGACCAATACTCCTCATAAGTTTCCTTTTCAATACAAAACAAAAAGAAAAAGGGAAGGAAGAAACAAAAAGGGGTAGGAAGGAGTAAAGGAAGAAAGGAAGAAAAAAAGAAAGAAGGAAGTATTTCAACAATGCAGCATTCATAGTGCCTATAGTAATTATAAATATACTGATATAGTTATTAATCACAAAATGTAACAGACTCTCTACATGGGACACCTGGCTAGAAAATTTATTCAAATACCAGAAAACTGAGTCCCCAAACCAGAAAGTCAAAGCCATCACAGTAGTTATGAAGTTGGTACATGGAGTTAATGTAATAAACACACACATTCTCAGGCCTTCAAAATAGGAGAGTATACCTCAGGCAAAGATCCTCCTCTCTTCACTTACGGCAACTGCTCATCATCCAGGTAGCTTTCCCCAAACATCTCTGCCACCCTCCCCCCTTCACTTCCCATCCCTGGAAGTCCTTAGCAGGAGTCCTGTAATAGCAATCAGTTTAGTAGATACTTAGCACTTAGTAACTTAGGGCTAAGCATGGAAGATGTGAGCCCTGTCACACTGTTGAAAGGGTGAGAACTCCCATGTTGATGGGGAAGAAGGGTATTGGCTGAGACAGGAGGCCAGTGTGTGTTTAGAAAAAAGAATTCTAGAGACAGAGAGACAGAATGGGAATGTGGCTCCTGTTGGAGGAAGAAGGATTATCCCAGCATCTAGGAGCTGGGCTGTTAGACTGAAGAAGTGAGTTGGAGTTTTCTTGAGAGAGAGAGTGAGAGACAGAGACAGAGTTTCTCTCCCTGCATCTGGAAGCTGACTGAGAACTGAGATGGAGTTTTCCTGAGACCAGAATCTGGTGAAGGCTGCCCAGAAGGCCAATATTCCTTCTGGGTCCTAGGGCCAGCTGAACTGAATATGCATGACCAGGATAATTTAGTAATTGTGAATCTCGATTAATGACTGATTAAGTTAATGGTTTTCCTAGGACTGGAAGTTTGATTATTGTATTATGAATTGATTGAATGATTAAGTTAATGGTTGTCCCATGAGTGGAAGTTTAATTATTTTATTGTGAATTGACTGAATGACTAAGTTATGAGGATTTCCCCCTTAGAGAAACCAGATGATTATTCTTTTGTTTTTTGTTCTAAATATTGTGGCCACTGTAGTGAAAACTGTGTCGCCATTCTGATGTTAAGCTGTTATGAACACTATATTGTGATTTTCTGTGATAAGATGTAAAGTTGTGAATATTATATTGTTATATATTATAAATGTTTGCCTTGATTTCTAATGGAATAAAGAGAGTGTTCACTATACTCTGTAATCTGAACCTTAAAAGCTGTTCACAATAGTATTCTTTTGGGAATCTGCTGGTACATGGTGTTACAAGTCCTTATCAGAAATTCTAACTGGCTCAAAGAAAAAGGAGTTCATGCAGCAGCCACTGCTGCTGTTTCCAGTCACCACTGCAGGGACTCTAGTTTGGCTCCAGGTTTTTTCTTGCTCCACCCCTTCCTGCTACATCAGAAAGTTCAAGAAGCATGAAAGATCTTCAAAGCCCATTATCATTACAGGAAGAATAAGGAAATAAAGGAAAAGAAACAAAAGTAAGGAAGAAAAAGAAAGAAAATCTTAAAACTGTCCTTAAAGTAATTGGGAAAGAATTAAGTTTTCCCTATACTAAACAGGTACTTAACTTTTTTATGCCATGGACACTTTTGACCATTTTCTCAAGGTTATGATGGTACAAAGGATAGAACACTCAACCTAGAATAAAAAAGACATGAATTCAAGTGCTATTTCAGATGTTTAATAGCTGTGTGACCCTGGACAAGTCATTTAACCTTTGTCTCAGTCTCTTCAACTGAAAAATGGTGACAATAGTAGTATTTACTTAGTAGGCTTATTGTGAAGAACAATGATGACAGTGTCTTAACAGTGATTTTATGCACAACTACTGTGTACAAAAAAACCAAAATAATTGACATTAGACATAAAAAAACCCTGCCTCTATCTTCAAGGATCTTAAATCTTTCTTGATATAATGATTTGTTGAATAGAACTATCAAAGGATATATACATATTTCTGGAGAAACTTCTCTACTAGCAAATGGTTAATTAAAAAAAAAAACAAGAAAATGTGTACAAGGTCCTATATTTACCCAGAATAACACAGCATCAAATTTCCATTAGTTATCTAAAGTTCCTGTTGAATATGGATCTGATATTTTTGAAAAATGACTTCCAGGAATTCAAGACCTTAAACTTTTCAAAACATTTTCCAAGTTGTCTTTCTATAAATATCAGTGATTATGTTAGGACCTTCAAATCCTCTAAGCTTTGTGCAGATAATTATATTTGTGTTCAGTTGTGAGTATAACAATAAGCAATCAATGAGCTCTATTACAACCAGGGTAATACTAGGATGTCTTTGCCAATGTCATTTTTTTCTCAAACATTTGCACAACACATTTTGTCCCAGTGTTTTCTTGTTCTTATATTTTAAATCATGCAGTTAAAAATACATTTATGGTGACATTGAAGCATGTCTACTAAGAACACAAATCTAAAAGACCAATAATTTTGTTGTTGTTGTTTTAAATTGGGAATTTTATTTCAGAAGGAAGATATAAAAATATATTCTTGATATTTTGATTTGTGTGTAATTGTACTGAAATGGTAATGATAAATATCTTTATAATGAGGATATTGTGTTTCAATGATCAAATGTTTCATTTGGCTATTGTGTTCATCTATCTATATATCTGTCAACTCACATATAGCAGGCAAGTAGAGTTTTGATACTGAAATTTTATAATTTATGTATAAAAGAAAAATTGAAGTGACCACTTCCTACAAAACTTTAAAGTTTAAAAACAATTTTTAAAACGTTTTGTAAGTCTTATTAGAATGGACTATCAAGATTGTTGATGACTGAAATTTTTAATTCAAAGTTTTTTTGTCTCTTTCTTAAAACTGAAGGAAAACATCAGATGATCAACTTTTAAGTTGAGGGCTAATGTTTATGAAAAATAATTCTCTTAGAAGAAAGAAAAGAATAAAAATAAAAGCCTATATTCAAGCAGGGCCACTTAGGTGCTGTTTTAATTCTCTTTAAAGGTAGCTCAGCAACTCTTTGTCCAATGATGGATACATCCAGTTTTTCATAAAATTGGGCCAAATAGTGTAATTTGCTGAATTAGAACTCAACATGTCACACACACACACAGAGTTGAAACATTACACTCATAGAAGCATCATTATTATCACTAACATCATTATATATTGTGTCATTTTAGATGTGAGTGAAAAATTTCTGCTTTTGTCTCTGCAGGTGCAAAGTACCTTGTTCACTAAGAAAGAAAACTTGTGAAAAAGAAAAAAAGATGGTTTTACCAATATGTTGTTCCTAGATTGTGTCAACTCTCTTTCCTACAATGGGAAAAGAAAGATAATTTCAATTTTGCTTTTAATAACAAGAAATTTAATAAAATGAAGACTGATATTAAGATTATATTTTGCATTGCTTATGCTAACAAATAGCAAAAGAAAAAAAAACAAGTGACTGAATTAAAGGCAATATTTTTCAGTCAGTTTAGGATGATGATTACAGAGGACCTCTGATGAAACAAACTAATTTAATGACAGAGAGGAAATCGATTTGGACGACTTTCTGAAATATTTGTCTAGGACATGATTAATGTGGGAATTTACTTTTTTTCTTTTTCTTCTGTGCTTTTTAAAATTTAATTTAGCCTAGAAATTTAGAATTCAATGATATAGTCAACATTGTAAATGACAATAAAAAAACATTCTGTGGATTAGGAGTTTTATAGGACATTCCACATTATTTCAAAGAACTCAAGTGAGAGAAATATAAGTTTTACATCTGTCTCCTGGCTTTTTCACTACATTAGAAAGCTGCATTTTCATTGTTTTTTTTTCATCAATGTGGGCAATCCTTTTAGTAGTGAAAATCACAACTCTTGAACAACACATCCAGTATGGTTATTGTTCATGTTCTACAGATTTTCTTTTTCTTTTCTTTTTGTTAATTATTTTTAGTTTTCAACATTCACTTCAACAAGATTTTAAGTTTCAAAATTTGTCCCTCTCTCTCCCCTCCCCCACCCCAAGACAGCATGCATTCTAATTAAACCTTCCTGCAATTTGTCCACCATTCAATCTACTCTACTGCCCACCCCCCTTCTCTTATCCTCTTCCCTTCTATTTTCCTGTATGGCAAGATAGATTCCTATACCCTATTGCCTGTATATCTGTAAACCCTAAACATGCATTCTGACTATCCCATCCCTCAATCTGCCCTTCCTTCTATTACTCTCCCCCTTCTCATATGCCATTCCCTTCTATTTTCCTGTAGGGAAATTTAGATTCCTATACTCTATGGCCTGTATGTCTTATTTCCCCATCGTATATAAATGCAATTTTTAACATCCATTTATAAAACTTTGAGTTCCACATTCTCTACCTTCCTCCATCCCCACTGTAACTGGCAAGCAAAGAATTATTTAGCACCTTGTTTCAGTTCTAGTTTCTTTTGAGCCTTGCCCATAATTATATCAAGTTTTTGTTAAGAAACAAAACTTGTGAACCCCACAGTGGGAGAAACTTGCTGATGCAACAGGAAGGGGTAGAATAGGGAGGAGAAGCCCAAGCTGGAAAAGAGCAGAATTTAGAAGGCAAATTTTGTGGTGGCCAGGCACTCTGTTTTGTTTCTGTTGATTTTTGTTCCTTACTGGAAACACTGAAAGGGGATTTTCTTGTGGTCTGTTTACAGAAATCCTGGAGGAGGGTTTCAGAGGTCCTGGGATGATGCTGTCCATTTGTGTGGAGTTCTCAGACTTTGTGGTCATAGGCAGAAAGTGAACTGATAATGGTGCCAGCAATATATATACACACACACACACACACACATATACATGCATATGTACATATATGTATATACACACATATACATATATATACACACATATGCATATATATGTACATATACATGTACATATATATATATATATATATATATATATATATAGATGAAAATTAATTTGGTTCCATTTCCCAGAAACAGAAACTTTGAAGGACTTGAGGTAGACTGGACACAGTGAGTTTCAATATGGAATAAGAACTGGACAAGGAACTGGATGAGGAAATGAATGAGGCATTGAGAGCTGCCTACCTTTGAATCAAGGAGGCAGCTGGATTTGCAAAACCCAGCAGTTGGCAACAGCTGGGAACATGGAAAAGGTACCATGGAACCTTAGAGCCAGCGTCAAGTCAAGATTAAAAGACCTCTCCTTGGGTACTTAGTGCTCATTGACAAGTTCATGATTTACTGTGACCTAGGTGTGGGACAACTTTGTACTTTGTACCTCTTAAGGATGATTGAGATAGGAATTATTGGGAACTAATCTCCAATTAAGAAGAAAGAAGATTCTTTGACTGAGAGGTTAAAAAAAATGTGACTTAGGAATGGAGAACTTCGTACCTTGTGTTCCTTAAGGAAGCTTGCTTTGTGTTCCTTAAGGAAGTCGAGGACTTAATGAATGATATATTTTGCTTAAAACTATGTGGTCATTTTGGTGAAAACTATGTGGCCACCTTAGTGATAAGTTGTTATGTTATAATATTGTGAATTCTGTGTTTCAATTTCTGTGAATGTTTTGCTTTAATTTACTGCTGAATAAATTGAGATTTCACTATACTATGTGATCAGAACCTTAGAGCTATCTACAGTGGTAGTCCTCTGGAAAGATGCTCATGCTTGGCTTTATGCTCATTCACTCCCATTGAGGAAGCAAGCAATTTGATATTGGTTATATATCTGTAGTCACGAAAAAAAAACATTTCACTGACTCTCATGTTGTAAAAGGTTAACTATATTACCCTCCATCATATCCCACCTCCCACTTATTCTATTGTCTCCTTTGTCTCTGTCTCTCCTCAAAAACATTTTCTTCTGATTATCACCTCCTCCCATTTGCCCTTCCTTTATATCATCCCCCACCACTTCTTATCCCCTTTCCCTCTACTTTTCTGTAGAGTAAGATAGATTTCCATAACCAAATTAGAGTGTGTGTTTTTCCCTCCTTAAACCAAATCTGACAAGATGGTAAAGTTCACTCATTCTCTCTCATCCCTCCCATCTTCCCCACCATTTTAAAAGCTTTTCTTTGCCTATTTTATGTGAGATGATTTACCCCATTCTACCCCTCCTTTTCTCCTTCTCCCAGTACATTCCTCTCTCTTGCCCTTTAATTTAATTTTATTTCTTAAATATCATCCCTTCATGTTCAACTCACCATGTTGCCTATAGACACACAAACACACACATCCATATATACATTCACAAACACACACAGACACATATATATAACATATAAAACATATACACATATACAATATAAATTATATATTAAAATACATACACATATACAAATTATATACATATACACACATAACTTACATTTATGTATACATATACATATATACATGCATATATATGTGTATATGTGTATGTATATATAATTGCTATTAATACACACAACTGTATTCCTATGTTCCCTCCAACTTCTCTAATACTGAGAAAGGTCTCATGAGTTTCAAATATCATGTTTCCATGTGAGAATATATAATAGTTCAACTTCAATAAGTCTTTTATGATTTCTCTTTTCTCTTTACCTTTTCATGGTTTTCTTGAATATTGTATTTGAAAGTCAAATTTTCTATTTAACTCTGGTCTTTACATCAAGTATGCTTGAAAGTCATTTATTTCATTGAATGTCCATTTTTTTTCTATTGAAGTGTTCTATTCAATTTTGCTGGGTAGGTGATTCATGGTTCTAGTCCTATCTCCTTTGACCTCTGAAATATCATATTCCAAGGCCTGTAATTTCTTAATATAGAAGCTGCTAAATTTTGTGTTATCCTGATTCTGTTTCCATAATATTCGAATTGTTTCTTTCTGGTTACTTGCAATATTTTCTCCTTGACCTGGGAATGCTAGAATCTGGCTACAATATTGCTAGGAGATTCCCTTTTGAGATCTCTTTCAGCAGGTGATCAGTGGAATCTTTAAATATCTATTTTCTACTTAGGTTCTAGAATATCAGGGCAGTTTTCCTTAATAGTTTTTTGAAAGATGATGCCTAGACTTATTTTTAAAATCATGACTTTCATGTAGTCTAATAATTTTTAATTTATCTTTCCTGGATCATTTTTCAAATGAGATATTTCATACCATCATTTAGTTGTTTCATTCTTTTTAGTTGTCTTATAATTTCTTGAATTTTCATAAAGTTATTGCTTCCATTTGCTCCATTCTAACAATGAAGGAATTATTTTCTTTGGTGGACTTTTGAACCTTCTTTTCCATTTGACCTATTGTACTTTTTAAGGCATTCTTTTCCTCATTGGTTTTTTGGACCTCTTTTGTCTTTTGGATTATTCCATTTTTAAGGTTTTACATTCTTCAGCATTTGTTTTTTGATTCCCTTTCAGCAAACTGTTGACTTTTTTTATGATTTACTTGCATCACTCTCATTTCTCTTCCCAATTTTCCCCTACTTCTCTTACTTAATTTTCACAATCCTTTTTGACATCTTCCTCTGCCTATGACCAGTTCTTGTTTTATTTTTGGAGCCTTTGTATGTAGGAGTTTTGACTTTGTTTTCTTCAACTGGTTCTGTGTTTTGATCTAGTCACCAAAGTAAGGTGTATGGTGTCACTGTTTTGCTCATTTTCCCAATTAATTACTTGACATTTTAGCTCTTTGTTAAGGTAGATCTATGCATCCATTGTGCAGAATATACTTCCAAGCTTCAGGGGTTTTGTCTGACTGTTTTCAGAGTTATTTCTAGAGATCTGTAAGAATCCTTTCTTCCTAGGTTGTATGATCAAAGGAGAGGTGTTTCCTCCTTGTCTGGTCCGTGCTCTGGAACGTGAGTGACCACAAAAACTCTTTTCTGCCTTGGAACTGTGAAGAGGATTTTCTATTTATTACTGCCACAAGGCCTGTGACACTAGTTCTCCTCCTTGCCCCAAGACCTAGAATAATAACCTAGAATAACAGACACCTAGACCAAACAGTGACCCAGATCAAAGTATGGGCAAAGCAAGAGAATCCTGTCTTATATCCACAAAGAGATCCCTGCAATCCTCATCTTATCAATCATTCAATCTCTCCACCATTTGTGGATTGAAAGTTCCACAAGCAGTCACTGCTGCCCATGATGCCCCTGCCCACACCTTGAGGCTGGGGCTGAAGCATTCTCATCCACACAGGGCAGACAGACCTTTCCTAATGATCTGCTAAGTTTTCTTTGGTGTTTCTGTATTGAGATCTCTGGAAACCACCATAACTGCCATTGATTCAGTCCCCTGAGGCCTGCTCTGGCCAGTCTGTGCCACCCCAACCCATACTGGATGGTGCTCTTCCTCCAGACTGGTGCAACAGACCTTTTGTGGCCCCCTTCCAGGTATTCTTGGCCTGGAAATTTGTTTCTCTCTATCACTTTGTGGATTCTGCTGCTCTAAAATTTGTTTAAAGTCATTTTTACAGGTATTTGGAGGGATTTGGGGGAGAGTTCAAGCAAGTTTCTTTTACTCTACCACCTTGGCCCTGCCCCCCCCTGCAAATTTACTTTTTTTTAACTTGCATATTTGTTATGCAAGTTTTCTTTTCATTTATATATTTTTTCCCAACTGAGCAGTCAGTGATGGAGTGAAGGCAATGTTTTGTTGACGTTTATTTAAAAATTAATTATATTTAAAATGAAATAAAAGCAATGAGATAAAATTAAATTAAGACGGAAAACGCTTTTTTCTAGAGAAAAAAAATATATGTATATTTTCATGAGACCAGTTGTTTAATCAATGTAAGGACACTCCCATGATGATATTCCTTAACTAATGTAAATCTGTTTGTTTAAGTTTATAGCTTTGAAGAATTTGCTGGTATACTAAGGAAACTAAGTGTCATGTCCAAGGTCATAATGCCAATAAGTGTAAGAGGTGGGAATTGAAATGAGGTCTCCCTGTTCTTAAGGCCATTTCTCTATTCCCTAAGGTCATATTGCTGATAAGGAAAGTTTTTTTAAGAAATTATGCTATTTTCAGCATATTAATCAATAGACATTTATTAAGTACCTATTACATGTCAAACTCTTTGATAAACTTCAAAATACTTACCTATAATACACTTGGAGGGAAAAACTATCCCCTAACTATAAAGTGTTGAATTATGATTTACGACCAAAACACAATTCTCATTGTCATTTTCTTAATTTTTCTGTAATGTAAAATAATATCTACTGTCCAAATTATGCCATATGTAAATATATATGTATATATAATTTTAATCACTAGAATATTATATCCTGTTATCTAGAATATACTCATAAAATGCTTCTAAAATTATCCTTCATATATGTGGATTCTATATATATATACATACACACATGCATGTACATATGTATATATGTCTGTGAGTGTGTGTGTATATGTGCATATATGTATGTATACATATACATATTTGTGTGTGTGTGTGTGTGTGAGTATGTGTGTGTGTCTGTGTGTGTCTGTGTGTACAGGGAGAGATAGAAAGAGAGAGAGTCTCTCCTACATGAGTATCTTTTACATTATACCTGTAAAAGGACAGCCCAATTTTCCCTAAACTCCTCCATTAAAACATATTTTTCATCTCATTAGGAAGGTCATCCCATTTTTGCACGAGTCATTTTAAATTTGTTTTTCCTTGTTGAATTTCTCTTCTTTATTGGCACTCAAATACTTGATATCTTCAACTTTGTATTTCATAAGTCTTTCACTTAGGCAAAAAGAAGGAAACTAAATCCCCCCTTTGACTACAGAATATTCACTGTTGGACATTATTTTAAGCATGAAAAATTGGAGTAATTTAGCTTGTACTGTTCAGATAGGCAACTCTTTACTGGAACTTAAAATAGCTTCTATTATCACTGACTTCTCTAGTTATTGTACACATTGTGTTCATGCTTTGGAGTAGCATGAGTCATTGACAGACACTATGAATATCTAAGATGCACTTTAATTACAAGAATAAAAGATAAAAAAAAGCACCAAACATCACAGGCACAAAAGATTTATTTTACTTCCCTAACTCAAAAGGTGTCTTTTTAAAATAAATTAATTTATTTTTGAATTCCAAATTTTCTCCCCTTCCTCCTTTCCCTGTTTCCCTTCCAATCAGGCATGCAATCTGATAAAGGTTCTACATAAACCTTCACATTAAAAATATTTTCTTTATAGTCATGCTGTAGAGTTACAACCAGTGGAATGAACCATGAGAAAGAAGAAACAAATCAAAAAAGGAAAGAGAGATGGAATAGTTTGCTTTCATCTGCATTCAGGCTCTGTATTGCTTTCTCTGGGTGGGGGTAGCTTTTTCTAAGATGAGTCTTAGATTTGTCTTGGATCCTTGTATTGCTGAGAATAGACCAGTCTATGAAAGCTAGTCATGATGGATACAATGTGTCTATAATTGTGTACAATGATGTCCTGGTTCTCCTCCCCTTCCTCAGCATCAGTTCATATACATTTTTCCAGGTTATTCTGAAGCCCATCTGCTCTTCATTTCCTATAGGACAAGCTTCAGGGGTTTTGTGTGGCTGTTTTCAGAGATATTTATAAGTACCTAATATTTCATTACATCTATATACCACAACTGATTCAATAATTCCCAAACTGATGGACCTCCCCTTGATTTCTAATTCTTTACCCCCACAAAAAAAAGCTGCTATGGATATTTTTTGTACATATGGGTCATTTTCCAACTTGCATGATCTCTTTAGGATACAGCCCTAGAAGTGGTATTACTGGGTCAAAATATATACACATTTTTATATTCCTTTAAGCATAGTTCCAAATTACTCTCCAGAGTGGTAATATCAGTTCACAACTCCACCAACAATGTAATAGTGAACCAATTTTCCCACATTTTCTCCAGCATTTATAATTTTCCTGTTTTGTCATGTTAGCCAATCTGACAGATGAGAAGTGGCACCTAAGAGTTGTTTTGATTTACATTTCTCTAATCAATAGTGACTTAGAGCTCTTTTTTAATATGATTATAGACATCTTTCATTTCTTTGTCTGAAAACTGACTGTTCATATCGTTTGACCATTTATCAATTGGGGAATGATTTGTGTCTTTCAAAATCTGATTCACTTCCCTGCATATTTTAGAAAGGAAAGTTTTTATCAAAACCAATAGTTGTAAAAATTCCTAATTTTCTACTGCCTGCTAATCTTTATTAAATTGACTTTGCTTGTACAAAAACTTGGAATGTAATTTAATCAAAATGATCAGTTTTGCATTTCATAATCCTTCCTATCTCATTTGGTCTTAAATTCTTCCCTTCTCTATAAATCTGACAGATAAACTATTCCTTGTTCTCTGAGACTGCTTATAGTATCAGCCATTATATCTAAATCATGAACTATTGGAGACTTTATTTTTTTTTTGCTTTTTGGAGGGCAGTTGGGGTTAAGTGACTTACCCAAGGTCACACGGCTAGTTTTTGTGTTAAGTGTCTGAGACCAGATTTGAACTCAGGTCCTCCTGACTCCAGGGCTGGTGCTCTATTCACTGTGCCACCTAGCTGCCCCGAGACTTTATTTTAGTATACAATATAAGATGTTAGTCTATGACCAATTTCTGTCATAATATTTCCCAGTTTTCCCAGAAATTTTTGAGTGAGTTGTTATTCCAGAAACTAGAGTTTTTGGCTTTATCAAATGGCAGATTACTGCAGTCACTGACTAATGTGTCTTGTGTAACTAACCTATTCCACTGATTCACCTCTCTATTTCTTAACCATTACCACAGAATTTTGATGACTGCTGCCTTATAATAGAGTTTAAAATCTGTATGACTAAGCCACCTTCCCTAGCATTTCTTTTCATTAATTCCCTGTATATTCTGGATCTTTGTTAATCTAGATGAACTTTCTTTTTTTCTAGAGTTATAAAATAAATTTTGGTAGTTTGGTTGGTATGGCACAAAATAAGTAAGCTAATTTAGGTATAATTCTCATTTTTATTACATTAACAGTGTAATTATGACCAATTTTTTTTCAAATTATTTAAATCTGACTTTATTTGTGTGAAGTGTATTGTAATTGTGTTCAAGTATTTCATATATGACAGCACTGACAACATACCCACATCTGAAATCTCAAAAAGGAATAAGAACTGCTCTCAAGCACAAAAAGCATTCTTGGAAGAGCTCAAGGAGGGTTTTAAAAGCCAAATGAGAGAGGCAAAAGATAAATTAACCAATTATTTTTAAAAATACAATGAACAAAATAGGAAAAAAACACTAATGAAAACAAATCTTTAAAAAGTCAAATTGTAAAATGGATAAGGTAGTACTGCATTATATATATAATGTCTACAGTAGTAGTAGTAACTTAGAGCTCTTTTTCATATGAATATTTTATAATGTCTCCAGTAACTTTAAATGGACTTTCTCTTTCTATTTCTTGTTCTTGGACTTTGTTAGAAATATATAGGTGGTGGCTAAGTGGCACAGTGAATAGAGCACTGGCCCTAGAGTCAGGAGGACCTGAGTTGAAATCCAGTCTCAGACATTTAACCCCAAAACTAGCTGTGTGACCTTGGCCAAGTCACTTAATCCTAATTGCCCTCAAAAAAAAGACAAAGAAAAAAAGATTTATATTAGAATGCCAAAGATTTATGTGGATTTATTTTATAACCTGCAACTTCACTAAAGTTGTTTACTATTTCAAATAGTTTTTACTTGATGCTCTACAATTCTCTAAGTATATCATCATATCATCTGCTGAGGGATAACTTTGTTTCTTTTTTTACTTATTCTAATCCCTTCAGTTTCTTTATCTTCTCTTAATGCTAAAGCTAATATTTCTAGTCCCAAATGTAATAACAGGGGTGATAGTGGATATCCTTGTTTCACTCCCAATCTTATTAGAAATGCTTCTAGCTTATCCCCATTACATTGAATATTTGCTGATGGTTTTAGGTAGATGTTACTTATAATTTTAAGGAAGACTTAATTTATTCCTATTCTTTCTAGTGTTCTAGAATACGCATGGGTGTTGTATTCTGTCAAAAGATTTTTTTCCTGTACCTATTGAGATAATCATATGGTTTCTACTAGTTTTATTGTTGATATGGTCGATTATACTGATGGTTTTCCTCATATTGAATTACTTTTGCATTTCTGGAATATATTGTGCTTGGTCAAAACATATTATTGTCATGATAAGTTGCCTTAATCTTTTTGCTAATATTTAAAATTTTGCATCTATATTCATTAGGGAAATTGGTCTATAATTTTCTTTCTCTGTTTTGGCTCTTCTTAGTTTACATATCAGTACTGTATTTGTATCACAAAATTTAAAAAATGGAAGAACTTCTTTGCCAATATTCCCAATTTGTCTATACATATTGATAGGTGGATTCTTTTGATAACTACTTTACCCTCTTGTTTAGGATGTCAGGGCAGTTTTTCTTGATGATTTCTTGGATTATGTTGCCCAATTCTTTTTGTCATTATGGCTTTCAAGTAGACCAGTAATTCTTAGATTATCTTTCCTGGATCTATTTTCCAGGTCAGTTGTTTTCTTAATGATATATTTTATGTTTTCTTCTGTTTTTCATTCTTTTGATCTTGCTTGACTGATTTTTGTTGCCTCATAGAGTCATTAGCTTCTCCTTGCCAAATTATAACTTCTTCAGTTGTCTTCTTTGCCTCATTTCCATTTGGCCAATTTTACTTTTCAAGAAATTGTTTTCTCCAATTAATATTTGTACCACCTTATCCATTTCACCAATTTTACTTTTTAAAGATTTGTTTTCATGGCTGTTTTTCCCTATTTTGTCCATTGTGTTTTAAAAAATATTTGGTTAATTTATCCTTTGCCTCTCTCATTTGGCTTTTAAAATACTCCTTGAGCTCTTCCAAGAATGCTTTTTGTGCTTGAGAGCAGTTCTTATTGCTTTTTGAGATTTCACATGTGGGTATGGTGACAGTGCTGTCACCTTATAAGTTTGCATTTTGCTCTTCTCTCTCTCCATAGTAGGATTCTATAGTCTTTGATTTTCTAGTTTGCTTTTTCATTGTGATTGCATTTTGCCCTAGCTTGTAAAATGAATCTCTGCTTCTGGACCATAGGGGGCTCTGTCCTAAGCTTCTTGTTCTGGGTGCTAAGGGTTTCTGGCTTTGCATGCTGTGGCCTCTGGTTCTGCCAGATAGAAGCTATATAATGCAGTAGCTATCCTATTGCTGAGCTGAAGCTGGCTAGTGTGTGCCAAGGATCATGGCCAGGTGATGACTTTCAGAGTTTTTCTGGGGTTAAACTTAAGTTTACAGTGTGAGGTGTGTGGGAGGGTATAAAGCCAAGGACAAGTAGATTTTCAGAGGTCTTCTGCTTTGAATAGCTTTAAGATTATGATCACATAATATAGTGAATTCTCTGTTTATTCAGCAGTAAACTAAACCAAAACATTCACAGAAACCAAAGTATAGCATTCACAATGACATAGCGTAATATGTTATCACTATGATTGCCATGTAATTTTAAACAAAAGATATCATTCAGTAAGTCTTTAACTTAATCATCCTTAAGGGGTACAAGGTACAAAGTACAAAATTCTCCTACCCCTAGATCACAATAAATCAGGATCTTGTCAGTCAGCGCTAAGTACCCAAGGAAAGGTCTTTCATCTTGACTTGAGACTAGCTCCCAAATTCCCTGATTCCTCTTCTATGTTCCCATCTCTTCTCTGAATTCACACAACCATGACCTGGATTCCCAGGAAGGCAGCTCCCAGCTCGTTTTTCAGCTTCTCATCCAGTTTGAAGCTCGCAGTGACCAGTTCAACTCAATCCCTTTGAAGTCTCTGTTCCTGGAAAGAGAAAACTCAATGGAAACAAAGCAATATTTCCATGCATCAAGCTTAGCAGAATTACAACAACATTCACACACATTGCTAGCATTATCATCTCAATTGACTTTCTGCCTGTGAAATCAGCACAGACCCACAAACAAGGTCTGAGAAATCAAGACAAATCAATAGCATAATCCCAGGACCTCTGAAAACATCAGTAAAACCCTCCTCCATGACTTCTGTAAATAGATAACAAGAAAATCCTTTCAGGTTTTCTGAAGCATCATTAAGGTCCCAGGGCTTCTGTGAAAGCAGCAACATCCTCTATCCGCAGACAGGTCTGACTAAGTACCATCAACACAAGACGACAAAGTGCCAGTGCCACAGCTATGCTTCCTCCCTGTTCTGCTTAGTTCCAGCTTGTGCTCCTGCTTTTATATGATTTTTAGCTCCTCACCGTTCCACCCACCTCTTACATCCTTCCTGTTCTGGGTCTTTGACAAGTCCCTTCCACTGTGGGCTTCACAGGCTCTGTTTACAACAAAGACTCAAAACCAAGGGGGTTACGGGGATCATGGGGAAGACTCAGAAACACTTGAACTAAAACAAGGTGCTAAGTACTGCTTTGGTCTGGTTGCTGGAAGTCTCCTCTTCCCCTAGGACTGCCCTATAGCATGGATAGTCTCAGACATTAACTGTGCTGGTGCCTGTCAATTCCCAAGACAGTAAGAAGGTACACTTGGGTTCCTGGTGTTGGTGCTTCCTGGCTCCACCTCCTTGGGGTTCAAGATCTCTTGCTGGTCCACTGACGTGGGGCTTCCTGGGATAGCTCCTGTCTTATACTTAATGCCCTTTAGCCCTGTTACTCCCCTGTAAGTGGGACTTTACCTATTGATCTCCCTAGCCTTCCAAGTTAAAAGACCATGTTATTTCTACTACTTCTGACACCCCTCTTCCAAGATTCTTCCTGGGGTAATGTTCTCCGGGTTTTTCAAGGTCATCAAGGGTATGATGAGAGCTTACAGTTTATTTCCCCAGGAAGTTCAAATGGACATCTTTCAAATGGTTTCACAGTGTTGCCAATGTTGCAGACTCTGCGCTTCTGTCTTTCCCAGCTCCAACAGATCCCATTCTATGCTAAGAGGTTTGGGAATTGCCAATGCCATGGGTGATTCAGTCCATCAGAGCCTACTCCCACTCTGCTATGGTTAGGTATAGAGTGGTATGCTCTTTGTTCTCACAGCCCAGTGAAATAGGTCCTCTTTCTGGGATGATTCTCCTTGACTGGAAATCTGCCACACCCTGTCTCCTAGTAGATTCTGTGACTTTAAAATTTTTTCAGATTCACTTTTTAGAGGTATATGAAAGAATTTGTGAGAAATCTCAGGTATGTTCTTACTTTCAGTCTTACATCTTGACTTCCCTCCCCTGAAAAGGTTTCTTTATTTCAGTTATTCCCATTCATTCTCCATGAAGAACAAGAAAAGTGTTGACTGTGAGAGATTTTGCTATCTCCAAAGACTGCATGACTCATGAATTGATTTCTTGTGTCACAAGTCTCAGTGTTCCTCCAAAGTTTCCACATCTTCATATAAGGGCTTTTCTTTCTAGAAGAATGAGTTGAACAATGTATGGAAAATTTGTTTTTATTATTTTTTGCCAACTCAAAGGAATATGCAAATCAATCATTTCTTTACACTGTCTGACATCATCTGGACTCTAGGAGAGTGGCAGGAATACAGGTGACACCTCTTTTGGTGTCATATTACACATTATTTTCTTGTTTCTATGCTGTGTGTTATTGTTTATTATATTCTAGGCCTGACTTAAAGCCATTTTTGAGTTAAATGAATTTATCTACTCTTTTGGAATGTGAACCCTATTAGAACATGGATATGTGAGTGGAGCTCACTGAAATTTAGGGGGTTAAAAAAGAGATATGATTTGTTTGAATGGGGTTTAGAAAAGTTTGGATACAATCATCGTTTTAAAAATGCCTTGGTAGTAAGACAGTGCTGCCTCCCAAAGAGAGTCATAGACAGTGCCTAGCTCTCCCATGAAGAATTTATTACTCATCCCAATACTTCTTTCCACTCCCTATAACTGCCAAAATGATCTTAGACTGTCTAAAGTCTGATATTTTTTGGCTAATCAGTATCAAGTGAGTGGCAAGAAGTATCATCTAGTAGTTAGAATTTATCACTTAGTAGAGGTGACATTGATTGAAGAAAAGGCATTTTTCAAGCTACCATTAATTTATAGTAAAATATAAGATCTCCAAGGTTAAGGACTTTTTCCCTTTTTGTGTCCCCAGTACCAAGTGAAGTATCTTTCACAAAATAGATAATAAATACTGTTTGAATTGAATGAATAACATATCAGAAGTGCCAGTGTACTTAGTTCCTATTCATTTCAACCATTCTGTGAAGCCTTGACACTGTAAGTAGCATGTCAGAGGTGTGTTATATGCCCATGACAATGTACTTTATTCTGCCTTTATGTGACCCTAAACCTAAAGTAGCCTGTTCTCCATGGCCATCTTCTTAAAAAGGGCACCAAGGATTAAAGATAGTAACCGAAGTATGTTTCTTTTTTTTGCGAGGAAAGAGGTGATAGAAACTCCATTCTTCTCTACATTGTATTTTTATTAATATAGACAAGTAAAAATAAGTGCATTTTTGTTAGTCATATAATTGATATATAATCAATTGTCAGTCAACAAGTACTCTCAGTTCTTTTTCATGTATGCTACATTTTTTTCCTCAACATTTCCACCATCCAAGCAGGGGCGGAGCCAAGATGGCGACATAGAAGCAGTGAAGTTCCACAGCTCCCACACAGCCACC
>CM053594.1:165919378-165945045 GCA_028646575.1 Pseudocheirus occidentalis | reverse complement strand
AAGCAGGGATGCCTCTCAGACTCACAACAGTTTCTCAGCCTGGTCCTTGGAAGTTCTCAGTAGAAGCTGTAGAAGCAGGATCTCAGGAAAAGGTGCAATCTCCAGGTGGTGTCTGAGAAAAAGGGCTCAAGGTCCTCCTGGTTCTCTCCTTACATACAGTGTAGCTCCCCCCTGTTCAGCCCCTTCCTGTTAAGGTGTGACCTACTCCCAAGTAGCTCCTCCCTGTTCAACCCCTTCCTGTTAAGGTGTGAATTACTCCCAAGGAGTTAACTGGAAGTAAGGAGCTAAGCCTTTGAGGTGTTAAGTGTCTTTAGTAGGTGCCAATAGAAAGGGGCATGGAAGATCTTCTGATTTCATTAACATTACACCCTCCACCCCTTAATCTCTAGTAAACTTAAATTTCATCACAAATTCAATATCCAGGGAGAGGTCGTTTCTTCATCTTGACTCAGGGTGGTCTCTCAGATTCCCTGGATCACCTTCCATGGTCCCAGCTCCTACTGGAATCCATCAAACAGTCACCTGGATTCAGAGGCACTCCATTCCTGGGAACTGAAGAATCAACCAAGCCACAAACAAGGTCTTATCCCAGTTATGCTTCTTCAGTCCTCCAGCACTTCAGCTGGCCCTAGGACCCAGAAGAAAACTTAGCCTTCCAGGCAGCCTTCTCAGCCTTCCAGGTAGCCTTCTCAACAGCAACTTCAGCCTTCACAAGATTCTGGTCCCATAGGAAACTCCAACTCAGTTCTCAGCCCAGCAAGTAGCAGCCTAGCTTCCAGATGCTATGAAAATTCTGCTTCCTCCACCAGGAGCCCTCCAAGAGAAAAAAATTCTTGATTCTGACTGACTCTCTCTCAGGTTGTTCTTATATACATATTGGCTTCTTGTTTCAGCGAAACCCTTCCTGTTATGTCAGCAACAGAAGAGTCCATACCTTTTGTTTCTTTCACAGAGGTACTTAGCCCTTAGTTACTAATGGCTAAGTACCTGCTTACTTGACATAACAAAATGGGGTTTTCAGATTTAAATTAATTACCATTACAAGATCAAAACATACTTTAAATTTTTCCTTCAACTTTCTTGTTTGGTTTTAACTTGGTCTATATTTTCTTTCACAAAATGAATAACATGGAAATATGTTTTGAATGGTTGGACATGTATAACTTGTAAATTGCTTGCCTTTTCAATGAAAAGTGAGGGAAGAGCAGGCAGGAGAAAACTCAGAACTCAAAATTTTGGGGCACAAATGTTGAATCCTGTTTTTCCATGGAATGGGGTAAAATAAAATATTAAAGAAATATATTTTTTTAAAAACTAAAGAAAAAAAGAAAGACCCAAGTTGTCAGTCAGTCTCTAATTTAAGACTTTCCTTAATGGGGAAACCTTAACTCTCTTTTAAGATTCTCATAAATCATGGCATCAAGTCCCTTCACCAAACTGGTTACTCTCCTCCGGATATTTTCCAATCATTTTCTTTAAACTGTGATATCCAGAAATGAACTAGTAATGCCTTAAGAGTGGGAATATAATTTCCTTTTTCTTGGTCATTATGCTTCTGGGACTTAAGTTGTATTCACCTTTTAAGCTACATTTTAACAAGGTTGTGATATGTTGATCTGAAGTTCCATTCAGTTTCCTCAAGCTGTTTTATTTTCCCTGTATTTCCCATCTTATAATCATGAAGTTGATTTAATTTTTGAAAATCAACCTGGTCCCTTCATCTAGCAATCAAAAACTTTTTTAAAATTTGTGTTGTTCAGTCATTTTAGTCACATCTGATTCTTCATGACCTCGTTTTGGGTTTACTTGGCAGACATACTGGAGTAGTTTGCTGTTTCCTTCATCTCAAGTTACAAATGAGGAAACTGAGGCAAAGAGGATTAAGTGACTTGTTCAGGGTCGCACAGCTGGTAAATATCTGAGACTAGATTTGAATTCAGGCAGATGATTCATACTGTCTTGAGTCTGGCATTCTATCAACTATATGACATTTTGAAAATGTTATAACCATACCATCTATGCAGTTAGATGGTTCAATACAATGTTGGGACTGGAGTCAGAAAACATGAGCAGTTGTTGTTGCTGCTTCTGCTTCTCCACCTCCTCCACCTCCCTTTCTTCCTCTTCCTCCTCTCCTCTTCCAATTTCTTCTCCTCCTCTTCTCCTCCACCATCTCCTCCTCTCTAACCCTCTCCTTCTTTCTTCACCTTCAAAACTTCCAGCCTCATAAGATTGTTGAAAAGATCAAATGAGAGAAATATCAACTGCTTTGCAAATCTTAAAGAAGGCTATGAAAGCTAACTATTATTCGTATCAATATTATTACGTTTAGGCCCCTTTAAGTGCTACATTCTGTGATTCTGTTCTCTCATTTCTTTTTAATTTTTCCATTTCAAAACTGTATGTGATATGTTGAGTTGTAATTTGATAATGCTAGTTCTAATTCTGTACTTATCTAGTTAAGACCTTTTGTAAATCCTTTTTTTCTTTCAGTTTAATGTCCAAATCTTATAAAAAAAATTAACTCCTTTTACATAATCTCCTACATATAATTGAAGTGGTCAGGAACTAGTTAAACTATGGATTTAAGAGATTAGCAAGGAAACAGTTAAGTGATACTTTGTGAATTAAGAAATCAGTGAGTTCAGCATACCCAAACTGAAACTGTATCCAAAGCAGACTACTCAGTGAACTCAGTAAACTCAGAGCCTAATCAATCACTAGAAGCAGCTATGTGAGTAAGCCTGCATCCCCATGCCCAACCCCATATTCACTCTCCTGGCTTCTGTACCTAACTCTTCATTAATCAATACTGAGGTCATCACATTCTCCTGGTCTCTACTTCACGGTTCCCTGAAGATAAAGAATAGATCCCCTTACCTGGATGCCAACTAGTTATAATAATCAATTAATAATAGAAAAGTAATTGCTTATACATGGATATCAATTAGTTTTGGTTGCAGATTGTGTCTGGATACCAAATCAGTTGTAGTTACAGATTATACTTGAGTACTGAGTTACTGATTATGCTGTTGGAAACCCAAAATGGTATAAAAAGACCGTGTACTTCTATGTTACTTCACTGCTCCTTTAATTGGCATATGGCAGCTGCCAGATGTCTAAATTAAAACTCCTTAAAACTTTCATTTGGACTTTCTGTTCACTTTGTTAAAACTTGCTATTTCATGATGATGTACCTGAACCTACTCATTGACAGGGGATCTACAATTCCAGGATACACATTATCCTGATCTTGAAATTTTCCAATTGTTAGGAAGTTTTTTTTTTAAATTTAAAACCTAAAGTTGTTGTCCTTTAATTTCTTTCTTGGTCCCTCTTTTACTTTTTTGGAAGCGTGTGATACAAGCTTAATTTGTCTTCCACAAGACACCCCATCATTCTTATATGATACCTTCATGAGGTCAAATATATCCAGTTAAATGGAAAGACATGTCAATGACACCATTTTTAGACTTCTTTCATTTCACTTCTAGCACTATAACATGACTGCGGATAGGTAAGAAATAATTGAAGGCAGCAGATCAAGTTCTATGTACTTAAAATATTGGGTTTCTGATTTTGAACAGAAGGGGCAGGAGGCTCCTTTTTTGGAAGAAAGAAGCAGGCTTCCAGTCAAACTTGACTGAAAAAATAAGAAAAAGAATATTAGTAAGGAAGAAGAAGAAGAAGAAGAAGAAGAAGAAGAAGAAGAAGAAGAAGAAGAAGAAGAAGAAGAAGAAAATCATGATGATAGCTACCATTTGTTTAGCATTTGTAATGTGCCTGGGACTGTGCTAAGTATATGACAATTTTAATCTTATATTATCCTCACAACAAGCCTGAGAGTTAGTTGATATTATTATATCCATTTTACAGATGAAGAAACAGAAGCAAACAAACTTAAAGTGATTTTCTCAGGGTCACAGATTTGTAAGTGCTTAAATTCAGAATTGAATTTAGATCATTCTGACACCAAGACCTATGATCTATCCTCTATACCATGTATCAGCCAATTTTCTTTAAAAAAATCATTTTAGACTTAGTCTCCAGAACACAAATACAGAATAGAGAAAAGAAACAAAAACATATCATAAATTTAAAACTGGAACTTAAATACCAAGTAAGAAAGGGGAAAAAAACATGCCATGTACATAGAAGAACCTAAGATTCAAAATATTTAACAATAAATTTTCATTTCAAGAAAGTTTATATGATAAATAATACACATTGTGTTGAGAACTGTCTTTGCTTCCTTCTAAGTTTTCTTTTGTTCTCTGCTTCTGCGTTTTTTACTTTGTTCCCCACCACCTTTCCATCCAGAAGATTACAGGTAAGTGTGGATATGTTTCTCTATAGCTATTGATATATACATACACATATACATATATACATGCATATATAGACACGTTCCTTCCCAAAAAAATTCTGCTCCTGATCATTGTTTTTATGTTTGTGCATATCTCTTGTTTCCTATTCCTCTGCCCTCCTCTACTTTACTTCTACCTGCTACTTTGTCTTTCTATTATGTGCCTACTTCCCTCTAAGGATGCCTCCCCTATCCTCCCATTCCCATAAATCAAAACACCATTCTATGTCCTCCTTTTGCCTATTCTCTCACCCTCCCCTCTAAAGATCCTTGCCCTTGTCTTCTCTCCCTTCCCATATCCCTGCTATCATATTTCTTATGAATTTAGAAGACTTTTATACTCTTCTAAGTATATATGTATCATTCACTCTTGAACCCATTCTCAATGAAAGATTACCAAAACTACCAGCCCTCCTCCCCCATGTAATTCTGTATTGATTCTCCCTCTTGCAATTCATTGTATAAAATAATTATTCTCTTTTGGTTTTCCTAAATAGTTTTACTTTTTAAAATTCATATCATACTGAGGTTTACCCCAAACTTTCTTATGAACTATCTAATTATTAGTAAGAATTTTAGACATATGTTTTACTCTTTACATATGTAAAAAGTAAACAGTCTGTCCTTATTGAATCCCTTATAATCAGTCTTTGTTATGCACCTTACATTTCTCCTGACTCTTCTATGTCAAATCTTCTATTAATTTAAGGGTTTTTTTTTAAACAAAATCTTGAAAGTCCAACAATTCATTAAATTTCCATTTTTTTCATTCAGGATTATGTTTAACTTTGCAATGTATATTATTTTCAGCCAGAGCCCCAGTTCTTTGGCTCTTTAATACATTGTTCCCAAACCTTTGATCCTTTAACGTCATAGCAGCTAGGTCTTGTGTGATTCTAATTAGGGCACCATTATATTTAAACTATTTTGTTCATGTTGTTCTTATTATTTTATCCTTGACCTGGGGTTTTCAAAATTTGATTGTGATATTCCTATGAGTTTTCCTTACAGGATCTCTTTCAAGTGGTAATTGATGGATTTTGTTTATTTTTACTTCCCCCCTCGTTCTAATACTTCAGGATAATTTTCTTTATTTATTTCTTGTATTACTGTATCAAAATTTTTTTTATCATAACTTTCAGTTAATCCAATT
This sequence comes from Pseudocheirus occidentalis, assembly GCA_028646575.1. NCBI lineage: Eukaryota > Metazoa > Chordata > Mammalia > Diprotodontia > Pseudocheiridae > Pseudocheirus > Pseudocheirus occidentalis. The sequence continues at coordinate 165,939,526 of CM053594.1, read as the reverse complement.
ATTTTTATATTTTCTCTTCTTCATCTGTTCTCCAAATCTGTTATTTTTTTCTTATAAGATGTTTAACTTCCCTTCTATTTTTATTTTTATATTTTACTTAATTTCCTCTTGATCTTTTATAATTTGCCTGGCTTCACCATGCCCAATTCTAATTTAGGCATTGTCATTTTCTTCCTTAAGATTCTGGATCTCCTTTTATAATTGGTTATAAAATTAGGTTATCAGTTATCAATTATCAATTGATAACTGATAAAATATATAATTGATTGCCTAATTGGTTGATCTTCCTGTCATAATATTCTTGTTTTTCTTGGATTTGTCTTTTTTTAATTGCTCTTCTGTCATTTGACTTTTAAAGTCTGTTTTAAGATCTTCTTTTAATTCTTTTTGGGTAAGTGACCATTTGATGTAACTCTTTGGGGGTTTCTTTATTTCAGTATCTTTCTCTGAAGATGAACTTCAGTCATCTCTATTCCCATAATAACTTTTTTTAATGATTGTAGTCTTTTTCCTTTGCCTGTACATTTTTTTTTGCAGTAATAGCTTAACATTTTCTTTACACTGCCTACTTTCTTGCACCCATCCACCTCAACCCTATCTCTAAATCACACACTTCAGACATACCCATTCTACACACCGCTCTTGAATTTTTGTTTTATAACAAACAAAACTCCTTTTCCTTAAATTTCACAACTTAGTCCCTTCCTAATCTTATATTCTTCTTACTCCTTACTCTTTTCTTTAGACTCTACAGTCCAGCAATGATAGTGTTCTTGCTATTGTGTGACTTGACCAATAATTCAGTCCCTTTATACTTGCTGTCTCCCATTTCTAGAATACTCTCCCTTCTCACCTTCACCTCCTAATTGCCCTGCTTCTCTCAACAAAACACAAATTTCACCCTATACAATAAAGTTTTTGTGTTCTCTTCTATGGCCTTCACTCAGTATTTATCTTCCATTTACATAGAATATAGCTTTGTCTTCCCCTGATTATTATGAATATAAGCTCCTTGACAGCAGATGCTGTTTTTTCTTTTTTCCCTATCTTTAGTGTTTTGCAAAGTGCCTGACATATAGTAAACTCTTAATATTTCTTTACTGATATTAATATATTATTCCCAATGATCTGTATCTTTATTTTGTTGCCTATCTATTTAAACGTGTGCATATATGCCCCTATGTATTCTATTAGAACACTGATATCCCAGAGGATGCCTCAGAGTTGTAGACCTTTGAACCTCCATCACTGATGAAAATATTGAAATATTTAGCATATAATGGCCCACTTAATTATTGACATTTCCTTTCTTTGCCTTGAGTCTGATAAATAGCATTACATAAATCTAAGTTACTGTAATAGAAAGTTGTCATCTTTTACACTTGTATGTTGGCTTCTAAGTTAAAGCCATGTAGCTTATTGTATGTTTATGGCAATGATTAGAGGATTGACTAAAGGCATATAGTCCTACTTTTTTCAAGAGCCAGTGATAAAGCAGATCAGTTCTTTCAAAATGTCTGGCAATGGAATAAAATATAAGCAATTTAGGCTGTGGTTGTGAGAAAGGAGAATAGCAATTTTCCTCTTTGATTCTATATACTTACACATAAAACCTGAGTTTAACTGTTATTGTGTTTGAGTTCTATTATTTCTCTCAGTGACATAGGAAGTATAGAACTTAGGTATGACAATTTATCCTGAATTTTTTCACATTAGTAGCATTCAAAATATGGCAACCATTTATTAATATGAACCTGAAAAGCTTTCTCTGATCCTTTAAGACTGAAGTTATTTCTCATTTTTCAAAGCATTTTGTACTTCATTTATGCATTTATGACGTTCTCCTACACACAATACACATTTGTACATATACATATAAACATATATGTATGCATATACAAATATGTATATGTGTGTACACATATACATGCATGCATGCATACATAGAGAAAAAGAATGAAAAAGAGAGAGAAAGAGAGAGAGAGAGAGAGAGAGAGAGAGAGAGAGAGAGAGAACTATCTTCTATATTCTCCACTAGATTACAAGCTTCTCAAAGACAGAGACCTAGGTTATACTAATCATCATATCCAATTGGGATGCCTAGTCAGTCACCAAATGATCCTGGCACAATGCCTTGCAAAAAAAAGAGTTCAAATATTCAAAAAATAAAGAGTTCATTTCTAAGTGAATTGAATTAGCCCAACATGACAACAGAATGTGACAAAGTTTTTCTATTGAATTCAATTCAACAGGCATTCATTAAATACCTTTTTGTGCAATGCACTAAGCTTGGCATTGGGGATACTAAACAAAACAAAACCGATCTGCTTGCAAGAAGCTTGAGTCCCATTGAAATGATACAATGGATTAGTAAATTCAAAATACAAAATGAATACAAACAAATTTCTTGGGGACTGAGGGAGTTCACTAACCACTCAATAGCTTTAGGAAAGATTTGTCATTTGTGTCTTCATATGAAAGTAACCATTTATTTGATTTTCTCCTGGGGGTTGCTCCCTTTAGAACCAGTGAATTTATTGCAGATACAACACAAAAGAAATATATTATGGTACTGCAGCTCTGTATTGAGGAGGAAAAAAAAGAAACAACAGAAAGCTCCATAACACTCTTTTATTTTTCTATCTTTTGCACAGCTGTAAGGGAAGGTGTTTCAATGGGAAAGATGAATAAATATTGAGAAAGAAAATATATTTGGACAATTATTAAAGGGAAAAAAGCTATGCTTATGAGTGACTATATTGAGAAATCACCTGGCAAGTATTTTATTCCCTTTTTGAAGGTTATTCTTTTCTCATTCCTTTGGTTTAGTGAGTTTTTAATTATTTCATAGCATCTTTTCATATATCTAGATTAAGTAACACTGATGGTCAGCCTGTCTTTATATGATTGTACATATTATTCTTTCATGCTCCTTTCAATGGTTCCTTCTTTTCTATTTTAGACATACAAGCCTTTCTTCTGATTGACCTAACTCATTTACTTACCTTTATATACTAGACTTCATAAGATGTTATTGTAATTATTTCTTTATATGGAATTTGATTTCGTTATCTAAAGTTTAAAAACACACACATATTTTCAAGAAAAATTACTGTAAAACTAAGAATCCCAAAGACCTCTGTTTCCCTGCTGTTTCTTATACACTTAGCTGCATGTGAATGCTAGAATCTGACAGGAATTCTAGAATTCTATATTTGACAGTGAAGAATTAATTTGAAGATTTTTTCAGGTCTCTTTTAGAATAAATGGACATTAGTTGTTCTTTGTGTGAATCAGGTTATTTCCTTTGACCTTTATGAAACATTATTGTTCTCAATATTTTGATAAATTTCAGATATCATCAATGTGGGCACTGCTTTCAAAGGAGGAGATTGTAAGTCATTCACTCCATATCCTGTGAGACTCTTATCTAATTTTTAATCAGCTGGGAATGAATTTTAGATTTTAAAGTAGTTTATTTTATCTAAAATGTTAAAATGAATCTTAGTTTTCTAAATGAACAAAAGTGAGTGGTAGGTCTGATTTGGTCCACAGGCTGTAATTTGCTGACCCCTGACATGGACGATAAAGATACATATACAAGTTCAAATATATTTGGTAAAGAAAGATTCCCTTCAATAGATGATGAAGTTTTCTGCCATGCCAGTGCATATCATTTTAAGGGTTGATAAAGGCAAATGCTGTACCATGCAGTAAGCATACTGATACTAAACCTTTCCATACAGACTCTTAGAAAGTAGATGTAATCTGCCCTCTGAATCTAAAAACTATTCGACACAGATCCTGCCAGAATTTCAGGTCTTTAATTGTCTAAGAAAATCCCAGGTATCTCTCATAGAAGGATAAATATTGGAATAGGAGTTAAGAAGAATAATTAAAAATTCTATGTAACACTGTCTATTGTCTTCCAATTGTCAGTACTGAGACTGCTGAAAACACAATGATAATGCCACTGCTAATGATTCATTTGTAACAATCTATAGTAACAAATATCCCTGGATTTAGAATTTTTATCAGTTTGTAAGAAGAAGAAACTAGCTAAAGATTGGACCTGAGATGGGAGAACAAAGGTTTCCTTTTGGTGTTTTTTTTTTGTTTTGTGTTGTTTTACTTTGTTTTTTCCATATTAGTTTCAGTAGTTTTTCAACTCTGGAATAAAAGAAGTAACCGCCATTCCAAGGGAGTAGTATGACAGTGGTAGCTGGTGTCTGCTCTATCTGTTTTTCCTTTCTTCCAGACCATAAGAGATAACTTCCAAATGAGTGAGTTGATAGGTGTGCGTGGAGTAAGAGAACCCACTTACTCAATTAAAAAGCTTAGAGGAAGTATTTTGGTGAACAGGAATAACTTTATTGGCAGTTCCTTGGAGCTGGCATTCCTCCTACTTCAAAAGTGCAGGAGAAAGCCGAAGCCCCCAGGCTAGGCTCAGACTATTATACCCCGAGTTTCATCAGATTACGTTCTCTTGGCTTTTTGGATTCCTGCCCTTAGCCCAGAAGAGGGACAAAGAGCTAAGCCAGCCTCATTCCCGCCCCGTCCATTCCTTATTGGAGAGAGGTCAGGAAATACTTTGGGCGCCAACTATAACAAAGAAACTCTCCTCATGGCTCAGATTCATCCTTTGGGATTGTGACATTTTCCTTCACCCTCCCCCCCCCCCCAGCTCCAGCTCTGGGATGGGCGTCTTACATAAACTAGGGAGGGAGCAAGGAACGTAGGTGACCATCCCCGCCCTGTTTCTTTGTTCAGCCTGGTGTCTGGCCCCTGGTTGGGATGTTTCCTCTCTGCCCCTCCTGCAGGAATGCGTGCTTAATCAGGGGAGTTAGGGAAGGAGCAGTCCCTGCCTGCTCAAGCTCAGGGCTCGGGTGGGCACTTTTCCTTTCTCCCCTTCCACTTCAATTCCAGTTTCTTTGTTTAGTTTGGCTCAAGAATGGAATTTCCTCCACCTCTCCCTGCTCCTGTCTCAGGACCAGGAAGCTGTTCTTACCCTCCCGGGTTTGGCTCACATTCTTGGGGAAAAACAAAAGGGTAACAGTGCATTTAGAGATTACATAAGGCAAATATGAAATAGGGTGAAACAAAATGTGCAATTTAGGAATTACATATAAGGCACAAGTGAGGTGAATGCAAGCATAAATGAGGTAATGAGGCATAAATGAGGTAATAATGAAAGGGAGAGAGAATTCCATAAGTTCAGTGTTTTCAAATTAATTTATAGTTCCCTATTTCTGGAGAGTCTTCACTTGATCTCTCCACATTCAGGTGTATGCTGGTGGTTTTTTTTTTCTATCTTCATTTTTTACATTAGGGCACTCATTCCAATATCAGATGTCCCTAGTTAACCTGAACTCTTGTTGGGGAAGCTAGGTGATACAGTGGATAGTGTCAGCATTTCATAACCCCGTTTGCTCAGTGTCCTCATCTGTAAATTCAGTTGTAGAGGAAATGGCAAACTACTACAGTTTCTTTGCCAAGAAAACCTCAAGTGGGGTCATAAAGAGTTGGAGACAACTAAAAGATCTGAACAAAACAAACAAAAAAACCTGTGGCTTATATCTACCAAATTATTAATTTTTAATTGTTAAAAATACATACATTTGCTAAACATAATATTATTTCTCATAAATCCTTTTGATCAACAGTATCCTCATGTTACCTAGTGTCTCTTTCTTGTGTCACAATGGGAGCCACACAAGAGAAAGGGACCCTTTCAATTATAGAACTGTGAGCTCAATCCCCAGCATATTGTGGGAAAGTATTGATCTCTAATAGTGGTCATAAATGTGAGCCATTTTATAAATATTCTCTCTAGTGTAGAATTGCTATGAAGATGGACAAATATTTCATATTTCCCCATAGAAGAGAGGCTAAAAGTAGTTGAATGTTACACTAGGCTTTAATGTATTTATAATTTAAATAAAATTTTAAAATTACTTTATAATTTGATTACATTAAGGAGAAGTGTCTGCTATGATTAATGGAGCAGTAGAGATATTGTTGGGGCTCCACTGTCAACCAGTGGCAACATGCATGGAAGACTGAAGATGTGCTGGTTGTCAGGAGACATTACTAAGCCATAAGACCCACTGAAGCAGAATAAAATGCTTAGAATACTAATTGTCCCCTCACATTATCAGATACCATATTTTGAACACCTGTAATTTCCTCTTATATGATTTCTTTTCTCTGACTTCTGTATTTTTTTTATTTCACTCAATTTCCTTCATTGAATATTGTGAATTCATCTGTAACTTTCTCCCTGTGTCTAGATTTTCTAGGTTATAGTTTCTTTTCATCTCTTTTTGAACTCTTTTCTTCATCTGATTCTTTCTACCCCACCTTGAAACAATAGTAGTGCCTACCACTTGATCAGCAATGCTCTCTCCTCTGTCCCATGATTACTTCTTGACCAGTCTTCCACATTCCAGTTGCATTGCTTCCAAACTTAAAATTCTGTGATTCTTTAAGTCTCTATGAACATAAATGTATTGTCTTCCCAAGAAATAATTGTTATACTCAAGAAATTAAATTTTTCCTCAAGAAATTAAATTTTGATCTCCACATATTGCTGAAATAGAGAGGAATTGGTCCTTTATTTATTCACACTATATTTCCTCCCCAATTCTCAATATTATTAGAGAATTGTAAGGCTATACTTAAATATAAATATGTATATCTACATATACGTACAAATAAATTCAGACCTTTCATGTAACTAGAATGAGGGATGCCTGATGGATTTCCATGTGCTCAGTAGGAATTTTCACAGTATCAAGAGAATGTAAGTGCCCCACCCCCAACATTTTGTATGAATGAGAATTACTCAGCACAGTCCAGGATGGATAGGTTGATTGGCATAATTAGGGGGGATATCTGTGTAAGTAAGATCAAAGATACATTGCAATATTAGTCTTTGGGGATCTGATCTATGCTTTTCAAGGCGTTAGGAAGGAGATCAAAACATTTTAAAATATACCTTTCTAATCTACTCTCTGAATCCTTGCACAAATATTATCATATTAGATGATTAGTTTAAAAGTGTGGTTGTGAGCATAATTGATCTGAAGTTTCTTAGGTAACTAGTTTAATTGCAGGATTTTATTAGCATAACACTGGCACAGGACTGTCCATCATGGCAGTCATGCAACAAAGAAGGATGTGTGCAGTGGAAATGTGAGATGCTCAAATTTAGATTTCTCTGGTCATACGGATTATTTGTGATCCATTGGTAGTAGAGATTTCTAAGTTTGTATAGGCTTAAGTAGCCACAGCTTGGACACACTGTCTATACATTAACTCTGACCTCATGAAGCCATTTTGGTCCTATTTGAGCATGAAGGGCAAACAACTGAATCCATGCCTATACTGCCATCGCATCCTAGTCATCCTTCAAGTCTAGGTCAGGCCTTGATACATCCATAAGAGTCCTTTCTGGACCAATCTAACACATAATATGTCCCTCCTCTGAATTCCCAAAGCACTTAATTTCCAAAACGCTTATTTAGTACTTGTATGTTTCCTTAAGTTAATTATCTTTTTGTTTCTGTGCTTTGTCTGCCACGTTATTTGCTCATGGAAAGAAGAGAATAGATTTAAGCTCCTTTATAATTGAGAAACTGAGGCAGGGGATGAGTGACTTATATTAGTAAGTGTCTGATGACAGATTTGAACTTAAGTCTTCCTGAGTACAGTTCCAGTGTTTTAGCCACTGTACCATTTATCTTCCTATGCTATCTAGATAGATGATTGATAGAAATAAAGAAAGATAATCAGAATCAGTGAGTTACTATCATATAATTTGGGCATTCAGAGTCAGGAAAATTAATGTTTGACTTATTAACTAAGGAAGCTGAGGTTGATACTAAAACATATTTTAAGATTTAAGCAATTATTCAATATATATAGATTAGCATCTCTCATTAGTATCCTTATTCTGGTATACTGGTGATTCCAATTTGAAAAAAATCATTTCAGAGCATAACTTCTAAAATCCTACATGAAGCTAAAACGTTTGCATATGTCATCTTAATAGCAGATTATTTTGCCTGGGGATTAGCCTAACTAAATTTCATCACACTCATCTTTAGAAGCCTTGCTACCGGGTGAGAAAGTCTGGTCCACAAAAACCCATTAAATAGACTAAATTGCAAAATGAACCTCAATCCTGTGTGGATCCTGTCTACTTCTGCACTGGCAGAAAAGCATAAAGGGGGACAGGGGAATATTTAGAGTCACACAATTTATACATTAATGCATTGACCTACTTTTGGAAGAGGTCAAAAGATTCCTCAAGATACTGACCTCAACAGCAATGTTATCAAAGAATAAGATAATGAAACATTATGAGCTGTATCACCTCGCAAAACTGAAAACAATGAAAAAAATTGGAGGAAAAAATAACCTGTAGATAGTTTGGGTTGAGATCCCATTAGGTCACATTATCCCCAAATCATTTGAATCATAGATAGCTGCAGAAGGAAGAAACAAACCCAGAATATAACAAAATATGTACCAGGATTTGCCTAGGGGTCTAGCCTCAATCATTATGTTCTTAACCTGATACAAAACTATATTCATAAAAAAGTTATGAACAAAACTTCATTTGCAGATCAGTGTATCCTGTTTCAGACTTTAGAGCATATTCATAGCACTGTATATACTGTGTGATGGCAGAGAAATAACAATATCCTTTCAAACTTGACACTATCTGCAATTTTTGTAGTATTATAACTTATTTATTGGAATATCAAAATCATTTTACACAATGAAATAATGAAGTGGTGTGACTGATCTTTTTTAAACAAACATACCACATTTCTTCTACTGAAGTTCTAATTTAATACTGCCTTGTGGTGTGAAGGTGGGTTCTTAAGAGCTACCACAGTGATACCCATGTTCTAGCAGGACTTATCAAAATTGAAAGAGCTAGCTAGAATAGAAGTTGGTGAAAGACTGTGCCTGTCAACCAAAAATAATTTAGCTGGGTTTAGAAAGGCTCCAACAATAGAGAGGGAAATACCAAAAAAAAATGAAAATCTGTAGCCAAAGCCTTTGGAAATAACATCCACAAACTTGGGCCTTTATTTAATTAATACATCCATTGTGTTATTGATCAAATTGAAATTCCTCTTTCAAATTCTATAACAGCCTAAATAAAGTGATAACTGATCCAATTATAAGGTCATAAATCTCCAGATTTAGAGCAACAATAGCTTAAGAGCCATTTGTTCCAACCCTCTTACTTTATAGATGAGGAAACTAAGGTAGAGAGATGTTTTGTGATAAAGTCATTACATATTTGAAGCAGAATGGTTACCATGTCTTCCTTACTCCGAGCCCAGTACCTTATTGACTATTCCATGGTACGTCTCACATTTGAAAGTGGCTTTGACTCCTTGGAAAAAGTCAAAAGATATTTGTAGCCAATTATAGTTATCAAGTTGAGTGTATTTTCTGGGGTCAAGCTTCATAGTATATTTTGGGAAATAAGTATACAATGAACTATCACAAATAATCCTAAAAAAGCTAAATTCATCATCAGTTATAGGAAAGTTTTTCTTCAAACTGAACTAAATCTAGCCTTATAAATAGAATGTGTACAGGTGTTTCTCTCACAGTAAATGACTATATTCAATGAACAGATACATTTTATGTGTCCCAAATTAAGTGTTTTGTTGAGGCATTTTATAAATATGACACTTTTAAAATTAGACTATTTACTCAAATAAATATTTCTTCCAACATACTATTATTCAAGGCATATTACTCATTTCCCCATCACCCATTGTTACTTCTTTCAGCAATTGTTATTTATGATCCAAATTCCCTTCATTTGATACCTTTGAAATAATTGTCTGCAGTGACTAAAGATAAAACAGTATCTTCATTTAAGCAATTTTTAGTCTCATTATTCTGATTTATTTTGAGAAGATTTAACATACTATGACTGGATAAAATTCTACAATAAGCAGTTTCAAAATTATCATTCTTGATTCTTTTTTCACAATTACCATAACTACTAAGCAAACATTAGAAAATTGCTATTGGACATGAGTCAAAACAAAAGAGACTTAGGAGTTTATAGAACAGGCAGATAATTATGTTTTATAAAGAGTCATAGGAAATCAATCCTGGCCTATTAGAATGTCATATGGATATTTATACAGGTGTTTAGTTCTCTTTGCAATGTTATATACATATAGATAATACCACATGCTTATTTTATTTATATATGTTTATATACATGCACATACTACATGCATGCATGCATGCATGCATGCATACTCTCTTATGTGAATTAGTCAAAAACTAAAATGAACATAAGATCTATTTGAATGTCAAACAAGTGAGGATGGAAGGACAGTGAACATGTATTTCAATGGTGTGGTGAAAATATGCATGTAATCACCACCAATTATAAGTGTATCTGTCAACCCACTTAGAGCACTAATTGCTTATTATTTGTACAGATCACATCCATGTCCCTGAAGTATGGAGAAAGATAGTCAATCAACACTTTTCCAGTCCCAGAGGAGAGATACTTTTGGATATGTCTATCTATCATTTTGCTAGAGTATCTTAAGAAAATAGCAGGGAGGATAAACTCTTCGGATTTCAACAAGATTTTTCTCCTTTCTTTCTGCTGCTTCTCTTAACCTACTCACAAGAAAAGCCACAGGCATGGAAGAATTGCCATGCCATAAACTGTCACTCCAAAGTAATTGATGATATTTTATGTGTAAATGACTCTGTGGCAGAATGAGTATAATGAGGATTTTCTATTGTGTTCCACTCCTCTTACCTAGCACCTTTCAATCTTTGTGATAGGAAGAATTAGCTAAAACTTCAGAAAGCTGAAGAAAATGGGAGTTCTGAAATAAATGAGGAGAAGAGCATGTCAGATTTTTTCCTGGACATGAAGTCCTCATTAAGAAGACCAAGTGCTCCAAACATGTCTAATCAAATCTAATTACAAATCATTGATAAAAATAGGCCACACAGGTTCAGCAAGTAGTTCATAAATTTCCAAACCTAGTTGTTCCTCTTTGTGGTTTCTCAGCTTTACCTCCATTTCTCAGTAGAGAATGTAACCTTTCTCTTTCTTTGTTGATGAAATCATTCTTGTCCAACTTTGTATTCTATTCTATTTCAAGACACAAGATTCCTACTACATAACTGAAATAGCCATCCTCATTATTCTACAGTCCTCAAAAGTGAAATTAATTTCCATTTTCCGGGGTAAATTTTTGTTTGCATTCAATATACTGTAGATGCCTATTTGTGAATATTTAAAACATTTGTTCAGTTTGTTGGTATTATCTTTTACGTTAATTTGAATACATATTATTTATTAGGGATTGAAATCAGTACTACTAGTAGTCACTAGTTAGGCAAAGGAGATCCTTGATTGAGAGTTAGAGCTGAGATCCCTACAACCTAGTTAGATTAAATTACTATATGGTGTCATGTATAAAGAGGCATTTATCTTTGATAGTCATGGTGTGAAAATACAAGTTGAGGGATTTTGTGTGTTTTTCTGTTTCTTTTTCCCTGCATTGTAAGGACATTTACTATGTAACCATGCCTTTATAATTACAAAATCACAATTTGTCATTAGAGCTGGAAGCCCACTTGTCTAAAATATATAGTGATCTAGTGGAGAAGGTTTTGAACTATTAGTCATGAGATCTAGGTTCAAGGTCCAGCTCTATGAATTGGACTCAACACTTCAAAACCAAAGCTTCAGTTTCTTCATCTACAAAACCAGGTAAGTAAAGGAATTTTACTCTGTGGTACTTACCACAGAGTTGTCATGAAGATTAAATGAGATCATTTGTAAAATGCGATCCTTATATCTGAATCATTTTTATGTGTTTCAGTACCTCATTTTTATAAATGAAGAGGGGGAATTACTCTGACCTATAAGAAATCACCTCAGTCTTCACTTCAAATTCAACACAAGGTATGTAAGGTGGATGCTATCTGTCTAGTACTATATTAGCTGTTATAAAGGACTCAAAAGAATGATTCAATGCCATTAAACAAGAATTTCTTGTATTTCAATGGTTTCTTGATCTCAACAATGGGATTCATGATTCACAAATGGTTCACTCATTCTCTCTCATTCAATTAAATTCCTGACTTCAGACTTCAAATATATTCTCCATAGAGGATACACCTAATGTAACAGGGGATCACAGTATCTCTGCCAGTGTGTTGGCTACCTATAATAACAATCCCATTCAGTACCCTTTCCCCCAATCTGCTCTCTCATATATGCTTCCCCATACCCCCTCCAATTTTCCTGTAGGGCAAGATGGATCTCCATACCCCAGGGTCTGTTTATCTTATTTCCCCGTTGCAAGTGAATAACGATGATGATGATGATGATGATGATGATGATGATGACGACTATGATGATGATGATAATTTTAAAAAATATTTTATTTTAAAACATTTAATTCTGGATTTTTTCCTTTCTTCCCTTATCACCCACCCTTACTGGGAAGATAGGCAATTCAATAAACATTGTACATGTGTAGCTATGCAAAACATTTCCATGATGGATATATTGTGACAGACTATATTTCCTGCCATCCTATCCCACCCCCCCCACTTGTTCTATTTTCTAATTTGAAGTTGTCCCTTTTCAAAAGTATGTATTTCTAACTACCTGCCCCCCCATTCTGCCCTCCCTTTTATCATCCCTCCTCTTATACCCTTCCCTCTACTTTCCTGTATGGTAAGATGCCAATATAGTGTGTATGTTATTCCCTCCTTAAGCCAAATTCAATGAGAGTAAGGTTCACCCATGTTCCTCTTGCCTCTTTTATATGAGATAATTTACCCTATCCTTTATCCCCCTATTTTGTCTCATTATATTCATTTCACACCTATTAGTTTTATCTTTTAAATATCATCCCTTCCTATTCAATTAATCCTGTGAACTCGGTCCATGTTTACCTGTACACATATATACACACACATATGTATTCATATGCTCATACACCCTCCTATATAGACATATTAAGCATATGCATACATGCATCTATATATATGTATTTATATATTTATATTTATACACACACATTTATATTCCCTTCAACTATTCTCATACTGAGAAAAGTTTTGTAAGTTAAAATTATGAAGATTAGTTACATTTTTCCATATAGGAAGGTAAAAAGTTCAACTTTGATAAGTTCCTTATGATTTCTTTTTCCAATTTACCTTCTCATGCTTCTCTTGCATCCAGTATTTGAATATCAAATTTTCTATTCAGCTCTGTTTTTTTCATCAAGAATGCTTGAAAGTCCTCTATTTCATTGAGTGACCATATTTACCCCTGAAGCATTATACTCAGTTTGCTGGGTATGTAATTCTTAGTTTTAATCCTAGCTCCTTTGATCTCAGGAATATCATATTCCAGTCCCATAGATTCCTTAACATACAGGTTGCTAGATCTTGTGTTATTCTGATTGTGTCCCCACAATATTCAAATTGTTTCTTTTTGACTACTTGTAATATATTTTTATTGACCTGGGAACTATGGAACCTAGCAATAATATTCCTAGGAGTTTTCTTTTGGGGATCTTTTTCAAGAGGTGGTTGGTGAATTCTTTCAATTTCTATTTTTCCCTCTGGTTCTAAAATATCAGGGCAAGTTTTCCTTGAGAATTTTTTGAAGGATGATTTTTAGGTTCTCTTTTTGATCATGGTTTTCAGGTAGTCCAATCATTTTAAAATTATCTCTCCTGGATCTACTTTTCCAGGTCAGTGTTTTTTCCAATGAGATATTTCACATTGCATTCTATTTTTCATTTGTTTGAATATGTTTTATAGTATCTTGATTTCTCATAAAGTCATGCACTTCCATTTGCTCCAATCTAATTCTGAAGGAATAATTCTTATCAGTGAGCTTTTGAAATTCTTTTTCCATCTGGCAAATTTGACTTCTAAAGGCATTCTTCTCTTCATTGGCTGTTTGGGCCTCTTTTGCCATTAGAGTTAGTCTATTTTTAAGGTGTTATTTTCTTCAGTCAGGTTGTTGACTCTCTTTTAATGATTTTCTTGCATCATTTTCATTTCTCTTCCCAGTTTTTCTCCACTTCTCTTACTGGCTTCTCAAAATCCTTCTTGACCTCCTCCATGGCTTATAACCAGTTCAGCTTTTTCTTAGAAGCTTTTGGGGCAAAGGTTCTGACTTTGTTGTCTCCCTCCCATTCCATCCTTTGATCCTTTTTCCCCCTAGATAGGAATCTAAGGTTTGATTGCTGTGCTTACTTTCCTTCCTTTGCTTGCCCATGTTGACTTTTGAGCTCTTTGCCACAGCAGAACACTCATCACTCTGTGTAGAACAGCTTGCAATATGTTCCCTGTGTAGTTATTTTGTAAAGGAATCTGCTTTCCATTTCCATTCCTGGGACATGTCTGTCCCAGGCTCTGAGCTCTGTATCTGTAGTAAATCATAAGATTTCAACCCCTACCAGACACTGCTCTTCTTCTGTGATTCCTCATATTGTTTCAATGACTCACACCTTAAAGAAAAGCCCTTAATTTAGATTATTAGAATATAATATGGTTGACCCTATTCTCTTAAGGCAAGGCCTATTAGATTTTTCATTCTCTTGGTTCTCAAGGACTGAGAAGTTTGGTGTTGCCATTAAAAAAAATCTATCCCTTTCCTTGAGCTGTAGTTCTCCAGTTTAAGTGGTCCAGTGACTAACATCTGAGTTCCTTTTAACCACTTAACAAGAGGTAGTTTTTACAGGCATCTACTTTACAGATGTAGCTAGAACAAAGAACAAACTTTCCCTCCCTGAACCTCAAGGACATATTCCTTCTATACCACCTTGGATTTTGGGAAAGAATTAGCTTCACAAAATTATTAAAACCAGTAAACGTAAAAGAGTCACATAAAATATTAAGACATGCACAGGTTGTTCTTTATTGGAAGGAATATGTACATCAGCAAAATGACAGGGAAAAAAGATATCAAAGAATTTTTTAAAAGTCTTTTTCTAAGGTATGGAAAAAATGATAGAGATAAAGTCCAGGACCAATTCCTGTTGTCTGTCACTGGAAATCTCCCTCAAACTTGATCTGTGTTCAATAATCGTGGCTTTGGGGTTATGTCGTTCAAATAATAATCAACCAGATTATACTGCCATCTAGAAGAATTTCTTCATTTTCTCTGCGAGAATAACAGGAGAAAAACTGTCATGATGCTTTTTAGAAATAAATATACAACTGTTTTTCCTGCTGTAGCACTAGTTTTATTCTCTTTCAACTGATCTTTTCTTTTTACCCCCCCCCCACAATATTTTATATTTCTTCTTCTCAGACCAATTATTACTGGAAAATAAGGGCTTCCCTTCTCTGAAATAGGACCAGGAAAAACAGGACAGTAACAGATGCTCAGTTATATACAAAGAGTTTGAGACTGGAGATATGTCTCTAGAAATCACTTAGAAGGCAGATTCTATATATAAATGAGAGAAAATGAAAAAAGCCATTAAAAAACTAAATCAGCAGTAAGAAATGGAAACTCAAATCTAATAACTGTACTCCAGAATTAGATGGGTAAGACAGTTAAAGAATGGATTGAAATGTTTTTATTCCTATGAAAAAGAGAGATAGAGACAAAGACAGGGGCAGACAGACAGGTTGTCCACAAATTAAGAGAGACATTTTTAAAAAGTAAATAGACAAAACAGTATAGACAATAGGGTTTTTTTATGGATAGCAGTTTTTCCATTAATAACAACTCACTTCACACTGGAAAGTAGTCAAATGCAGGTAAAATAGGCATTTTTAAAATGTAACTAGTCTTTTCTAAACAGTAGATAGAATAAACAAAAGCAAAACTAATTTTTATATTTCAAATATTTATATCATTGTAGTGAAAACTGAAGCCCATGGAGAATCACCAACAGGAACAGGTAATATTAGTACATGTATACAGCTCTTTAAGATATGTTGTATGTTCCCAATGTCCAAAGTGAGATTGGGGAGGCAAGTAGGAGTAATCCAAGTGTATTCTCTGGAAGAGGGTCAGATGCTTTAACATGACAATTCCTTGAGTGATATTACTAGAAATTGAACATATGTTCAGGAAAAGTCCCTATGTTAATTAAGTTCTATGAATCTACCCTAAAAGTATATTATGTAAGCCAGATATACTTTTTAAATAGTAACTAAGGAAATCTGGAATTCCTGATTTCTTCCAGAAATCTCAATTATAAAGGGGGGAGGGGGAACTAAATACATAAATGAATTTGATTTGTTTGTTTATTAGATAGATTTTGGAAGATACCCTATTCTTCAGGATCAGTCATCAGGTCACATTTTTTGATGCTAAATTTTAATTCTTATCATTTGTTTATTTATGTCTCCCTTTGTTCTTTACATGAAAACTATAAGCACATCACCAATATAAAATTTAATGCCTTTGCATCTATCTCCTCCATGAATTATGTCCCCTGCAATTCCTCTTCTCTCTCTAACCCATTATACTTAACAATCCATTAGTATTATTTTGACTTTAATTCATATATCCTATGAATGCTGATCACAATAGTTCAATCTTAGCATGAACAAACCAAGAGAGACAATTAAAGAGATAGTTCAGTTATCCTTTCTTTCCCTGGCTCTAGAAATCATCTAAAACATTCAAGAAATATAATTGCCTACTAAAAATCTTTTGGAAAGCATAACCATGGTCTCTTTCTTTTTTTAAAAAAATATTTATTTAGTATTTTATTTCCCCCATTTGTATATACAAACGACTTTTATATTCATTTTTAAAACTTTGAATTCCAAATTCTCTACCTCCCCACTCATTCCCATCCCCATTAAGAAGGCAAGTGATTAAATATAGATTCTACACATGTTGTCATGCAAAACATTTTCATAATAGTCATGTTGTGACAAGAAACATATAGCCCAAAAAATCCTTCAAGAAAAAAAAGGAAAGAAAAAGTACGCTTTTAATCTGTATTCAGACACCAACAGGGATTAATAGCATTTTTTCATCATAGGTACTTCAGAGTTGTCCTGGATCATTATATTGCTGAGAATAGCTAAGTCATTCACAGCTGATCAACTTAGAATATTACTGCTACTTTGCACACAATGCAATTCACTTTGCTCAATTAGGACTTTCCAGGTTTTTCTGAGAGTATCCTGCTCATCATTTTTTTTAAATTTTGCATCTTGGATCACATGATTTATTTTGCAATCTACAAATTTAGCAACAAAATAGTCTGTTACTTAAACTTTTAGTTTTATTGAAAATAAAATATGTAAGTGCATTTTCTAGGTGGTGCAAATTATGAAGAAATAAACTTTTAGGAAATTGTAAAGAAATGCAACTGACATGATCAGTAAACATCTGTCAAACTCTTGCTATATAGAGGGTGTGATACATTTTGACACATGAAAGCAGTTGATGGAAGGCTTTGTCATAAGCAAAATCTAGATGCAAATAGAAAATGTGTTGTCTAATACAAATATATAAAAATGTATCCATTTTCTTTATTTTGTACCAGCACTGTCACTAAGGAAATTGTTTTATTATCAGTGGTATTTTTCTATACTCATCATTTCTTATAGCACAATAGTAGGGAATCATGATCACATACCACAATGTGTCCAGTCATTTTCCAGTTGATGATCATCCCTTCAATTTCCAATTCTTTGTCTTAGAGAAGATATGCTACAGACATTTTTGTACATAAATATCTTTAACCTTTTGTAAAAAAAATATCTCTTTTGAGATGCAGAGCTTGTAAGGATGTTGCTAGGTCACAGGGTATGCATGATTTTATAACCCTTTTGGCATAGTTTCAAATGCTCCACAGAATGGTTGAATCAGTTCACAACTCAAAGAATAGTAAATTTATGTCTCATTTGTCCCACATCTCCACAACCATTTGTAATTTTCCTTTTCTATCCTATTAGCTAGTCTAATAGGTATGAGGTAGGACCTCAGAATTGTTCTACTTTCCATTTCTCCAATAAGTAGAACATTTTTTCACATGTATAGGGCACTTTTACTACTTCATCAGAATTTCATATCTTTAGATCATTTATCAATTGAGGAATGGCTTCTATTTTTATAAACTTAACTCAGTTCTCTATATTTTTTTGAGACATGAGACCTTTATCAGAGAAACTTGCTTCAATTTTTTTTTCCCACAGTTACGATTGCTAGGAAATTTTAAGTTCCTTTTTTCCATCAGGCCAATTCTTTTACCCCATTGCTCTTCAAAAGTCTTTTGCTTCTGACTACCCCCTCCTCAAATTTGTCCTTCCTTGTATCCCCTTCCCAGCTTCATTATCTCTTTCCCCCTCCTATTTTCCTGTAGGATAAGAGAGATTTACCCAACTGAATGTTTATGTCATTCCCCCTTTGAGACAGTACTAATGAGGGTAATGTTCAGTCACTCCCGCTTACTTCCCCCTTCTTTCCCTCCAGTTTAAAATCTTTTCTCACTTTTTTGTGGGAGATAATTAACCCCATTCTGCACCTCACTCTCCCTTTCTCCCAGTATATTCCTTTCTAAACCTTCAATTTTATTTTTATTTCATTAATATCAACCCTTTATATTCAACTCACACTTGTGCCTTGTCTATATATACTCCTCACTGTCTTAATAATGAGAAAGTTCTTGTGAGTTACAATCATCATTTTCCTTTGAAAGAATGTAAGCAGTTCAAATATATTCAATCCCTAATGATTTCCTTTGCTTTTGACCTATTTATGCTTCTCTTGGGTCATAAATTTGAAAGTCAAATTTTCTATTCAGCTCTGATCATTTCACCAAGAATTCTTGAAAGGTGGGAGTTGCGACAAGACAGCAGAGTCAAAGTAGGAACTTAATTGAGCTCATCCACATTACCTCAAATATTTGTAAAAAAAAATACACTAAACAAATTTTAGAACTGTGGACCCCACAAAAAGACAGAGTGAAATACTTTTCCAGCTGAGGACAGTCTGGGAAACCAACAGGAAAGGTCTATCATATCAGACAGGGAGTAGAGAGCAGAGCAATGTGGGCCACGGTGACACAGACTGGCAGCACAGACCAACCAAAGCAGACCACAGGAGACTGAATCACTGGAGGCTGTGGCAGTTTCCAGACTTCTCAACCCATAAACACCAAAAAAGAAAGTAAAATGTCAGTGTGGAAACTTTTGGAACTGAGTGATAGAAGAGTGGGGTTGGGTCCCTGCCACTTGGGCAGTGGAGAGATGGCAGTACCGCAGAACTCCAGGGCTACAGATGGTGAGGGGGACCAAGTAACTGACCAGAGGGTACTTGCAGGAATCTCTTTTCTGGTACTGAGGCAGGATTCTCTTGCTTTGCCCTGCTAGAATGCGGATTGCTACCTTGGGTAGCAGTCTTGGGGTGAGGAGTGCTGGCATGGCAGAGTTTGCTGAGGCTGTGGAGAGGGAGTCTACCTCACAGTTATGAGGAAGGTGCCTAGAAGAAGCTCTGGCAACAGCTGTACAAAACCCCAGAAATTTGGGACACAGCACTCTCCACTTTGGAAGCAGAGTTCTACTGTATCAAGGAACTCAAAAATCAAGCATCTGGCAGGCAAGATGATAAATAAAGGAAGAGAAATGAGACTTGATCATTTTTGGTGACAAAGAGGATCAAAATATGTAACCAGAAGAAGAAAACAAAGTCAAAACTCCTGCATCAAAAAGCTCTTAGAAAAATATGAATTGGTCACAGGCCATGTAGGAGCTCAAGAAGGATTTTGACAATCAGGTAAGGGATGGAGAGAAAAAAATAGAGAAGAGAAATGAGAATGGTGCAAGAAAATCATGAAAAAATGAGTCAACAGCATACTAAAGGACAACCACAAAAATACAGAAGAAAATAAAACCTTAAGAAATAGACTAACTCAAATGGCAAAAGAGGCACAAAAAGACAAAGAGGAGAAGAATGCCTTAAAAAGCAGCATTGACCAGATGGAAAAAGAACTTCAAAAATCACTGAAGAAAATAATTCCTTCACAATAAGGTTGGAGCAAATAGAAGCTAATGACTTTATGAGGAATCAAGATACTATACAACTGATGTAAAAGAATGAAAAAATAGAAGACAATGTGAAGTATC
>CM053594.1:165892919-165918878 GCA_028646575.1 Pseudocheirus occidentalis | reverse complement strand
GCAGATTGGGGGAGGGGGTATATAGTGGGATCCCTGTTTTGGGGGGGTGGGTAGGGGAAAGATGGGGAGAGAATTTGCAACTCAAAATCTTGTGGGAATCAATAACATAAACTAAAAATAAACAAAAGTTAACTGAAATTTAAAAAAATTCAAGGAAAATCGCCTTGATATTTTAGAACCAGAGGGCAAAATAGAAGTTGAAATAATTCAACAATCACCTCTTGAAAAATATCCCAAAAATAAAACTCCTAGGAATATTATAGATAAATTCCTGAGTTCCCAGCTCAAGGAGAAAATACTGGAAGCAGTCAGGAAGAAACAATTTGAGTATTGTGGAAACACAATCAGGATAACCCAAAACCACACAACTTCTACATTAAAGGATCAAAGTGCTTGGAATATGATATTCTGGAAGTCAAAGGAGCTAGGACTAAAACCAAGAATCACCTACCCAGCAAAACTGAGTATAATGCTGCAGGAAAAATGTAGTCATTCAATGAAATAGAGGACTTTTAAGCATTCTTGATGAAAAAGCCTGAGCTGAACAGAAAATTTGACTTTCAAATACAAGAAGCAAGAGAAGTATGAGGAGGTAAACAGGAAAAAGAAATCATAGGAAACACATTAAAGTTAACCTATTTATATTCCTACATGGAAAAATGATAATTGTAACTCATAAGACTTTTCTCAGTATGAGGATGGCTGAAAGAAACATATGTGCATAAATAAATAAAAAACTACATTTGTGTGTATTCACACATACATATGTATGTATAGGAGGAGGTATGCATGTGTAAATATATATGGGGCATTTGTATGTTCATGTATACATAGAGGACATAGGATGAGTTGAATATGAAGGCATATATCTAAAAGACAAAATAAAGACGTGAGAGGAATGTATTAGGAGGAGAAAGGGAGCAATAGATTAGGGTAAATTATCTCACATAAAAGAGGCAAGAGAAAACTGTTACAATGGAGCGGAAAAACAGGAAGGTGAAAGAAAATGGGGCAAAGTGATCCTCATTGAATTTGGCGTAATGAGGGAATATTGTACACACTCAAATGGGTATCTTACCCTACAGGAAAATAGGGGAGAAGGGGTTCAGATGGGGGAGAATACAAGGGAGAACAGATTGGGGGAGAGGGTAGTTAGAAGCAAACATTTTTGAAAAAGGATAGAGTCAAAGGAGAAAATACAATAAGTGGGGGGCAGGATAGGATGGAGAGAAATATATATAGTAAGCCTTTCACAATATAACATTTATGGAAATGATTTGGGTAACTACACATACAAAATCTATATTGAATTTCTTACCTTCCTTGTGAAGGTGGGTGAGGAGGAAGAAGGAGAAAACAATCTGGAATACAAAGATTTAAAAAACAAATGTTTAAAAATTGTTTTTTACTTGCAACTGAGAAATAAGTTATACAGGTACTGGGGTATAGAAACCCATCTTGCCCTACTAGAAAGTTAGGGTTTGAAAAGGGAAGATATAAAAGAGAACAGATTGGAGGAAGTGATATTCAGTATACTTGCTCTTTTGGGGTGGGGGTAGGGGAAAGATGGGGAGAGGAAAACTGTAACCCAAAATCGTATGGAAATGAATGTTGAAGACTAAAAATTAAAAAATGAAATTAAAAGAAAAAGTTAAATTAAATTAAAAAAAAGAAAAAAGAATAAGTGGGGGGTGGGATAGGATGGAGGGAAACATAGTTTGTCTTTCACAATATACCTACTAGGGAAATGTTTTGCAAAACTATATATGTACAACCTTTGTTGAATTGTTTCTCTTCCCATTAGGGATGGGTGAGGAGGGAAGAAGAGAAAGAATCTGGAAATAAAATTTTGAAAACAAATGTTAAAAAAATTGTTTTTTACATGCAAATGGGGAAAGGGTTTATTGTAGATTTACTATCTTAGGTTGGAGGATAGGGAAAAGATAGGGAGAAAATTTGTAACTCAAAATCTTATGGAAATGAAACTTGAAGAATTTAAAAAGTAAAGAAACAAAATAAATCCCAAAAAATAATAGATAGTGAACAAATACTAAGTTTATAGAAAACAATCAAGTTGGTTAACAAATAAGACAATGCCTCCTGAAGTAACTCTTTGTAGACAGAAGTCAGTTCAACACTATTTAGTTTTCAAACTAAATTAGGAAAGTTATTCTAAGTGTTATTTTTTAATAAAAGTCCCTAAGTTTCTCAGAACTTCATGCTAAGCTACAATCATTAGTGAACCTTTCAAAATTCATCTTTTTCAAATAGGATAAATTTGTTTAATCATTTTTTTCTTTTCCTTCATCAACTGTAATTGATGTTTGTGGAAGAAATCAGGAATTCAGCCCCTATGGTCACAGGATTTCACTGTTGGGTTGATATGAAATCTTATAAAGGCTATAGAAACTGGAATCACCAATGTTAAGACACACGAGAGATGGGCATGGAGAAGAAAAATGTCATGGCATGAAAGGTGTTTGAAGTATCTTCTGGTTTTCCATGTTCTCCTGCAAGTCTGATGTTGGATCGTGATGTAACAGCACCAGTAGAGAGTCAAGAGGTTTCATTGTTATGATGAAAAATTGTCTTTTCCAGGGATAGAGCCTTAGTGTTCCTCTGCTGAGTAGCTTTGGATTTTAGATATACAGTTTGCAACCCTCCTGTGGTGATGTGCAAGTTGTTATAAAGATGTTTCTTGCTTTCTGAATTTGAATGGAGGGTTGTGCCTACATTCACCACTCAGGAGGCAATGGATAGAAATTAAAGCATTCTTTTCCTGGGGGATAGGGGGGAAGGGGGAATTGGAAGTAGTGAAAGGATTTACCTGTATACACAAGTGTTAGGAGTTGATCCATCAGTCCACTAATTTTTATGTGAGAGACTTAACAATTTTTATTGTGTTAAGGACTGTGAATACAATGGGGGGATAGCCCTTACTCTCAAGGACCCCATAATCTAATTGGAAAGATAACATGCAAATGTAACCTTGGCTTATGTGTGTTTGTGTGTGTGTGTGTATCAAGTAGATTTATAATATATGCTCCACATTAATAGTAATTTTTTACTGGTTATGAAACAGGTTATGTCCCTAGTTGGAGAGCAAAACTTTATAACAATGGGATGCGGGTGGATCTCCTAGCCCTAGTCCTCCCATTGCTCCCTCATAAAAGGCAAACAAAAGGATTACTGGCAACCTAAATACAGGTTCTGAAACAGGTGTTTATGAGAAATAAAATCAAATCAGGCAAATATATTCTTTAGTGGAAAAAATTTTAAAACACAAGTAAAAATAATGTTCACCTTTCGTCTTTCCTCTGCCTATCTTTTTTCACTGAATTCTCATGCTACTTTTACCAGAGTGAATGCCCATGATGATGATATGTGTGTATGTGTGTGTGTATGTATGTGTATGTGTAAATAGGTATGTTTGTATACACTTCTGCCCCCTTTCCATTTAAAAGTATCTGTTTTGTTTTGCAAATGTTGCAGCCAACAGTTGCTATCATAGCACAACCATGAACTCTCCCTTCTTCTTGCCTCATTCATCTAAGTGGTTCCAAAGTTCCTTCTGTCTCCCTTTAATAAACATCTTCATCTTCCCTCTCTTCTATGTGAAAAGCTAATCTCAAGTTACTTTATTCTCTTCAAAAAAGGGGGAAACACCCTACAAATATTAGGGGGTTTTGTCCCTAGTCAATCTCTTGCTGAAAGTTGTTACTGAAACAAGTAAAATTGGATAAGCTCAAAGAGGAAAAAAATAAGACAAAGGAGGATAAAGAAAAGCTTCTTGTAGAACAAGGGAATTTAGCTATGATTTGAGGGAAACTATGAGATTGAGATGAGGAGAAAGGGCATTGCAGGGATGCATGGTAGGTACTAAAACATTGAGAGTTAGAAGATAGAATATCATGTATGAGGAGCAGCAATGGAGTCAGAGTACATTTAGAAGAATGAAATGTAAGAAAAGTGGAAAGGTAAGAAGTGGACAAGTTATTAAATAGAAGATTTTAAATTTGATCATGGAGTTAATAGGGAGCCAGAAGAGTTGATTGATTAGGGCAGTGATATTGTCAGACCTGAAATTTAGGAAGACCAATTTGATGGCTGAATGGAGGATGAACTGGAGTGAGGAGACAGTGGAGAAGGAAGACTCATCAATTGACTATTGCAATAGTCCAGTAATGAGGTGGTGAGGACCTATACAAGGCTGGTGGCTGAAGAGAGATGGGGATATATAGAAAAGATATTACAAAAGTAGAAACAATAGAACTTGACCATTGATAGAATATGGGAATGAGATTAAGTGAGAAATTTTTATATGTAAGTTTTTAACCTGGGTTATTGAGATACTGTTGGTTCCCTTAACAGTAATAGGGAAGTTAAGAAGAGGGTAAAGTTCGTGGAAGAAACATAAGGAGATCAATATTGAATATGTTAAGTATAAGATGTCTATGAGATATTCAGTTTAGGATATCTAGAAGGCAGTTAAAAATGTGAGTCTAGAGGTTGGGAGACAGATTAGGGCTATTCAAGTAGATTTAAGAAACATGATAATTGAATATATGGGAGCTGAGTGAAATTATATAGGGGCAGAATAGAAGAAGGTCCAGGAAAAAGTCCTGTATTATCCATTGTTAAAGGGCAGCATTTGTTAATTTATCTTCAATATCACATATATTCTTGATATCACAAAATGTTATCTTTTAACGAACTTGGTTTTCACTATGATATGATACGAGTATATTAAATGCCAACTCTCTATTAGACACTGTCCTTGGTCCTGGGACCACAATAGTAACAGCATGTATGTAAAGAGGACTTTGTTATCCTTTTTAGAGTTCAGTTTCTCAGAATCCATGGCCATGGCAATGTCTAGCTTCCAGGTGTTAGATAACAGCTCCCAGAAGAGCCCCAAAGATCTTAGACAGTAGTTCCCAGATTCATAGTGACAGTCCTACTGAGGCTGCATCATGAGACAAGGGGTGCCATAATGTAATATTTGCTATGCTTGAGCAAAATTATGGCATTGCTATAGTTATCTTGTGAGCTTAATATTGACAAGATGCCTCTTTTTCTGTTATCCTACAAATCAGGTAGGCACTGGCCAGTGAGCAGGGAAAAACCATGGTGAACCTGTAGGGGAATCTGTGGATGTCTCAACAAGCCCCCATTGAGGCTTGAGGGGATTTGGAGGTTGCCCATCTGATTGGTACCATTGAGACTTAGGGGCAGTTGTCTCCCTACCCCCCTTCTCACCAGGCCCTGTGAGAAGCATAAGGGAAACCTTTAGGATCTGGTTCTCCCACAATCCTCTGGGAAGACAAGACTAGAATTAAGTTGATCATTAACCCTTCTGAAGCAGTTTGCCTTTCTGACAAGTTCAAGAATGAACCTGTTATAGGTTGGAGTCTTTTAACTCCACTGCCTCCTGTGTGTTATCTGTGAAGCACAGAAAAAACAAACCTTTTCAGATAGGAGCTTTCATTATAATGGGGTGGAGGTGAAGGAATAACGTGGTCATACCAAGGTATACATGCATCTGTATGTGTATAACTACAAAGTTGATATGAGATAAACTTAGAGAAGGAAGAAAGTCATTGCTAGAAAGATCCTGATTGAAGGGGAAAATTCACTAGGTTGTGGTTTATGAATATTATATTACATAAATTTGAAACCATAGTTGGATAGAGTCTGTTTGGACCATTTACAGCATTATTAAATAGAAGTTACACAGGACCTATGAAGAGTCATCGCCAAAAAAAGTCAGAGATTCCACATTCCTTGATGTCCCTTTTCTGGATAATTTATTGCGTTCTTATTGTAAGGATGAGGATGGGTTTATCTTCAGAATATAAGGCTAAGGGTACATTTATCACTGTCCTTCCTCCTTCAAATGTTGCAGAATTTCTGCTGCCAAATCTCAAGCTAATTTGTTTGGAAGTCACATTAACTGTAAGAGTCTTGTTTGGAAATTATGTATTCAACTGAGTCTAGATATCAAGTGGACCTGGGGGATTTCCTTTTGAGGGGGCAAAATGTGACTAGAAAAGAGATATTGACCTGAAAGGCCCTTTACTCTGTCTAGGAATGGTTAATTAATGTTACAGAAAGTTCCAAAAATGTCACCTAAAGAAGCAACCCTGGCAGCAAAATACAGCTCCAATATATGGCAGACACTCAATGGAAAAGATAAAGGACAGCAGCAAATCACAAAAACTTCACTGAAGAAAGGGAAATGACAACTTCAGGCAATCAAAGGAATGCCACAGGGAGAGAGGGAACAAGTGGTTGTTGCAAGATAGGGCCATTAGAGAGATACTGAAGTCAGAGCATTCAGTTGTCTTGGGTAACACTTCCTTTTTCACAACTGCTGTGAATTATTTCATCTATCGATGCATAGAAATGTAGATTTCCCGCAAGAACTTATAATCAAGTGGATCCAGTTGGCCCCAGTTTAGGTTTCAAATTCTATTAAACAATATTCCCCTTCATGCAATCTTTGATTCAACAAAATGTTGCTCTTGCTGTTCCTCACACACGTTGCATGTAGCATCTTTGTGTATTTTCATTGGCTATCTTCTATATTTAGAATACTCTCCTCATCTCCAATTCTCAGAATCACTTGTTTTCCTCAAACTCAACTCAAACTCTACCTCTTCCAGGAGGCTTTTTCTGATACTTTGTACATGCTAAGAGGTATACATGTAATCTCTTCTCAAAGATCAGATGCATGAGAACAGGTAACTTCATATTCTAGGAACCAGAAATGGCAGGGGTGTAAAATATGCTTGTATTGTAATAATAATAATAATAACAATTATCATCATCTTCATTTATAGTTTCTGGGGTTTTAGGAGAAGATGAACTGAATGTAGTTCTGGGTTACATTCACATAACTATGGCTGGAAAAAATAAAAACAATCCCAACTGAAAACGGAGGATAGAAACTTTTGCTGCATTGTGTCATCTGCACATTTTCATATCCCTTTTTTGCGACGCTTAATACCCAATGAAATATATTCATACTTGTCTAACTTACAAGACAGTATTTTAATTCCTTTCCATTCAATCTCTTTGCTAATGAATGTATTCATCTCCTTTCAGTTTTTGAATTGCAGGAGGAAAAAAAACACCACTATAAAATTGACATCGAGGGTTAGTGCAGAAAATTTCAACTTGGAGAACTTAACAGAAACAAAAAACAGAGCAATAGCAGAAAAAGTTAAGGTGTCAGCATCTTTTTGTTAAATTTAGCACAAGCAACCTTGGGGTAACAAGTAAGGATTATTTGTTGGAGGAAAACTATATTAAATAGTGTCCACTTGGTTATAAATTGCTATTGAAGTTGGCACAGAAAAGTGAAACTAGAGGAGTAATTTTAGACCCTGAATTCTAAGGGACAGTTCAAGCTCCTGTGATGAACCAATGAAGGAGAAGCAAGAAATGGATTTGACCCCAGAAGTGTACTGAAATAGCTGGTGTTTAATGATTCAATTATTAGAAGGGCTTTGAAAATCAGGTCACAAAAGAAGCCAGGAATGAAACTGGGAATAAGAATGCATAAAATAAAAGGTTTTGAAAGATGTTAAAAGGAAACAGTGAGGTTTTATTTTCCTGGGCTCCAGCTAGGTTTTCCTTATTCTAGACAGGCACAGTGGAGCTACATCAAAGATCAATCTGGAAATTGCCCAGTGGTTACAGAAGATGAGTGTAAGAGGCTTTGGCAGTCACTGATTATTTATTTTATTTTTCTAAAATGGATGAGGGATGTCTGTCAATTACCATTGATTCATTGAGAAATCATTTAATAAACACCTACTGCATGTGTGACACTCTCTTAGCAGCCAGACACAAAAATGAAAAAGTACCTCAACTCACAGGAGTTACAAATCTATGGAGAAAAAATAGCATGTATAACCAATAAGTTAAAACTG
Organism: Pseudocheirus occidentalis; assembly: GCA_028646575.1. NCBI lineage: Eukaryota > Metazoa > Chordata > Mammalia > Diprotodontia > Pseudocheiridae > Pseudocheirus > Pseudocheirus occidentalis. The sequence goes on along the minus strand of CM053594.1, from coordinate 165,910,941 downwards.
AAAATATATTTTAAAATGCAAACTAATTTTGGGAGACGGAGAACACTAAAATCTGTGGATATTATACCACACCTCATATGGAATGTAGCATTTGAGCCGAATTTTGAAGGAAGGCAGAGATTCTAAAAGCCAGAAAAAAACGTATCCCAGTCTCATGAATGTGAAAGCACCTGATCTGACAGCAAGCATTTTATAGTGGCTGCAATGCTGACCTTGAATTAGGGAAGATTTGGGTTCAAATCCTGCATCAGACACTTAGAGGCAAGGCAGTCATGGGCAAGCCACTTAACTTTTCTTGGATTTAATACCTTATCTGTTCAATGAATGAATTGTACTTGATGGCATTCAACAACCCTTCCACCTCTAAATCATGAACTGACATGGACCTGTAAGGAAACAAGGAATTTCAACAGATAACAAACTGGACAATTTTCTTATAGAAGAGTACACAAATGCAAAAAGAGAATAACAAGGTCACAGAATAGCAAAAAAAAACTGGTTAGAAAGCAAGAAAGACAGCATGACATAAGGCTGGAAAAGTAGATTGGAGCCAGTCCATGGAGACCCTGAACGACAGAATATAAAGCTTTTATTTTGTCCTGGAGGTAATCTCCAGAGCAGAAGCTCCAAAGACTCTTGAACATGACCTTAACATGTTTAGACTTGTATTTAACAATCATGTGAAAGATATAAAACTTCAATATTATTATTATTATTATTATTATCATTGCTACTACTCCTACAATCTTTAAACAGAAGATAGGTAAGTCATTAATGGGTAATAGATCATAGGGTATTGATTTTCACAAAAGGAAATACACTGTGAATATAAATATTTGCTCATCATTGTTCAGTTTTTCTGCTCATAACTTGCATTTGAAACATAGGATGGAGTGATAGACAATAAACTATGCTTAGATGCAGCAAATTACGTACATGGTAGTTCCCATCTTTTGGGCATCTCACCATTCATTTACGACTGGCAATTTCATTGTTAAAAAATTGAAAAATTGTGGAACATGGTATATAGCAATTATAGTAAATCTCTCAAACTGTAAGGTATCTCTGACACCTTTAAAGACCTTTGTGTACTTTGTACTACTGTACAATTTCTCTAATATTATTCCATTTTCATGTATAAAAGTTAGAAACAATGGAGGATACTACAGTACCTAGACTATTTCCTGTTCCATGAGTGTATCATAAAAAGGAAAACAGCATCAGATTTTAAAAATCATAATAACAATAAGATATGTCCTAATTTTTCATTTAAAAAAATCAGGTATTTGTTTATTCAATGCCTACTATATTTCACACTCTAAGCAAGATGCGAAGAGTAGATAGAAAAAATGGAATCATATCCTGTCTTTAGGGTGCATACATTGTACTGCAGAAAGAAACTTATTCACAAATAATCAGTTCAAAATGCATACACAGTGAATACACAATAATTAAAGGGGATCATTAACATTTGGGAGTAGGGTAATCAGCAATAGCCTCATGGATGACAAGAGAGGAACTGAGCATGGAATGATGCTAGGGATTACAAAAATCAAAGGGAGCATTGATTGATAAGATTAGCTACTGCTTTCACAATATTATTCTGGGACCTTAGTTTTCAATCTTATACCTTCACTATTCATGTTTTGAATATGCACTTTGAATACCATTTTAAAAATCTATTTAAATTTCATTGAAGTAGAGGCTTATGCTTTTAACATCAAGGTTTATCCAGTCATGCTATCTATCAATGGAACACGGAATACCATAATCACTGAAGAACTGAAGTTGGAGGCCATCCAAAGGGAGTTAAGTGATGGATGTGAGTCAGCTGAAGTATAACAATTGAAAAATATTTTAGGGGAAAAAACAGCATAAAATATACCATCAGAAAATCAGACATGACCAGAAAGGGAAATAGTTTGTTGAGACAGAAAGAGAAAAATATGAATAAATTTCAGTTACCCCAGCAACTGATCATCTTATATACTTTTTTCCTCTTCAAATTACATTATTTTTATGTATCTATGCACATGCTTTATTACCTTGGTAGAATGTAAGCCACTTGAGGAAAAGGACTGGAAAATGTCATGGACTGGTCATGTAGTAAAAATAAAGGGTAAAAGATATAATGACTCATTACTCTCTCCAACCTATTGATATAGCCAGTGGAAGGATACCAACATGTTGACTAGGTCCTCTTTGATGGGTTTTTAAGACTGCAAGGAAAATAAACTCATTAGACAAGGACTTTCTATTCTGTACTTGTAAAATAAATAATATGCTAAAGATATTCATGAATCCATCCATTTTTGTGATAAGGAGACAGTATGTACATATATAAACACACATATGCATAAAGATTGAATTTTCATATTTAATGAATATGGCAAACTTTGCATTAGAAAAATAATATTTTTACCATTAAAACTCTTCTTCTTGCATCTGAGTAATATAACTTACTAAATGCATTACAAAAAAATTAAAAGGAAAAATTAATCATCCTAGTTTTATTGTGTCTGTAATTTTAATTTTCCTTACCATTTGCCTGCACTTGAAGCTCAGTAAATTTATAAAGGAAAGAATAATTGGATCGTTATGATGTAAATAACTGTTGTAAAAAACAGTCTTTTAAGTTATTCATAATGTATCATCTATATATTGCCAGATTTAAATTAGTAGTTTTCTTTAATTACAGTATTAAGTCTATACATGCACATAAGACAGGTTAAACTGAACAACCTTTACTGAAGCCTGAAATAAAATGATTGTTTTAAACTTTGTGTATTTCCCAAAGTTTGCTTCTCTCATGTAATAATCCACACTTACTGTGTGAATTACTAGCAGGGTTACCCATCCATTGAATCTCTGCCCCCATTTCCAGAAGTCCTGGAGGCCATTCTGAGAGGGGTCCCGGTATATTGGGTTGCTGAGACACAGTCTAAAGCATTAATAGACAAATGAGCATTCTCTAGTGATCAAAATTTCAGTCATTTTAGACATCTAATGCAAAAATATCTAGTAGTTGCCTTTAAGGTAGGACTGGAAGTAGACAAATTGGAAGAGTAAGTTTGTGACATGGGTATAAGAATTCATGTGCAATGAAGTCAACTTGTTCAAGTAAAGTTACTGTTCTTACCTATCCACTTGCAGCCTTTCTGAGTTTACTTTCTCAATTCTCACTGACACTGAAAAACTGAGTACTCCTTCAGGTTTCTCGTTCTTAGGATAACCATGAGAGTTTATGACTTTTAATTCTGTTGCTCAAAAGGCCCTATCTGGGGAGTTCCTCAATAGTGATCAATCAATTGACATTGATTATCCTTTATAAAAGAGTACTTAGTAAGAATGTACAGTAAGAACAGTAGCTCTAAAACATCACCCAAATTGATAGCTCATTTTCCCTTCTGCACATAGATAGTCCCTGAAAAAGGAATCTCAAACTTAAAAAATATAAAATAAGGTAATATAGAGAAAACAGGTTGAACTGCCTGGAAATCCTTGCTATGGGAATTCTTATCACTCTTCACAAAGTCCCTGCTAAGTTCATTTCTTTGTGAAGATTTACCAAGGAATAAATCACAAGTGGGAACATCTAGGCTGATTCCTAAAAGTGTAGTCTATATAAATTGATCAGGCAATCAACTGCTGGGTCAAGGAGATCACATAGGTCCTATTCTGGCTTTGTCACTGGACTTGGCTACTGCTGCTACCAGTACTAGTTGCCATTGAAACCTCTGAGAAATTTGATGAATGTCTCAGTCTTATTCATCACTAGTGCATATTATTCCTTATTCTTCTGAGAATATTCATTTGTCTAAATTAGGAAAGAATAAAAATAAAAGAAATTAAGGTTACATATGTGTAAATATGGCCACATGGGAAGGATATAGGAAAGTTACTGCCATTCTCCCTACCAAAAAGCTCAAAGTAATTCTTGACTCATTAGCTTCCAGGAAGGAAAAGTGCAAAATAAATGACCAAGGTATGAAGCTTTCAATCATTTTATGTAAGAATGCAGTTCTAATTCTTTGGCCAACAATGCAGGATTACTTGTTACCTCATACCATAAGCCTTCTAGTGAAGCACAGTCAGACTTAGAGTGACCAAACTTCTATGTCTTGCATTAGGACAAATTATTCAGCAAGCATTTAATAAGCACCTACTTTGTATCAGGCACTGTGCTAAGTACTGGAGGTATGAAGAAAGGCAAATATCCAGCTTCTGCCTTCAAGAACTTCATAGTCTAATAGGAGACAGAATATGAAAATAACTTAGGTACATAAAAGACATAAAGCATAAAGGCAATTAATCTCACTGAGAATACTCTAGCAGTATTACTGTATTACAATAGCAGCATTACAATACTCTAGCAGGGGAACAGGAATGCAGAGAAAAAGCCAACATGGGGAAAGACCTCTTGTAAAAGATGGGATTTGAACTAAGTCTTGAAAGAAACTGGCAAAGCAGAGCTGAGGATAGACAGCATTCCAGGGAGGAAATAATACATATGGTCAAAGGACCAGGACATCTTGAGTACTATATACACTACTGTATAAAAGAAAAGAAAACAGAATACTCTCCCTTCATTTAATTAACTTACATTCTAATGAAAGATGCAAAATATAAGTAATTGAATGCATATAAGAGTAGATAGAAGGCAATCTCAAGGGGTAGACACTCCAGCATGGAAACAGGGAAAGGTTTCCTGAAGAAGGCAGGATTTGAACTAAGGCTTAATTAAAGAAAGCCAGGGAAAGTAAGAGGGAAATAGTAAAAGGTACAACATTCTAAACACTGGGAAAAACTCAAGTAAAGACATATGTTTGTGTATGAGTAACATCAAGACAATATAAATAAATAGTAGAGTACATGGAAACTAGTAAAGTATAAAAAAATTTGGAAAGTTGGAAAGGGCTTTCAAAGGTTTTATGTGACAAGCAGAAGACTTCATATTTGATCTATGCAGTAACGTGAAGCTCAAAATTAGAGTGAGGCTTGTGTTACAACAATTTTATCTATATAAGTTACATAAAAACTATATACAACTATTTTTATATAACATATAACATCTACATAACTATATCTATGCCTATTTTATCTGTCCATATCAATATTTATAACTATTGCCATACACACATACACATATACTCATACATGTGCATATATATGTATTACTGCATACGTACATATGTGTATATGTATGTGTGTTTGAATACATACATAGGACAGCTAGGTAATTCAGTGGATAGAAGGCTGAACCTAGAGTCTAGAAGATTACCCTTCCTGAGTTCAAATTTGACCTCAAACACCTACTAGCAGTGTGATCTGGGGCAACTTATTGAACTCGGTTTGCCTTACTTTCCATAAAATGAAATAGAGAAGGAAATGGCAAATCACTTCAGTATTTTTGTGAAGGAAATCCCCAAAATTGGTCATGAAGAGTTGGGCACAACTGAAATGACTGAATAACAACAATGCATATATACTTCAAAAATGTGTGTGTTTTTACATACACATAGAGAAATGCCTATATACATAGGAGTATGTGTATATGTGCGTACATGTTTATTGTACATATGTATGTAAATATGGGTGATGTATTCATTTGCATATATGCATACTCACCATATAGACACAGTTGCATTTATACACACACACACACACACACATACACACACATATACTTAAGTGCATGTTCTTTTATGCAATGGGTTGAATGGCATCACCTCCATGATGTCAAGGTCCTCTTTGAGAATGAAGGACAAAGAATACCTCTATGAGTAGTAGTAGGAGCTGCCTCACTGGAACTGGCCAGTTGGGTAACACTTCTCTTTCCTTCCTTCCATCCTTCCTTCCTTCCTTCCTTCCTTCCTTCCTACTTTTCTCCCTCCCTCCCTCCCTCCCTCCCTTCCTTCCTTCCTTCCTTCCTTCCTTCCTTCCTACTTTTCTCCCTCCTTCCCCTCCCTCTTCCTTTCCTTGCCTTCTGTCCACATAGGGCATTATCCCCTTAACTGCAAGTGCTCTACCCAAAGAAATGTAAATTTTGATCACTGAAATCTTAGAGAATGTCTTGGAATTTATGGGTTAGATTTTTTCATAAGGATCTTACCCTAAACCAAAATTGCTCTAGCTCTCATTGAGTGGCCAACAATGGGAACCAGGTAAAGTCCCATGTAGTCATTGTTCGGTTCCTCATTGTATCAGAGTGAATGTAAATAGCAATTGTTTCAGTTTTGGAATGAAACTGTGAAGGTCTACCCCTCTCGGATTGATTTTTTTAAATCTAGGTAATAGAGACCATTCTTGGCCTCATTACTTACCTAACCTCAATCACTGAATAGGTGTTGCTTCAGTGAACCTGAGATCTGCTAAAGACCTTAGCTTAAAAAGACCTAGGTCTCCCACTGTATCCAGGGCCATCTCCAGTTGTCCTGATGTATATCTTGCCATTGGACCCAGATGATTGCAATAGAGAAAGTGAGGCTGGTGACTTTGCCCATCCCTTACTTAAATACAATCCACTATCATGTTATAGTATTACACACATACATGTATGTATACATATATGTATATATACATGCATATATGGTTATATATGTATTTGCATATGCATCTTCATCTGACATTCAGTGAAGCTTTTCAAATTGCTATATTAGCATGTTCTATTTCAGACGAAATATGTTCCTGTTATTGATTATTCTATAGACTGTGTCTAAAAGTCTATAAACAAGATCACAGCATTATAAAAGGTGTCTTTTGTCATATCTTTCAGGAAACCATCTGCTTAAGTTGTCTCAAAATTTTCCCTCTCCAGTGCTCTGTCACATTCATCAGAAAAACTGTGTGACTATTTCGGATAACTTTTTAAACAACCAATGTCAAAAGTTTCCTAAAAAGAAAGTAAACTTTATTTAAAGTAGACCATTTTATACACATAACTTGTTAGTAGTCACATTTCTCAGAAGCTAGAGGAAAAACTGAGGGTAAATATTATTTTGAACAAACCTCTACTCAATAAAGATTCAAATAATTTTAAAAATTGAAGTGATTATGTTGACAAGCTTGTCCAATTTACAGTTTTAAATGAACTGCATGGCCTTATATCTGATCATTGAAAACCTTCTTATGAAAATAAGCTATTACTCTCAAGGCAACAATCAAACTGAATTCTCATTGTCAGGAATTTTCCCCTGAAACACTGCCAAAAATTTCCTCTTGGCAACTCTTATCCATTATCTCTAGTTGCCCCCTTTTATCAGTCAGAACATATTTAATTCTTCTCTATTCACGTTTCAAATCCCTCAAATACATGAAGTGTATAGAGATTATAAAGTTATACTGTCAAAGTTCACAGGGATGCATGTAACAGAGCTCTATAAACAAAGATTGAGATTAAGAAGAATAGATAATTGTTGTCTTTAAAAATTTACTGTCTGCCTGATATTAAAAACTATTTTCATATCTCTCCTACCAAATAGCTCCTCAACAGAAGCTAATTAATTCACTTACACAGTGATATTTACTGAAAATTAGCAAAGAAAAAAAACTACAAAACATTTCTATGATTTGTAGCCCATTAATGTACATTGGAAAATCACTGACATAATTGTTGGGAGCATGGATCAAACTTAAAGTTGTTGCTATAAAACATTTCTATTCTCCAAGAAGCTCATCTCTGGGTTTTGGCATAGCCAACGGACAGCTTACTTTCTTGTTTAACAGACATAGTGGAATTTGTGGACATACTGATTCACTGATCAGTCATACAGGTTGCTCTACAGGATTGGTTCAGCATCTGTGGATAAAAACGCATTCTAGTAGGGATTTCAGCAACTGGACTTATTATAGTTCTTCTGACCATTGTAAGCTTTCAAGGTCATGACTTAATCTGTACAGGGCAGAAAAAAAGACAACAGAAGGATAGAACAAATGAGCATTGCATGATATGAATGTGGAAAAGGGACTCCCTCACCTAGAAGCTTACAATATTTCTTTTTTCCTTACTCAAAATACTCAGGGGATGTAGAAAAACAGAGAGAATGCATACTGTTCTGTTTATGCTTATCATAACTATGTTCAGTTATGTTTCAGTAGATAAGTAAAAGGCTTTCCCTCACCATACACTAAGCAACAAGGAACAGTAAAAGTCAAAATAAAACAAAAACCTATTCATACTCTGAATTGAAGGCATTATATATTATCCATTAAACTCCATCAGTATTTTTTGGAAACAGATTCACCAATCCCCCAATCACATTGCCGAAAGGAAGAGATACTGCATTTTGTTTTATGACTAGGCCCTCACTGACCAGCCCCTCATTAAAATCATAACTTTTAATTGTCTGTGTTTCAATTTCACCATTTTTAAGTTAAGTATAATTCCAACTATAGTACTCACCTCATAGGGTTATTTTGAGGAATTAGTGATACCACAAATGTGTGACTTTGCTTCTCATCAATCCAACCATGCAGACTACTTTGCCATCTGTCTCCTGTTACTTTCCCATTTTCCCTACCTGATCTAGACACATTTCGAGAACCATGTTCCTAGTACCCCAATAAATTCATTTATTTGGAGATGACTGAGTGTGGACAAACTTACCTCGTTCACTATATTTAGCTGGCTCCAGGTCTCAGATCATATTTTCTTTACTTTCTGATTTCCTTTAGCCATCCACATAGACTTTCTTCCTATCTGCTCACTTCTGGTTTCTACCTTTTGCTAAAGGAATAATTATCAAAATAATAGTACCATTGTTTCCGGAAATGATGTGACAGTTAACTGCCCAATTGACCAACTCACCTTCTCTTCGTGTTCTGAGGTCGGAGCTTTCTTGTGTCATACAGAGCCTAGATTTAAGAACTGTGGCAGAGTTGAAGAATCATTTGCTGAAGCAGCAAAGATGAATGTCCCATGTCCTTTAGATTTCTAGAAAAAAAGGAGAAAAAATTTAACTTTGAAAATGACATTATTGAGATATTGGTCCAGTTTTATTCACATTGTTCTGTTACTGTCAAGGGACCTTTCAGATAATATTCCCCATTGACATGAAATTTCTCATCATACACTATCATTGTCACTCAAGGGCCATTAATGAACTTAAACTTACTGTTCATTAATTAAGATCAGAGTAGAAATAATTCATTTTCTAGCCAGTATGTCAAAGATATGCTCAAGGTATAATGTAGTTCAGAACATGATGAACCATTTTCCTGAAAAGACCCATGTAACATTAAAAATGACAAGCTATTGCTTATATTAAAGGTTTCCAATCATAATAGACAGATGATCTTTAAACGCATGAACAGCGTTAATATTGCAGTGGACTTGTGAAGTTAACTGTCACCAATTCATTCTGTTTTCATTCTCCCAATTAGCATAACCTAGTTAAATGTTCTGTGAATGTTTGTGTCTGAGTTTTGAAAATATTTCCATAGTCCTTGAAAGAAAGTAAACAATAATTAATCTTGATCTCAAAAACTCCATTTTTTCAAATGTTTCTTAAATATTTTTATGGGTAGAAAAGTATGCTAGGAGCTAGAGAGTTTTAAAAATGCATAAAAGCATATTATAGAGTACAATTACATATAATTAACTATAATACATAGTTATTTTATTATCTATGGCATCTGAGGAGTTAAAGTTACTAACTTTCACAGAGATAAGGAAAAAAAGCTTCTTCGAGGAGTTGTCATTTGAATTCGGCTTCAAGGGAGGATCAGGGCACATATTAGTAAATGACTTGAAAACAATGCATTTTTACTACAATATCCCATCCAATCTTTTCCCCTAATTGCATTCTCTTATGTTTATTTCCTCCTAGTACTATATCTCAGCACACCAGCAAAGCATAACCTTTTTCAAGTTATACCAATTCTAAAAGTTGATTGTATTTTCTTTCTTTTTCTCTTTTCTTCCATCTTTTTAAAGTAATATTTTATTTTACCCCAAATACATGTAAAAATAATTTAAACATTCTTTTCATACAATGAAAATGAATGAATGAATTCAGAATGGAAGAAAGGAAGGAAGGAAAGATGGAAGGAAGGAAGGAAAGATGGAAGGAAGGAAGGAAGGAAGGAAGGAAGGCAGGAAGGAAGGAAGGAAGGAAGGAAGGAGGAAAGGAAGGAGGGAAGGAAGGAGGGAAGGAAGAAAACAGAAGGGAAAACAGTATGCTTTAATCTGTTTTCAAACAACATCAGTTCTTTCTCTCCAGGTTGATAGCATTTTTCTTCATTAATCCTTTGAGATTGTCTTGGATTATTGCACTGCTGAGAACAGCTAAGTCATTCACAGGTCTTCATCATACAATATTATTGTTGCTCTGTACAATGTTTTCCAGGTCTTTCTCATATCATCCTACTTATTATTTATTTTATCACAATAATATTCAATTAAAATAATATACTACAAGTTGTCCAGACATTTCAGAACTAATGGGTGTCCCCTAAATTTCAAATTATTAGCCACCACAAAAAGAGCTACTATAAATAGGATCTTTCCCCCTTTACTTAAAAAAAAACTATTTGAGCTTATGTGGAATCTTTCCTTCTGTCTTTCTTTTCCTCATCTTTTTCCCCCAATGATCCAACAAATTCAGGAAGACATATTACCAGAGATTTGTTCATGAGATGACATATTTTTCCTATTCTTCAGCTTTAGTAACTCAAGAAAAGCATTTCCGAAGTATTAGATGGGTTGTGATACAATCTAATGAAATTAAGGATCATTTATTTGAGTTTCTCTTTAACTGTACCTTGAACTCTAAAAGGGACAGTATTTTTTGTATACACACATGTATATAAACATATTGTATGATATATATGCAATTACTATAGTATATATGACATATATATCATATAATTTAATCCAATCTTTTTTTTAGATGCAGAAATAAATACCCAGAAAGAATATGCTTTTTGACTAGTCACACAACAAATTAGAGGAAAGGTTAGAACTAGAAACCAGTTGACTATACACTTAAATTTTCTGATTTAGGGGGGCAGAGCCAAGATAGCAGCATAAAAGCAGGAAAACCCCATGAGCTTCAACCACAACCTCCTCAAATATTTATAAAATATGACTCTAAACAAATTTTAGAGCTACAGAACCCACAAAGGTCAGAGAGAAACAAATCTCTCACTGAAGGCAGCCTGTCAGGTGAACAGGAAAGGCCCATAGCAACATGATTAGAGCTGATCACAGATGCACATAAGCTTGTGGTTTTAGCCCCAGGATGGCCCCCACCAGCAGAATCTGGAGCAATCTTTGGGAGAGTGGATCACCAGCAGTTGTGGTGGTTTCCAGAATTATCAATTCGTAAATGCCAAAGACAAAGTAAAAGGTTAGCATGGAACTCTGTTAGAACTGGTTGGGAAGGGGTGGGGAACAGAAAAACATAGTCTAGCCTCTGCCCTTGGCATGAGAAGTGGTAGAAGCACCATGGTTGCATGCCATGTGGCTGTTTCAGAGCTCCTGGCCTGCAGATTGTAAGGGGAACAAGAGACCATTCAGAAGGTAATCACTCTTATTTTAACCCCCTTGGATTGGATCACAGTCTTGGGTTGTGCTCCTGAGGAGTGTGACCAGTGAGGAAGAGCTTGTGGGGGCAATAGAGAGGGTACCCAACTAATAGCCCCGGCAGCTGCAAAAAAACCATTGATTTGGGACAAAGCTATCCTCTTTGGAAGCAGAGTTCTCCTGTGGTAAATAGCTCAGAAGTCAAGTAATTGAGTGGCAAACACGAGCAAGCAAAGGAAGAGAAGCAAGTACAGGAACCAAAACTTAGATTCCTTTTTGGGGGACAAAAAGTAGCAAAGCAAGGAACAGGAGGCTGAAAACAAAGTCAGAACTCCTGCACCATGCAAAGAAAAATATGATCTGGTTACAGACCTTGGAGGAGCTCAAGAAGGATTTTGAAAAGCAAACAAAAGAAGTGGAGGAAAATTGGGAAGGGAAATGGGAATAATGCAAGAAAATCATGAAAAGAGATTGAACAATCTGACTGAAGAAAATAACACCTTGAAAATAAATTAACTGAAATGGCAAAAGTGGCACAAAAAGCCAAAGAAGAGAAGAATGCCTTAAAAATCTGAAATTGCTAGATGGAAAAAGAATTTCAAAAGCTCACTGAAGAGAATAATTACTTCTAAATTAGATTGGAACAATTGGAAGCTAATGACTTTATGAGAAATCAAGATAGTATTAAACAAATCCAAACAAATGAGAAAATAAAAGGCAATGTGAAATATCACATTGGAAAACCATTGACCTGGAAAATAGATCCAGAAGAGATCATTTTAAAATTATCGGCTACCTGAAAGTCATGACAAAAAAAAAATCCTATAAATCATCCTTCAAGAAATTCTCAAGGAAAATTGTCCTGATATTTTGAAAAAGCAAGATAAAATAGAAATTGAAAGAATTCATGGATTGCCTCTTGAAAGAGATCTCAAAAAGAAAACTCCTAGGAATATTATAGTCAAATTCTGGAGTTTCCAAGTCAATGAGAAAATATTATTAGCAGTCTGGAAAAAACATGTTGAGTATTGTGGAAACACAATCAGGATAACCCAGGATCTAGCAGCTTCTATGTTAAGGGATTGAAGGACTCAGAATATGATGTTCTGGAGGTCATAGGAGCTAGGATAAAAACCAAGAATCACCTACCCAGCAAAAATGAGTATAATACTTTCAAAGAAAGTATGGAAATTCAGTGAAATTGATGATTTTCAAGCATTCTTGATGAAAAAACAAGAGCTGACCAGAATATTTGACTTTCAAATACAAGAAGCATAAGGGGGTAAACAGGAAAAAGAAATCATAAGGAGCTTATTAAAGTTGAACTATTTACATTCTTGCATGGAAATACAATCATTGTAACACATGAAACTTTTCTTATTTTAAGGATAGTTGAAGAATATATATATATATATATATATATATGTGTGTGTGTGTGTGTGTGTGTATGTGTAAATGTGTATGTATGTATATGTACATATACTTATATATGTATGCATGTATATGTATGCATACATATACATGTAGGTATAGGTGGGTATGTGTGTGTATATATGTGTATTTGTGTACATGTGTACATAGGCAGAGGGCACAGGATGAGTTGAATATGAATAGATAATATCTACAAATAAAATTAAGAGGTGTGAGAGGAATATTTTGGGAGAAGGAGAAAGGGAGAGATAGAATAGGGTAAATTATCTCATATAAAAGAGTCAAGAGCAAACTGGTTCAAATGAGGGCAAGAGCAGCAAGGTAAAAGGGATGAGTCAACCTTGCTCTCACTGAATTTGTCTTGAGGAGGGAATAACATATACTCAATTGGGTTTCTTACCATACAGGAAATTGGGAGGGGGGAAGGTGATAAGAGAGGGGTAATCAAAGGGAGAAGAGATTCAGGGAGTGGGTAGTTAGAAGCAGACATTTTGAAAAGGGTCAAAGGAGAAAATAGAATAAGCAGGTCATAGGATAGGATGAAGGGAAATATAGTTAGTCTTTCGCAATATAATAACTATGGAAATGTTTTGGATAACTACATGTGTACAACCTATATTGAATTGCTAATCTTCCTGGTGCAGGTGGGTGAGGAGGATAGAAGGGACAGAATCTAGAACTCAAAGTTTTTAAAACAAATGTTAAAATTAAATATATAAATAAATAAAAATACTGAGAAGAGTCTCAAGCTGGCCACTAAAGAAATGATTATCAAGTGCCAACTATGTACCAAATTCTGTGCTATGTCTTAAAGCTGTTAGGGATTTCACTGCCTAATGGGGAAGATAATTTGGAGGAAACGATGTACAAGCAGATTATAAACCAGATAAACATGAAATAATCAACAGAATGAAGGCACTAGAATTAAGAGGGATTAGAATATGTTTCTTGTAGAAGGTGAGATTGTAGTTGGGACTTGGAGTAAGTCAGAGTAATTAGGAGGATTTCTCCATTAGTGGAGTTCTTCAGTAAGGAATCAATTGCCTGTGGGGGTTTACAATATTTGGGGGGAATAATAGCTGTTAATTCATGGATTTGAGGGTTTTTTCATTAGCTTTTTAATAAAACTAAAATTGTTTGGAATACTTTGAAATACATCTTTGCAATTGGACAATCTGTCATTTATTATACCTTTGCATACACAGCATATTTTCTAAGTGTTTGAACCCAGGGAATTTAATTTTATTTAAATATAAAAATTTATTTAATACTCAATCATAAAGCATGTGATTTTATTCATTAAATAAATGATAAGTTAAGCAAACATAAAAATGTATGCATACTATGATAACACATGCTCTAAAACTAAATGAACATATAATAAAATTAATTTTTTTGCGGGGGGGAAGAGAAGAGACATGGAAAGACTAAATATATCTGATCTGCTTCTCATGCATTTGATATTAGGGAATACTAGGCACATATCCCAAATTTCCTGGATAGGTCTTATAAGACCAAAGAATGAGATCTCCAACATGTACCTGAACCTATTGTGTCATGAGAGAATGTCTGACACAAGTATTACACATATATTAATTTCATTCAGCATATTTATTAAAGTACATTTTACATAGAGAACATCATACTAGATCCTAATTATTTGTGTCAAGTTTAGTGTTCCCTCATACAAAGGTAGGGGTTATTTTGTTTGTGTCAATTACTCAATCAATAAACACATTTAAATACTTATTATTTAGCAATCCCTGTGCTAAGCAGTGATGATTCAAGGACAAAAGCAAAATCATCCCTGGATTCAAGGAGGTTACATTCTAATGTATGTTACAAATGAATATAAAATTGTTTTGATAGAATGGACACTAACCACTGAGAGATCAGGAAAGGTTTCATGTATTGGCTATTACTTGAACTGAATCTTCAAGGAAACCAGGAATTCCAGGAGGTAGTGGTTAGAGAGGGAGGGCATTCTAGGAAGAGGGTACAATCTTGGTATAGTAAATGGCCCTATCTGAATACTTCTTTCCCTTTTAAGAAGGTTAAGAAAATAGACTAACACTACATATTGGTAATTTTCATTCCTTATGTTCTTGGTATCTCTAGTATCAAGAATTTTAAAAAATCAACTTTTATTAAGTTCTTAAGACAACCCTCTTTACTGTTGAGGCAAACATAATGAGAAAGTCAGTACTGGGATTTGAGATGTGGGGCCAGTGCTCTGGGATAACAATACCACTATGAGAAAAGGAATTTAATTATAATTGGATCCCAAGGAGAAAAGAGAGATAAGATGTGATGTGGAGGCAAGGAGAGTAAAAGCTTTTCAAATAGTACTGTAAAAATAAGGATCTTGGAAAGAAAGAATTACTTTTACATGTTCTAAATAATATTTAAATGAGATTAAGAATTTTGGTCAAGATGGACTTTTTGACTTTTATTTCACCTTCTGTTGATTATTGTTATAAATTGATTATCCTCTCTAACTTTGGTTCATGAATATCTCTCTTGTTTTTAATTGGTTAAACATTTCTTTTAGATAAGAAAACCTGGTCCCATGATGCAACATCCAGGGTACAATGTTTGTATTATTAATCATTATTGGTAAAATCTTATTTTAATGAGATAGTCTACATAGATTACTATGAATTCTTAAAGGTTTCACCAGCAGAACAGAGTTCTAAATTATCTTACCCAAGTGTAAAAAACAAACAAACAAAAACCAGCAAAAACAACAATGACAAACACTTAGGGTAATTCTTGATACCAGATTTTGTGTTTGTCCTATAAGAACTAACAGAGCTAAATTTCAGAAATGTTCACCAACAGAAAGATGGGTAACAGATGGTGATTTTGGAAGGTTACAACAACTCAGGAAAGATTCTCATATTTTTATCCAGAAGTCCTACATTTGAATTCTGATGTGGTTAGTGTTAGGGTTGATTGAGACCCCAAAGTACAAGCACACTGGCTCTTGCTGAATGAATTCAACACAAGTCTTCTCTCAGCCAAAGAAAAGCAAAGTTTGTTACAAATTGGCCTGTACTGGACACAGAGTAAGTCTGTGCTAAACAATTCTATGGCACTTTCACACACACGAGGGCAAAAAGGGGTCCTATATACAGAAAGGTTGTGGGAGGAATCTAGGGGTAGTCCTCCGGACGATTGGGGGGGGGGCTTCAGGAGGAATTAATGAGGTCAATGGGGATTAAGTGTGGGAACTTGCTGAAGGCTACCTGGAGCAGGGACAGACAATGGTGGACTAGGCAAGTTCAAGGGTAGATTGATATTTTGATAAGCTCAAGGGTGGGAAGTAGTTGGGCAATGGAGGGCTAGACTAATAACAGAAGTCTGGGCAGAACCACAGTGAAAAGCTTATGGCCTCTGCAAATGCTTCATCAAGTGGGAAGATTCAGAGTTCAAAGGGTTTCCCAGAGCCTGTACCTCATCAAATTCCATATTATGCCTCTTGGGTGAATGAATGAAAGACTGAATGAATAAAAAAGCATTTATTCAGTGACCCCTAAGTGCCAGTCAACCAATAAATATTTGTTAAGCATATAGTAAGTGCCAGGGACCATACAACTCACTGAGGATACAGAAAGAGGCATAGACAAGAAGAGGATTACTCAAAGAGGGTTAGAGTTGCCTGAGACCCCAAAATACCAACATGCAGGGTCCTGTGGAAAGAATTCCACTCAAGTCTTCTCAGCCAAAGAAGAGTAAGGTTTATTGGAAGTTCAAGTTTGTCATATGGTGTAGACTCTTAAGGAGCCAGTCTATGCTAGGTTGTTCTATGGAACTTTCACAAAGTAAGTCTGTGCTAAGCTATTCTATGGCTCTCTCACAGATCAAGTCTGTGTGCTAGGGCATTTTGTAGCACTCTCACACACATGGAGAGAAGATGGGGTCTTATATATAAAGGAATATAGGGGTGGTCTGGAAGAGTTTGGAGAGGGTATTCAGGAAGAGTCAATAAGGTCAGACTCCAGAAATGAGTTTGGGAAGAGTCTTCAGGAGAAGTTAATGAGGTCAATGAGAGGGTGAATTGATATTTTGATGGGCTCAAGGGTGGGAAGAAGATGAACAATGGAGGGCAAGGCTAGTAACAGAGGTTTAGGCCCAGCCACAATGGAATAAATTTTTTTTCAAATTTTAATACAAATTTGTATTTGTTTTCTTGTTTACATCATTCATTTCCATGAGATTTTTGAGTTACAAATTTTCTCCACATCTTTCCCCTACCCCCAACCCCCAAACAGTGATCCTGCTGTAAAGCCCCTCCCCCAATATGCTCTCTTTTAGGTCCTCCTCCAACATCCCTCTAAATTTCTGGTAGGGAAGGGAGGGTCTCCCTACCACAGTCCCTGTATATCTTAATTCCTAGTTGCATGTATCGCAGAGCTTTAAATTCAAGATTCTTTTGATTCCTCCCTTGTCACCCACCACCACTGGAAGGACAAGCAATTCAATACAGGCTGCGCATGTGGAATTACACAGGACATCTTTACAGTGGACATTTTGTGACAGTCTGATATGTCCCTCCTTCGTATCCTGCCCCCCCTTGTTCTGTTCTCTACTGTATCCCTGTCCCTTTACTGAGGTGTGTGCTTCCAGAAACCCTCCCCTAGACCCTGCCCTTCCCTCCATCATCCTGAGTCTCAACACACTCCCCCCTACTCTCCTGTGTGGCATAATACCCAGTTTAGAGTTTATGTCATTCCTTCCATAAGCCAAATTCAATGAGAGAAAATGAAAGTAAAGTTCTAACAGTTATCCCTTGCCTCTTCTATATGGGATGATTAACCCCATTTTGTCTCTCCCTGTCTCGTCTCCTTCTAGTCCTCTTCCACCTCAGAATTTTACCTTTTAAAGTATCATCCCTTCGTATTCAATTGATCCTATACCCTCTATGTACACATATACACACATGCTCAGATATGTATTCATATGCATATATAGCCTCCTATATAAACATATGTATAAGTATATATATATATATATACACACACACACACACACACACACACATTTGTATTCTTTTTACCTATCCTC
>CM053594.1:165875540-165892419 GCA_028646575.1 Pseudocheirus occidentalis | reverse complement strand
TCTACTTGCTCCACTCTAATTCTGAAGGAATTTTTCTCTTCAGAATGCTTTTGAGATTCTTTTTCCATCTGGCAAATTCAACTTTTTAAGGCATCCTTCGCCTCATTGGCTTTCTGGGCCTCTTTTGTCATTTGAGTTAATCTATTTTTTAAATTGTTGTTTTCTTCAGTCAGGTTGTTGACTCTCTTTTCATGATTTTCTCACATCATTCTCATCTCTCTTCACAATTTTTCCTCCACATCTCTGATATGTTTTTCAAAGCCTTTTTTATGTCAATCTATGGCTTGTATGCAGTCTTCATGTATCTTGGAAGCCTTTGTTGTCCCCAAAAAAGTATTCTCAGG
This sequence comes from Pseudocheirus occidentalis, assembly GCA_028646575.1. Lineage (NCBI taxonomy): Eukaryota > Metazoa > Chordata > Mammalia > Diprotodontia > Pseudocheiridae > Pseudocheirus > Pseudocheirus occidentalis. The sequence continues at coordinate 165,892,075 of CM053594.1, read as the reverse complement.
TTTGATTACTGTTCTTACCTTGCTTCCTTCTCCTCATGTTGACCAGTCAATAAATTGCTTAATTTGTTAGTTTTGTGGAACTCTGCTTCCAGGGGGGAAATCTCTGTCCCAAATCTCTGGGGTTTTCACAACTCCCGGAGCTATTAGGGGGGTGCTTCAGCCCCCACCATCTTTGGCTTGCTGAAAGTGCACCCCAGGACCACCACCCAAGACCGTGATCCACCTGGCCTCTCAACGCAATGGCCCTCGGCCCTGATTGGCCCGGCAATTGACAGTCCAGGATCTCTGAAGCAGCCCAGTGGAGGCATGGTTGCAGCAGATCTTAGCGCTTCCCCCTGCTTCCTTGCCCTGGGTGCAGGTCAGCTGGACTGCTTTTCCTCCCCCATATTTCACTTCAAAGCTTGAATTCCACTGACCTTTCTCTAAGCCTTATTTTTCCTTTCTTGATAAATATGGAGATTACCCCATGTGCTGCAGATCTCTTCTTGGGTAGCCTCAAGCTGCGACTTGGCTCCTCCCAATTACCCTGGGGCCTGGCCGCAGTTTTGGTTTCTGGCTGGTCTGGCTTTGGCTCCCAGCCTGCCATGATGAGCCCCTCCTGCTGATCTGCCTTCAGTGAGAGATGTGTTTTCTGTATTTTTGTGACTTTGGGAGCCCTAAAATTTGTTTAGAGTCATATTGTGTGGGTATTTTAGGGTGACTGTGTGGGAGCTGGGAAACTTCTGTGTGCCATCTTGGCTCCACCCCCTGAACAATGAAATACTTATGGCCTCTGCAAATGCCTCTTCAAGTGGGAAGATTCAATCAGACTTCAAGGTGTTTACAGAGTATTTACCTCAAAGATTCAAGGAGAACTGGGAGCAGGGAGGGAGGCAGGTGGTCCTAGAGCCTACACCTCATCAGACAGCCACTACATTCAATAATATCACAATCTAATATGGGAGGAAAGAGACAAATATATACAAACAAGCTATATAGAGAAGAAATAGGAAATAATTAAGAGATGGAAGACACTAGAATTAAGAGGGATTGTTGAAGCCTTTTTTAAAAAAATATGTTTTTAGCTGGGATTTAAAGGAATTCCAGGAAGCAGTAGGGAGAGATGAGAGAAGAGAGCATTCTGGGCATGGCAGGGTAGTCTGGTCAGAGAAAATGCCCAGATCCCAGAGAGAAGTGTCTTCATCATGGACCAAGCCAGGAGACCAGTGTCAATGGTTCATGTTGTGAATTAAGATGTAAGAAGACTGGAAGGAGTAAGAAGGGGGTGAACTTTGAAAAGCTTTTAATGAAGGAGGATTAGTAGAATATTTTGTATTAGATACTACAGACAATGGAGAACTTTGTAGTTTACTGAGTGGGGATGGGTGGGTGATAAATGGTCAGACCTATTCTGTAAGAAAACAGTTTAATGACTGAAATAAGAATCCATTGGAATAGAGAGATAATGAGCCAAACTGACTAAACAGTAGGTTTACAATAATGCAGGTGTGAGGTGATAAGGAACTGTACCAGAGTAGTGTTGGTATTAGAGAAAAGGATATATATTGGAGGGACAACACAATGGCAAAACTGACAAACCTTGGTTAAAGATTGGCCAGAAGGGGTGAAAGATAGTGAGGAATCCAGTATTATTTCTAGATTATGAGTCTGGGTGACTGGAATGTCTAACTCTGAAAATAAATAGACAAAGTGCTCACAGATGTTTTAGGCAAAAGTCTTCTTTATTCCATTGAAAGAGGGAAAATACACCTATCTGTTCTAAGAAGAAACCCATTGAAGTGAGACTAAATCTTGATACACATAGTAGTGGACAGACAATGAAATACACAGTGAGCTAGATTTATGACAATGAGGAAGTAACAGCAAAGATTACAGGTTTCATTCATAGCAGAGCTTTATGACTAGAATGTGGTTCCTATACATGCTTGTCCAAGCTTAGAGACCACCTGGGGCTGGTGTGAAATAATTCTGTGATTTTGCTATAGCAGAATGCATTCAGAGGGTGAGTCCAAAGATTGCTGTTATACCAAGCTCAGGGCACAACTTGCTTGCTGGGTCTTAGTGATGAGTGTGAGGACAGATGGATAAAATTTGGATGAGCTATGGTGAAGGGCTGGATAATGGGTTAATAATATTTAGCATTAGTAAGGCTCCTCTTGAGGTTTTGTTTTGTTTTGCTTTTTGGAGGGCAGTTGGGGTTAAGTGACTTGCCCAAGGTCACACAGCTAATAAGTGTAAAGTGTCTGAGGTCACATCTGAACTCAGGTCCTCCTGACTCCAGGGCTTATGCTCTCTATTCACTGTGCCCCTAAAGATTTGTTTTGTTTTGTTTTGTTGCTTTTTGGAGGGCAGTTAGAGTTAAGTGACTTGCTCTAGGTCACACAGCTAGTAAGTGTTAAGTGTCTGAGGTCACATTACCCTCTTGAGGTTTTGTAACATAAATTTGTAGTGGACCCCTTCAGAACTATTCTGTGATTGTCTTCACTTTCTTTCAGCTGTATGTACACGGGAGTAAATGCAACAAATGCTGGGAATTATTCAGTGGTGAGACTTTTTAGGGCATAATTTGTGAAATAATAAGGAGGTTAAGGATTCAAAAGAGGAAGACAGCATAGAGTTGAATTGGCTCACAAAGGTATCAAAATGGGGAGGAGAAGAAAATGACTAATGCAGAAGAAATGGCCTAATACGGATGATTACATTGTCAAGTGATTAGAGTTCTTGGGGTAGACTTAGAGTAGATTTTTCCATGGTAAGGCAAAGACAGATGTGAAAATCCTCTAGAGATTATGGTTGGAAAAGGGATTCTGAGAATTCTTGAGCGTCAGAGGTGGTGCATTTAAGGTGAAAGCAAAATCTAGAATATGATTGCGTATGACTTACATGAAATGGAGTAGTAGGTCAGGGAAAGTAAGTTGAGGAACTGAGTAATTAGTTTAGTGATTAGGTTGAGGAAGAGTCAATACACATTTTGAGGTGCCATAATATGAGGGCACAAATTGGCAAGGAGAGAAACATTGTGAATCACATGCCAAACTCACTGAGGAAGGAATGGGAGTAGCCTGGAGTTCCGTAGACAACAGTTACCAGAGTAACAGAGTGGTAATTACGGATACCACTGTGCTAAACACTGAGTATACACTTATAAAAATAAAAATAGGTTTGTTTTTTTTTTCCCTCAAGAGTTTACTTTAAAATGGTGGAAACAATTCATATAGGGAAGTGGTGTGAGGGAGGGGTCTTTTGGTTTGGAAAGTTGGAGATTTGCTGAGAGGAATGATAGGAGAATAAATGTATATACGCTTTACAGTGGCAATGATAGTATTGACTTGACTACAGATCCAAAATCAACAAGTAGAAGTGAGAAACTAAGATCAAACCTAGATATAATGGATTACCCAAGGCACTCACCAAGCAGGAGTCATGTTTCTAAGGCAGTAGTCCCATAGATGAAAGTTTTTAGCCCTCCAACACATGGTCTCTGGCCTTAGAGGTAAGGCAGCTGGTGAAAACTTTCATGTCTACAACCAGCCATGGTTGGCCACATAAGACCATCATCAAATCATTATAGCAGATATCCTGAGGGAGAATTCAAGAGCTGAAAGGTTTAAGTCCTCTAGACCATCTGGTCTGGGTGGAAAGGTGGATGGTGATAGAAATGGCCTGTGAGACCTTGGAAAAGTCATTTAACATCTCTGGTTCTCAGTCTCATCATCTATAAAATAAGGCAGTTAGACTTGTTTCATTCTGAAGTTTCAGCTCTAAAACTTTGTTTTATGAATTAAGGAGTTGTAATATGTGCTGTTAGAATAAGAAACCATATGGATGAATTCGTGGTTATTTTAAAGCACTGAAGAAGCATGGACTGTCATTCATCCATAATATTAAATTACATATATTCTGTTATTCAAATATGTGCTCTTAAAATCTATAATCATAAGTTAAGTAAAAGGGTATGAAAAAGGAAGCTTTGAAATTAGAAAGCATCAAGATTCAAGACTTGCCTGTTACATATACTAACTCTATAAGCATGGATGTCAGTGAAGTTCTGAGTGTCTTGAACAATACTTCAAGACTGCAAATTTCAAACTACTTTGACAAAATACATTAGTGGAGAATTTCCACAAAAAGAGTTTCTCATAAAGGTAAAACACCACTTCTAGACCATGTAGAAGGAGGAAAGGAGGGGATAAAATGTATGGGATCTTTTAATGTATTTTTCTTGAGCCCTTAATATACTATTTATTTACTTGGCACACATCTTATGAATTTACCTATATATTACCTATTGTGTCTCCCATCAGAATGTAAGCTCCTTGAGAACAGGAAAATTTTAACTTTTTCTTTCTTTCTATCACTCAGCACAAAGTCTAGTATATATCAAGCTCTCAATAAATCATTTCTGATCAATGACAAGTAAATAAAGGATTTAATGAAAATTGGAAAAGTAATACTGAATGAGAGTCATCATTTTTGTCTCAAATATTTCAGAATGGTGAGTAATTTACTAGTGAAGCATTTTACCATCTTCCTATGTGATATGAGGTTGATTCCGCCTTTCTTGTAAAATATTTTTATACACACATGCACACTAAACATTCACTACTTGAATCACTCAAAAGTCTATCAACACCTGATATATGTGTGTATGCATGTATGTATATATACCCACATATGTATGTATAGACACAATCACACACACATATACATACACACATACATAAAAATACACACATATATACACTCAGGATAATCATTGAAAAAAAATCTGGGGGGGGGGTCATAAATCCTAATTCACCAATTAGCCTAAAAGAGATATATGAAGATTAAAACATCTCCATCCAAAAAGAAAGAAAAAATATTAATAGATAGTTTTAGAGCACATGACAAATAAAGTTAAAACATCTTTTAATGTACATTTGAAAAAAAAGCAGTTCTTACTTTAAAAAGTAGAAATAAAGGCTGACAATATCTATACACCACTTATTTTGTCAAAAGTAATCTGAAGTAGTTTAACACCAGACAGCCTAGGACATGGCTAAGATTCAAAAGAAGAATCAAAAGGAACTCTATAAACTATATTTACATGAATTTACCCAACAATTTCTTGACTGCTAAATTCCAGTTCCTTCCCTTTGTTAATTATTTCCTGTTTTCCTGTATGTAGCCTGCTTTGTATATATTTGGTTTCATGTTGTCTCTCCCATTAGATTGAAAGGTCTTTGAGGGGAGAAATTGACTTTTGCCTCTTCTTTGAATCCTCATTGCTCAGCACAATGCCAGACATATGGTAAGTACTTAATAAATGTTTATTGAATTGAATTGAACAAAAAGCATATAAATGGCTAAGTAATATCAATGTTTATAGAAATGGATGGGGTTTATGAGAGCAATTCAGCATCAGGTCATTGGCAAAAGAATTTGTGGTCAGTCAGTTGACAAGCATTTAAGTACTATCTTACTAGGTGATACAGTGGATAAAGCACTGGTCCTGGAGTCAGGAAAATTTATTTTTCTCAGTTCAAATCCAGCCTCAGAAGCTTACGAGCTATGTGATCCTTGACAAGTCACTTAATCCTGTCAGTTTCCTTTTCTGTAAAAGGTATTAGAGAAGGAAATGACAAACCAAATCAGTACCTTTGCCAAGAAAACCCCAAATGGGGTCACTAAGAGTTGCACACAGCTGAAAGGACTGAACAAGAATCTTAATACATGCCAGGAACTAGGCTAAACACCGATAATATAATTATAAGAATAAATAACAGGACCTGCCCTCAAGACATTGATACTGCAATGGAGGACGGTACCACATAAAAAGAAGTTGGAGAGGGAGAAAGAGAAGGTACTCAGCTAGGGTAGTAAGAGCCTAGAGAAGAGTAAGACTTGGCTGACCTGGGCATTTGTCTTAAAAGGAGATTCTGAGAGGAACCATTCAATAAGACTGAATAATTACAGGAAATGAAGAACATTTAAAGTGTGTGCATTCTAAAGTTGGGGAGAACTCTTATAACTTCAAGTTGGAGAAAATTCAGAGTGCAGCCTTGAGAGAGGGAAATTTATCCTTAAGTACAGAATTATTTTTCAATGTTTATTTAACAAAGTACTGGAAATTGTTCATGTACTGTAGACTGAAAATAAAACCAGATACCAAGAAAGACATGATAAGGTTGCTTTAATTATATAGCCAAAGCTTGCTATCTTTTTTATGAAGTAACAGATGACAAATCCCCATACTACAAACACAAACTCCAAAATATGCTCGAGAATTCAGCAAATAAACCATTTTGGCAGTGAAGCACCATTATAGATAGAAATGTTGTTAGATGTTGTAATATCAAATACTCATAATCTCTAGACTACATGGAACAAAAACTTTTAAAATATAGAAAACAAGCAAAAGAAATTAAAGCCATATGAGAATTGGATGAAGCACTTGTCATCTCTGCCATCCTGCTGCTATTGGAGTTGTCACAAAGATGTTTTCAATGAGCTTTTACAACATAAGCTTACACTAAAATATTCTTAATAGGTTATAAAAATAGTCAATATTTCACTTTCATTACATCTCCACCTCTTTTTCTGGTCAAACATGTCCTTGTTGATATATTTCATTTCATTTAAGGGTCACAAGATTTGACATAATTTCCTCTTTCTCTATTATCTTTCACTTTTTCTGAAGTTATGATCCTTCTGAGATGCTAGTCCAAGAACCATTATAATAAAGAAAATATTGGTAGTGCTAAAAATAACACATTTGTGGCACATAACATCTGAGAATAACTGAAAGCACTTCACAATTTCCTAAGTGTAACCCAAACAGCTTAGCTTTTGCTATTCAGTTCTGAGCCCAAAGCACAACCATTTTTCTTGTCCAAAATAGTAGTATTAATGAAAAAATTCAAGGGCCTGTATACAAAAACTTCATAAATATAATGACTACATGTAAGAGGACTAGAAATCTCCCTCCCTATTTTTTCAAACCCAAAGTAATACTTCAATTGAAAGCATTCAAAGATAAATACAGAGATGAACACAACACAAATGATGGCATCAGACCACAAGAGACTTGAAATCCAGGCCAATTAAAAGATAAAACTAAATGAACAAAGATACCCACAGAGAAACCTCAAATAAACAATACTGTTTTACCTGCTATATTTTGGTCAAGAGATTTACTTCATTTTTATAAATGGTTTTAATTTTCTGTGCTATAGATCTTTCTTTCAGTGTGAACTTGATAAAATATAATGTAATAACAGAGAGGTAAACAAGGAAAAAGGTGTGGTGAATGCATCATCTGACACAGTCACTCCAAGAACCATTCTGAGGGCAGATAAAACTGCCATAGGAATTGTTCATATAACAATCCTACATACTGAAAATTAATCCACACAGTAACTGATCAAAGTTAACCACTACCTCTAACTCCTCTCATCTGTGATAGGAACTGTAAGGATGATTCATTTCTGTTTTCCAGAACTTTCAGTAGAACATTCAGTAGAATTGGGGTAGTTCATTGAAGTACATAGTATGAATAAAGTACTAGCGAAGACTTCGGAGACATACCCAAATGGCTGGAATGTAGAAGTGAGTTAAGTACATACTAAAGAAAATTTTAAACTACAAACAAAGCAGAAAGAACTGTTTCTGTCTGTGTATTGAGGTAAAGAACCTGAAGCTGGGGGAGGGGGAGTTCAGGGAGCATAGTAGCTACATGGTACAGGGGTATATGGTTAGAATCAGGAACATGAGTTCAAATTGTGCCACATTTATTATCTCTGTGACCATGTAGGCAGTCATTTACTCTCTGGGTTTTAGTTTGTTCATCTGTAAAAGAGGGGTGATAATACGGCTTCCCTTACAAGGTTATTGTAAGATTCAAATGAGATTATGTATTGTAAAGTTTATCATGAGCAGCTCTCCTGAGAACTGCTGATGCTGTGAATAACTTTTAAAAATGTTTATTTTTATATTTTAGTTTTCAACATTCATTTCCACAGGAATTTGAGTTACAGATCTGCCCCTGTCTCTTCCCTTCCCCCCCCAACCCAAGATGGTAAGCATAATGAATACCCTACCCCCAATCTGCCGTCTCTTATTCCCCAACCCATGCCCCACCCCTTATTATTTTTTGTAAGGCAAGATGTATTTCTATACTCTATTGGCTGTATATCTTATTACCTGGTCGCATATAAAAACAATTATTAACCTCTGTTTTTAGAACCTTGAGTTAGTTCCAGATTCTCATCCTTCCTCCCTCCTCACCCACCCCACTGGGAAGACAAGCAATTCAACATAGGCTATACATTTGTAGTTATGCAAAACATTTCCATAGTAGTCATGTTGTGAAAGACTAACGATATTTCCCTCCAAACTATCCTAGCCACCATTTATTCGGTTTGTACCTTTGAACTTGTCCCTTTTCAAAAGTGTTTGCCTCTAACTACCCTCTCCTCCAATCTGCCCTCCCTTCTGTCATAGAATAAGGGAAATTATTTCATATAAAAGAGGCAAGAGAAAACTGTTACAATGGAGTGGAAGAGCAGGAAGAGAATGGGTCAACGTTACTCTCATTGAGTTTGGCTTAAGTAGGGAATAACACACATATTCAACTGTGTATCTTACCCTCCAGGAAAGTAGGGGGAAAGGGAAAAAGAGTGTTCTGCAGGCAGAGAGTGAATTGATAAGGACACTGGCAATGTATATTGTGGCTTTGTTAAGTTTTATCTCCCCAAGAACAGGGATTGCTGTGAATTTCCATCACGTCAAGATGAAGAAAAGAACTCTTCTAGTGTATTGAATGTTGTGATGATAACATGGTTTACTAGTGACCTAGGGATAGAGGGTTTGTGTATTTTCTAAAATTTGTACTTCATAATTAATGATACTTAGTAATTATTGCTGAATAAGAGACTGATTGAGTTAACTTAGTTGCTCCCATGAGTGGAAGACTTTGACTACTGTACTTTGAAACTGAGTAAGGAAGCAAACCTCCTTAGGGATACCAGATTATTGTTCTTTGTTCAAAACTTTGTGGACACTATGGTGGAAATTCTGTGGCCATTTTAATGATAAGCTGTTATGAATACAGTCATAAATACTGTATTGCGATTTTCTGTGATAAGTTGTAATATTGTGAATGGTGTGCCTTGATTTTTTGTGAATGTTTTGCTTTTATTTGTTTTGGAATAGAGTGCTCACTATACTGTGTAATCAGAATCTTAAAAGCTATTCACAGTAGCATTCTTCTGGAAAGCTGCTTGTACATGGCATTACATTGAGAAGTCTAGAAACCATCACAGCTGCCAATGATTCACTCTCCTGAAATCTGCTCTGGCTATTCTGTGCAGCTGATATGGGCTGATATGGCTCACATGGGACTGTGCTCTGCTCTCAGCTCAGTGTTATATACCCTTCTTGTTGGCCTGCCTGGTTGCCTTTGGCAGGAGATTGGTTTCTTTCTGTCACTTTGTGGGTTCTATGACACTAATATTTGTTTGGAATCATTTATTACAGTTATTGGAGGTGGTTGGAGTGGAAACTCAAGCACTTTCCTGCTTTTACTCTGCCATCTTTGTTCCCCACCCCTGCTGTGAATAACATTAAGGGTCTAATTGCAAAGTATAAAGAATTCTCTATTTATTCATCAATGAACTAAAGCATAACATTCAAGAGACTAAAGCATAATATTCGCAACAGCATTACATAACAACTTATTGCTGAGGTGCCCACATAGTCTTAAAGAAAACATATCAATCAGTATATGTTATAGTCATCTTCAAAAAGTAACAGAAAATACAAACACTATCCACCCTTAGGTCACAGTAAGTTAAAATCTCCTCAGTCAGTACACAGTATCCAAGTAAAGTACTCTTTCTTCTTAACTACAGGCTGATTTCCAATCATCCTTAAGTGGTAGCAGAAAGTACAAACACCATCCACTCCTAGGTCACAGCAAGTTACAATATCATCAGTCAGTACCAAGTATTCAAGTAAAGTCCTATTTCATCTTTACTCAAAGTTGACTTCCAAACCCCATGGTTCCTCCTCCATGGGTTGACTCCTCCTAACTCTTTCCTGGATTCACCCCACTCTTGTCTGGATTCACACATAGGCACTTCTCACTCCTGTTCTATATACCAGTTCACAGGGAGTGCCCTACTCCAAGCCCTTTGCAGCTTCTGTTTCTAGGAAGACAAATCTTAACAGAACTACAGCAATATTTACACACAGTAAGCTTAACAGAGCTACAACCATATTTACAAACATTAAGATCAACAGAGCTACAATAATATTTACACATATTACCAGTATTATTTCAATTCCCTTTCTGTCTGAGAAATATAACACAAATCAAAAGACAGAGTTCTTCAGTCTAACAAAGCAGCATTAACACAGATCAACCGACAGATGCTTCTGTCTGAAAAGTACACAGATCAACAGACAGAATGCCTCTCTCTGACAAAGTAAATGTAACACAAATCAATAAACAGAATGCTTCTTCCTGACAAAGTACACAAATCAATAGACAGAATGTTTGTCTGACAAAGTAACACGGATCAACAAACAGCCTGCTGAAATCACAAACATTCTCTCTCAGTTCTGATTGTTCCAAGCTCTTGACTTCTTTGCTGTTCTACTTCCTGTTCCACCAATCCCATTAATTTCTTTGGGCAAGGTCCTCCCAATGTGGTCTTCATAGTGAAATGGACACTGAGCAACAATTATTGGCCAGCCAGCAGCAGTCCAGGAACTAGTCACTGGATCTGCCCTGAGTCTTTGTTTCAGCAGCGCTTATATAGTCAAAGAACAGGAACAAATTCTTATGATATGGCAGCTGAAAGTGGTTAAAAAAAACCTATTGTGCATATTTGGTAAGCACACTGTGGGGGGGGGAGGAGGAACAGATAAGATGTTCTTTGCCTTATAAGGCACAGTTGCTGTAGGAAACAGCCCTACTCTGAAAAGCCCCCCACCTGCTGCTGTTGCCTGAAGGAGAGTCCAAGGGGTTTAAGTAGTCTGGAAGGAACCCTAGGCCTGGCTGGGGTAGTCCCTGGCAGAGTGGCCTGTATGGACTTTAGGAAGCAAGGGAATGAGCAACTCAACCTTCAGGGCACCTTTATATGCGCATCACTACCCCACTCAACCACTGAGGCAGGAGAATTCTTTCAGGACAAAGGGATGAAGGTCACTGTCTCCAGTAATTGCTTCCTGCTGCACAGGGGTGAAGATTCCATTTCAGGTACCAAGAATTGGTTGAGGAGGGGTAGTCAGCATGGGAGGTGGAATGTGGTGCCAGCTGAGTCCAGAGTGTAGAGAGAAGAATCACTCAGGAACACCAAGGGCAGGGGCTGGTATCCTAAAATCTGAAAGTGGAATTTCTGCGGGTGAGAAGACACAAAGAAAACCAGGAGGTTAAATAAGCAAGTATCAAGTATGGAAGCATGTAAAATGACTAATAATGGGTCAGGATGGGGGAAACAAAGGAGGGGAACCATGTCCTCCAGGAGGAGGTAGGGAGATACCAAGATGGAGAGGATGTCTTGCATCCAAGAGGCTGCCTGTAATATCTTTTGAGGGCTCAAAGGATTCCATGCAGGGTCCTCAGGGAAGAGGGGACAGCTGATTGGGAATGATGGTGACACACCCAGCAATCATGTACTCTGCCTTGCCCCAAAGAGTGCCCTATATATGACTTCCAGTCCTGAGGGGGCAGTGCCTAATCCTAGGCACAGGGTGGGAATTAGGAATCTGTGGCCTAGAAACAGAGCACACCATAGCTAGAAAGTGCACAGGTATGTCTCCACAGTGAGGGGCTTCAATGCATAGTCTCCTTTGATCACTCCTATGGCTAGTTATGCTTTGCATCTTAAATCTCATGTCTGACATCCCACCTCCTGCCTGCTTTATCTGCCTCAGCACTCCTGTTTACCTCACCATCTACCCAAATGCTTTTGGGAGACGAACAAAGGAGCTCTCCCTGAATGAGTGGGGGTGTGGAGCAGAATAAAATGAGGCTAAAGCAGTGTCCAAGGGAGGAGAAGAATGTGGACCAGGATCTTTGTTGCACGACCATCTCAGGTGGCCAGCTGATAGTCTAGGAGACACAAATCTGACAGACAAGTTAATATGCAGGGCTCAAATAGAGAATAGAGGAAAACAAAGAAAGAAACCAAAAGAGCCCCAAGAGGCTATTTACTTTTGACATACAGAATTATCTGATCTTGTTATTTCCTCAGAAATTTCCACTCTGAGTCTAGTTCTTTAGGAAGATCAGATGCTGTTGAGGATACAACTTTATGCATGTAAATATAAGTAACAACACTTTGCAGGTAGAAACTTTCAAATCTATCAACACTTTGCAGATAGAAGTTTTCTATCCTTGAGTTCAATAATGATACAAATGAATTTACTTATAGGAGAGACTAACTTTTACTCCAGTTATTATAAAAAACTTAGGAGAATTCATAAGTAATTAATTCCAAAACATACCAATAAGTTGCTTATAATGAAACATGTTTGTATCACAGAACACACAGGTATTATTTCCATAATGGTAACAAACTTTGAATGAAGTTGACTCTCATTAATATAAAAGTTTTTTTTCATAAGTTACCTCACTTTAAGAAATTCTTTTCCTCATGCGGAGGACATTTCTGATTTTAGTCTCAGCATAACAGCTAGGTCCTTCAATCAGTTGTACCAATACTCAATTATTATAACATCATTTTGTAACATTTAAGAACTCTATTCCATACAGACAAAATCTAGTGACAGGCAGATGATTAAGCCAAATATTCATTTACCAAATTCTTTAACATACAAAAAGGAATATGATCTTAGGCTGAATAGCCCAGATCCTAAACACACATACAATATGTTGTGGTGGCTCAGATGTATCCCAGCCTTAGTTTATGTGATAATGATTCAACACTATGTTTGCACCTTTGCTTCACAAACTTCTTTTCCCTTTGTTCAATTATTCCCATATTATTCAGAAAGAACGTTCTATTCCAGGGATTTACTAATTTATCCATTTGTTCAGAGTATGGATTGACTACACATTCAGGATTGAAAAACAGCACATTTCACATATGTGCATTGTGCTCACATATCTTTCACTGCCACTTGCTTTGATTGCAGAAATTTGCCATAAAGGAAAGCAAGGACTTGATCAGGTAAAATGTCACAGTTTTCCACCCATGCATCATCAATGCCACCTCATAGCCAGACTCAGAAATAGTCAGGTGTGAAATATTCCTTTTCAAAGGAACACAATAGGTAAACTGAGCCAGTATCCCATCCTAAGCTGACATTAAGATTATCCTCTCAGTTTTTCCAGACAGTCACCTGTTACAGTCACATTCTCTGAGTACTTTGCGGCTTTTCTCTGCAAAGGTGTATTATTGCCTATTGATGGATTTCTATGATCCATTAGAAAACTCAAAATACAATCCATTATAGTCCCAAAAGCTTTTACCTCAGATAGCAAGTTTCACTAATCAAGAATTTTACTAGGACTCACATTTTAAATTTTAAACTTGTCCTCATGCAAAACCCAATCATTAGAGATTATTTCTATATATTTGAAAATTCTCAGCATGCCAAGTTCCCTGTTTAGGAACTCCATAAGCCAAACAAGCTCTTTTGCAAGTTTATAAAATTAAGGAGAATGGAGAGGGACCCCCGAGAATGGGCTGCCTTATCCACCGCTAAGATAGAACTGCTGTGGACCGTGTTATTGACTAGCCCTGAGGACTTCTCTGAATGAGCAGAAGAATCCTCCTTTCCATACAACACACACACAGAACAATCAACTTTAGGTTTTAGCATTAAAACAGAACCAACCATCATATAATTTTCATAAGCAATAGCCAAATTGTTTTAGCTATGGCACAGACAAGAAGCTTCAGATGACATTGTTGGGTTCCCAGATCATATAATATTATTCCTAATCTGATCTGGGATGAGAGGAGTCAATACAAAAAACTCCAAGGCTTTAACAGAATCTACTCAAATGTTTTAGGTATATTCAACTTTCGTTAAAATTCTAGGGTGGCCACAACCAAAAATTACAAGGAAATGCATTAAACAGATCTCCAATTTAAGTATTCAACCTCAAGCTTACTTGCCCTTACCCCTGAGGATGGCCTTATTGCTAGCCATACACCCTTTAGCTTTTCTGTCATGGGGCTCCTTCAAGCCATTTACGGCATGGTAAATTCATCCTGAGCTGATTTAGCCCCTGAATGCCACCTTTGCATAAATCCCTGGCCTCCAGGGAATAGAAGAGTAGGAATGGGACGCTGTGACCCGAGTATTGTAATACTTTTGAAATACTTAATGAACAGATGGACACAGACAGACAGCCCAGGATAACAATGCAGAACAGAACAGGCTCACTCCCAGCATTCTGGGAGGAGTGGTGAGGACAGGTAGTGCTGTGTTCAGCCCTGTTCACTCACAACAGGAGTACTCATCAAGACAGGATGCCTCAGAGATAATTTGGACATGCCCCTGGAGTCCCTGGAGATCCTGGAGCTGGCAGGACTGATCAAATACAATTGGTGTCCACCCTTCTGAGTCCAGGTGCCTCTAGGACCACCCAAGAGACGTGTGGTCTGCTCAGGGGTTACAGAGCCAAAGGCTTATCTTGGTGGAACTTCCAAGTGAAATGGACACCAAGCACTAGAGACCGAGACCAATAGTCAACTCAGGAGGCATCAGTTTATTGGCCAGCCAGCAGCAGTCCAGGAACTAGTCACTGGATCTGCCCCGAGCCTTTGTTTCAGCAGCGCTTATATAGTCAAAGAACAGGAACAAATTCTTATGATATGGCAGTTGAAAGTGGTAAAAAAAAAAAACTTGTGCATATTTGGTAAGCACACTGGGTGAGGGGGGGGAAGGAGGAACAGATAAGATGTTCTTTGCCTTCCTACACTGTTGCTGTAGGAAACAGCTCTACTCTGAAAAGCCCCCCCACCCCTTTTCACAGCAATGCAGCTGTAGGGAATTATTGCAACATGCGAGGGACCCCTTGAGGGGAGCAGACAGAAAGGAGCCCAAAAGCAAGTTGCCCTCCCCTTAGAAATCTCGATCTTATCTGAACACAGGGGCAGGGTGGAGTAACCATAGTTAAGGTGCCTCTAGGGAGAAGGGGAAAGGGCAGGTGAAGGAGACCACACAGGAGATTTCACTAGCTTCAGGGTCCAGTTCACACTCTGGCCTCAAGTCTCAAAGCTGGTCAGCTCACTGTGACTATATTAGGCCTATTAAGGGCAGGAAAGGTAATTAAATTCCTTTAGGCCTTTTAATGGCAATACAATGTATGCTGTTTCCAACAAAGACTCTTAATACAATCAAAGGTATGTCTCAAAGGCACTTAAAGAGCTAAAATAAGCAAAGTACTACTTTATTTACCATTATATGTATATAAAGCACTTTGTGATTCTTAAAATGCTTCTTAAAATCTAGTTACAACTATCATTACTAATGCAAACGAGGAAATGGTCATTAAGTAAAATGATTGTGATGTAGTAGAAAGAGAATCAGAGGCCTATCACTTTTATGTACTGTTGGACAAGTCAATTAAGCTTTTTGAGATGATAAAATGAGGAAGATAAACTAGATAACCTTTAAATTTCCTTTCATATGTGAAGCTATAATCCTAAATATATTTAATAAACAGAATAGAATTTTTCTTTCCAATACCAGGAATTCCTTATTAAAAAAAAAAACAAAGTCCATATTACTATAACAAATCCAGAGAAACAATTTTAGAAGAGAAACTTTATAGTTAAGTTAGATCCTATTGACTATTATGTGCTTTAATTGCCTATTATGTGCACATCAGTGATATAGACACATGTGAAAAATAATCATCTATACAGTTATGCAACTTCTATATGGTAGAATACAGGTAAATTCAAAGTTACCAAATTTATGAAGTAAATGCATATGTATTTGAGTGGAAAGTACTAACATTTGGTTAAACAGCAGTATCAGAAAAGAGTATAGGAGGAAAACTTTTAGCCTAAGTTTTCAATTGGGCAGGTGAATTTAAAAGATAGATAAATGATTTGCCATTTTATTTTTTTTAATTTTTTAAAATTTGTTTTCTTGTTTACACCATTCGTTTTCATGACATTTTTGAATTACAAATTTTCTCCCCATCTTGCCCCTGCCCCAACCCTAAAACAGCAATCCCACTGTAAAGCCCCTCTCCTGCTCTGCTCTCTTGCTTTCTGGTAGGGCAGGGAGGGTCTCCCTATCACAGCCCCTGTATATCTTAACTCCTAGTTGCAGGTATTGCAGAAGTTTAAATTCTAGATTCTTTTGATTCCTCCCTTGTCCCCCACCCCCACTGGAAGGACAATCAATTCAATATAGGCTGTGGATGAGTGATTATACAGGATTTCTTCATAGTGGACATATTGTGACAGTGATCATCTCTCTCTCCTTCCTATCCTTCCCCCCCTTGTTCTGTTCTCTACCCTGTCCCTGTCCATTTACTGAAGTGTGTGCTTCCAGCACCC
>CM053594.1:165821950-165875040 GCA_028646575.1 Pseudocheirus occidentalis | reverse complement strand
AAAAAAAAAAGAAAAAAAATTCCTTTCCCATCTGACCAACTGGGCTTTTAAAGATGTTCTTCTCATTGGCTTTTTGAGTCTCTTTTGCCATTTGAGTTAGTCTATTTTTTAAAGTGATGTTTTCTTTAGTCAGGCTGTTGACTGGCTTTTCATGATTTTCTTCAATCATTCTCATTTCTCTTTCCAATTTTTCCTCCATTTCTCTGAGCTCCTCCATGCCCTGGGACCAATTCATATTTTCTTGGAAGATTTTGATGCAGGAATCTTGACTTTGTTGTCTTCTTCTGGTTCCATTTTTTAATCCTTTTTGTGCCCATAAAAGAATTCTATAGTCTGTGCCTTTCCTTTTCACCCATCTAGCCAGTTAGTTGTTTTATTTTTTTACTTTTGAGCTATTTGACATAGTAGATCTCTGTTTCCAGAGTGGAGAGAGCTGTGTCCCAAATTGCTGAGCTTTTCACAATTGTCAGAGCTATGAGGCGGGCATGCTCTTTACAGCCACCACAAACTCTGGCACACTGGCGTTCCTCACCCCAGGACAAGCACCAAAGAATTTCACCTAAATCTAAGCAGGAGCAAGCAAGAGTGATTACCCTCTGCATGTTCACTTGGTCTCCCTGCTATCTGCAGGATAAGAGCTCTGGAGGCCACTATGCAGCATGAGCTGTAGCCTCTGCACCACCGCACACCTCTTGCTCCAGGTGTCAGGGACCAGACTGTACTTTTTTCTCACCTTGGATCAACAGGTTTCCCTGCCAACATTTTACTTTATCTTTGGTGTTTAGGGGTTGTGAAGTCTAGAAACCACCACAGCTGCCAATGATCTACTATTCTGAGGTCTGATTGTCTGGTCTGTGGCACTGGTCAGGGCCATCCAAGGCTGGGCCTGTATGCCTCATGAAGGACTGTGCTTGTCTCCACGCTCAGTGTCATAAACCCTTCCTCTTGGTCTTCCAAGCTGCCTTCAGTGGAAAAGGTGTTTCTCTCTATCACTTTGTGGATTCTGTAGCCATAAAATTTGCTCAGGGTCATTTTTACAGGTATTGGAAGTGGTTTGTGCAGGAGCTCAAACAAGTTCCTGCTCTTACTTTGCCATCTTGGCTCTGTGTTGGCCTTTTTTCTTCACAAAGATATTGGAGCTGTTTGCCATTTCTTTTCCAGCGAATTAAGGCAAACAAATGTTAAGTGACTTGCCCAGGATATCATAGCTAATACGTGTCTGAAACCAGATTAATAGGAACATGTTTCATGAGGTTTGAGGAGAGGAGGGCTGTTAAAAATAAACTTTTTCAAATTTGGCATTTATCTTGTGAATAATCTAATGGAAAAGTTTTCCCCAATTCAAGAGATAAATTGCTAGACTCATGTGTATTGCCTGTATATTTTTCTTTTGGAGAAGAAAGATGGTCATCAATGTCAACCTGAAAGTTTGGTTGAAGGAGGCAGACAGACTAGGTGATACATAAATCCATATTGTTTATTACCTTAAAGATCATGGAGCCAGAAAGAAACTTCTGACTGCGTGATACAAGAATGAGAAGGTTTAAATATACTTTAAAACAATCCCAACTCACAATTATAGTCTCCATGTATTTTTCTCCCTTAACATGTATAAGTTATAAATACAGTGTGACAAGACAATTGACAAGGTGGTGTCAGTTGTATATTATCATCCCAGGATAATCTCTTCTTTTCTTGTATAGTATATGTTTCTGGATAACAAGATAAGACATGTCCCACCACGATGGTTACAGACATTCTAACACAAACAGAAAGAAGAATACAACATTATCTGGTCTTTGAAATTTCTGACATAGGAAAGGGCATTTTTTAGAGCAAAACAAAGTAATCTGATTGATGAATTCAGGCTTTCCCTCTTATTAAGGTCCAAAAATTATATTAAATGATTATCACCAACATAACCTGGGAACCAACCTGAGAAGAATATAGCCATGTTATGTATGATAAGACTGTGGAAGAATTATGGGTATTTCTTACTCTTCTTGGCCATCCTTTCCACTACTGGCTGCACTTTCATTCAGCTCTTTGATCAAGGTAGTTGAAATACTCCTTGCTACCCATTGCCACTTTCACTTTGTCACGTTTACTCCTACATATATCTTGCTGAACAATGGTTGAGAAAATCAAGTAAATGTTTTGACTAGGTCCACAGCAAATTTATGTTATAGAAACTCAACTGGACCCTCATTGTTGCTGGGCAATGCTATTATATCTTCATTATCAACTCATTATCCCACTCTCTGTAGCAACTCTTCTAAACCTTTTCATCCCTCTTCAAACCTCTCATAACTTATCGCTACCCCTAGCAATCTTAGCTGATAACTTTGCCTCATATTTTACAGAAAAAAATTGAGACCATTTGTTATGAAGTACCTCATCTCTCCTCTTTCCCATCTCCAATGATTTCAATGTTTTCTGCCATTTTCCCATCTACCCAAGTCTCACATGATGAAGTCCTATATCTTACCAAGTCTAACTCCTCTTCTAATTAAAGAGATCTCATTACTTTTGTCTCCTCAAGAGGTTGTTCCATATATCATTCCCCCTCTTTTATTTATTTTCATTCTTTCCCTTTCTATTGGCTTATTTCTTAATGCCCACAAACATGGCCACTTGTCTCCCATCCTGAAAAAACAAAACATAACTTAATATATGTTAATATATAATAACTGACACTCACAATATAGTAACTGGCACTCATTATCTACTAACTTCCCATACTTCCTTTAAGTCTCAACTAAAATTCTACCTTCTATAAGAAGTTTTCCCTAATCCTTCTTAATTTTCCTATCTTCCTTCTTTTAATTATTTCCTTTTGGTCCTAGGTAGGGCTTATTTTTTTGAATATTTGTTTGCATGTTGTCTCTTCCATTAGATTTGAGGACAGGCACTGTCTTTTGCTTCTTTTTTGCATTCACACAATTTAACACAATATTTGGCTCAAGGTGGGGTCATAACAAATGTTTATTGATTGGTTTATTGTTCAGATTGTAAAGGTCTGAGGTGAAATGATATTGCTAGTTTCACAGAATTTCTCTACTATTCCCATCCTGTGTGTGTATCTATCTTGGGGAGAAAGGGTCTAAGGGGTTATTTAAGTACTTTATGTTCTGATAAGCAATATAAAGGTTGCCCTCTACCCTACATAGATATTCTATACTCAGTCCTGTTTAAGACTTGGGGACATATTGATATTAAGTCCATTAAGGGACATCCAGTCATTAGCTGCCTTTGCTTTTTTTTCTGTAAGATTTTCCTGGAATGTTCTAGATGAGGACAATAAGCCAAGGAGAGATAATGACCGTTTTGGGGTCAATAAAACCTAAGGATTAAAAGAGATTTCCTGTGTTCAGATCTTTGGGAGGCCCTGGACTACAAGTTAATTCCATTAAAAATTTCTAGAGCAGAAAATTCTTCCCTGTCCGTTCCTGGTAATTATCAGAAAATGACTTCATAGTCTGCAAGGGATAAGCTGAAGTCAGATAGAGTAACCAAAAAGCATTAACTGGGAAGTTCACATGAGACAAACAAGAAGTAAACAAAGTCTGTAGAAAGCAGAAGTAAAATCAAGCTTGCTGTCAACTGAGAAAGTGGACCTTTGAAGTCAAAATGATTTGTAGTCAGCTCCTTGAGCCAAGTTCTTTTGGATTCAGCCTAAGGATCAATGAGTTTGCTGTATGGACTTGTAGAATTTATTCATTTGGGAGGCTAAGATCTTGGGTACCCAAGGTATTTAGCATTGCTAGATTTGTTTCTAGCTTGTGGAGATCAGAAATATTTTGTGTTCATGTGAGTAGCTCCAAAGTTATACACATAAGTAGTTCATCTTTTAGTATTGTGCAAGTGGGTCTTTTGTGTGCTGCTGTGGTAGTGGTAAAATTCACTTATTATTAAAGAATCTATTACTCATATTCCTCTTTTTATATCTACTTATAATATATTTTTCTCCAAAAAGAGAAAATAAAATGCTATATATGAAGTCTAACTTAGCGTAATTCCAAAGCATATGTGTACACTGCCCCCCACAACACACACATACAGTGTATTGATCTGCTTACCTACCTATCCTCACTACCACCACAACCTATACATAAACACAAACACTCAAAAAAGATTGCATTGACTTTTCTTTTTCTACAAATAGAAATTCTTCTTAATCCCTACACAAACTAACCTCAACTTATCTTCTCAGCATTATTATGAATTAATATCCTTCAAACACTCTGTAATACAATCAAATTACCTTTCATTTTGCCTTCACAATGATTTTTGTATATACCCCCTCCCGCCCATCCATCCCAATAATTGAACTCCCAGTAATTGAACTTTCTCCAGTACGAAAGAAAGAGTTAAGGAATAACAGCTGATATTATGATAAATTCAGAGAAACATGGGAAGACTTTTAATCACAAAAGCAGTGAAATATACAGAAGCAGAAAAATACAGCAAAATAACACAGACCATATGTGGTATATGCAATGCCTTGTACTACATAGCATCCCGCATCTTTGATGAGTATGGGGAAACATATTTTAGCATTTGTCATTCCAGACCAATGATAGTGATTAAAATTACTCAGAATTAGCTATCTTTTAGTTTCCTTTTCCTTTTTGTTAATTATTATTCTGTACTTTCTATTTATTTCACTGTGCCTATGAATAAATCTGTTCTCATATTTCTCTGAAGTTATCACATAACTCATTTCTTAGTGTATAATATTCCATTAAATTTATATTCCATATGTTCTCCAGACTATGGTCATCTACATTGTTTTTAGTTTATTACCACCTCCCTGCTCCCCACTCTCTATATTGTTGCTATGTTTTGGTAAATATTTCTTTTCATGCTTACCTTTCAAAGCATATATGCCCAGAGTGAGATCATTAGGTCAAAGGTTATGATCAATTTAATCACATTTCTCTCATAGTTGCAATTATTCATTAAAATAAATCTAATTATTCACATCAAATATCATTTAAGAGCAGATATAGAATCAAAAGAACTTGATTCTATATGTCTTGTGATAATTTTTATTGACAGAAAATATATTTCTATAATTTCTTTGAAATGTCTAAGTTCAGAGATTTTAGACTTCTTTAACAGTGTTCTCCAAAGTTATCTAAAAGTGACATTGTTTCATTGGTTGGTGTCTGCTTATAGTGCGGGAAGACACATTCTTTCTTTTTTATTTTTTTAGTTCACCAAGGTTTTCCAATTGCTTTTGAGATATTGTTCCCTGTTGCTTTTCATTTTTCCCCCCAATTGAAGCTGAGAAATTCTCAGCATGGGAGACTGCTGCTTATTTGCAGGTTCAGCTGTTTTTCTTTGATAAAAAGTTGTTTTCACTTTATTTTGTGTTTTTTTTTCATTTTTCTTTGACCTTTGCCTGTTATATTTGTGGGGTGGCAGAGCAGACACACAGTCTTCATCTTTTTTTTTAATTTCATGTTCCATATGAGAGAGATGCACTCTTTTAAGGGAACCATAGTCTTTTTTCACCTGGCTGTCATAAATTCCCATAATTGTAGTGATTGGTATGATTTTGAGCAATTGATATAATTAGAAAGGAATTACCAGCTGCTCAGGGACGTAATTCCCTTATGTTTTATCATTGTTTCTGTTTTCTAAGAAAAAAAGAAGTGGAAGAAATGGGAAGCACAGAATGATGTTCTTCCCTCCCCCATTTGGCATAGAAATGCTCTTAGTGTTTTTCTTCCCTAGACATAAATGAACTCAGTTTTCTGTTCCTCTCACTTCTTGTTTAATTCAATTCAACTAACGTTCCTTCAGCACTCAGTAGATGACAGATACTGTGCCTACATACTGGAGAAAAATATAAAAAGTTAAAGAAGTCTCAGCCCACAAGGAACTTTCAATCTACTGGGGAAACACAACATATGCATTGATGACTGAAATAAGTCCTATGTGGGGGGGGGAGCGGAAGGAGGGAATAAGAGAAGTTTCTGCTGACCTGAGGTTCTCAATTGGAAATTCACGAGCTGTTTTTTTTTTAATTTGGTAACTGTATTTTTATGTAATTCCTTATTTTTAAAATCTCATATGTTTTATTTTGTGCATTTAAAATATTCTGAGAAGTGGTCTCTAGGCTTCACCAGATTAACAAAGGGGTCCATGACACACATAAGAAAAGTTACCAGTCTCTGTCCTAAACTTATTTGAACATATTTTCCCTTGTACGACAAGTATATCCACATTATTTTCTCCTTGTATGTCAATAGTAACTTCTGACTGCTTTTGCAGAGCCTGGAACTACATACAAAATTATCATCTAACTAGGATTCAGTAGATTGGTAAGGGATCCTATGGCAAAGCCAAGATGGCAAAGTAAAAATAGTACTTCCACACTGCTCCAGCTTCAACCTCCTCCAAAATATGTAAAAAAAAATTACTCTAAACAAACTACAGAACTGACAAAGAAATAGAGAGAAACAAATCTCCTGCTGAAGGAGGCCCAGCAGGCTAGCAGGAAGGGTCCATCACAGCATGCTGGGAGCCAAGAGCAGTCCCACCTGAGCTGTAGTTTTAGCTCCAGGGTGGCCCCAACCAGCTGTGACTGGAGGAGAGTTCCAGAGAGTGGATCACCAGCAGCTGTAGCTGTTTCCAGACTTCTCAATCCACAAAGGCAAAAGACAAAGTAAAAGGTTAGTGTGGAACATTTTTGGAACAGGGGAAGTATGGTCTGCTGCAACCCCTGGAGCCAAAAGCAGTGGAGGTGCAGTAACAGTAAAACTTGGCTGCTTTAGAGCTTCTGTAGGGGGACCAAGTGATCATTCAGAGGTTTATCACTTTGCTTTGACCAGCTTGAATCTGGATTGTGGTCTTGGGTGGTGGTCTTAAGGTATGTGATCAATGAGCCAAAGTGTGTGAGGGCTGTAGATAAAGTGCCCTTCTAATAACTCTGGCAGCTGCAAAAACCCCAGTGATTTGGGACATAGCTCGATCCATTCTGGAAGCAGTTCTACCGTGTCAAAGAGCTCAAAAGCCTAGTAATTGGCTGAAAATATGAGCAAGCAAAGGAAGCACAAACAAATGATAGAATCATTTTTGGGGGGAGAGAAAGTGTCAGGACATAGAGTGGGAGGAAGACAGCAAAGTCAAAACTCCTGCATCAAAAGCCTCCAAGAAAAATATGAACTGATTACAGGCCATGGAGGAGCTCAAGAAGGATTTTAAAAGTAAAGTAAGAGAAGTGGAGGAAAAATTGGGAAGAGAAATGAGAAAGATGCAAGAAAATCATGAAAGGGGTGTTAACAATATGACTGAAGAAAATAAAATCTTTAAAAAAAGACAAACTCAAATGGCAAAAAAGGCCCAAAAAGCCAATGAGGAGAAAATTGCCTTCAAAAGTCAAATTTGCCAGATGGAAAAAGAATCTCAAAATCTTTCAGGAGAGAATGATTCCTTCAGAATTAGAGTAGAACAAATGGAAGCAAATGACTTCATGAGAAATCAAGATACTATTAAACAGACCCAAACAAATGGAAAAAAAATAGAAGGCAATGTGAAATATTTCCTTGAAAAAACCACTGACTTGGAAAATAGATCCAGGAGAGACAATCTGAAAATTGTTGGACTTCCTGAAAGCCATGATCAAAAAAAAGAACCTAGAAAGCAACCTTCAAGAAATTCTGAAGAAAAATTGCCCTGGTATTTTAGGAACCAATGGGCAAAGTGGACCTTGAAAGAATTCATCAATCACCTCTTGAAAAAGATCCCAAAAAGAAAACTCCTAGGAATGCTATAACTAGATTCCAGAGTCCCCAGATCAAGGAGAAACTATTACAAGCTGCCACCAAGAAACAATTTGAATACTGTGGAAACACAATCAGGATAACCCAGGATCTAGCAGCTTCTACATAATGGGTTCAAAGGGCTTGGAATATGATATTCTGGAAGTCAAAGGAGCTAGGCCTAAAACCAAGAATCACCTATCCAGCAAAACTGAGTATAATGCTACAGGGGAAAATATGGTCATTCAACAAAATAGAAGATATTCATGAATTCTTGATGAAAAAACCTGAGCTGAAAAGAAAATTTGACTTTCAAGTACAAGAAGTAAGAGAAGCATGATAAGGTAAACAGGAAAAAGAAATCAAAAGGAACTTATTAAAGTCGAACATTTTACATTCCTACTTGGAAAAACAATAATTGTAACTCATAAGACTTTTCTCAATATGAGAATACACCCACACACCCTACATACTATACTACAATAAATAACTTGGACCATATAAGTTTAGTGAGAAATAATATTCATCAGTCCAAATACAAGTAATACCTTTACTGGGAACTTATAAGGTATTTTAATGTTTAATGTGCTGTATACATTTTTATGGAGTCCTCTGCAATATTTTCATAGATATGCATACATATATAGCCCTATACAAAGTCACAGAATCATAAGACCGATGGGCGGGGAAAAAAACATTTATTAAGCATATACTATCCCTATTTTCCAAATGAGGAATCTGAGGTAAACATTGATTGACTTACCCAGGGTCCCACAGTTCTAGGATATATTTGAGCACATGCCTTCCTGACTCCAGGCCCATTCTGTCACCTGGTTGACTTGAAAACAGTAAGTAGGGTACTTTGACTGGAATATATGATTATTCCATGAGTAGATGAAGAGTACATGAAGGGTAATATTATTAATTGGTTTAGGAAGACAGATTTGGACCTGTGAGTGAAGCTTTTTAAGTGTCAAGCATATAAGCTCTTTCTTTTTAATCTGAGATGTAATTTTGCAGTATCATGAGGCTTCATGAAAGAACCATCTTAGAGAATTCAGACTTCCTCTAATCCAAGTATAGGCATTTATTGAGACTGACATCTCTCACTAAGCAGGCTACATTCTAAGAGGAATCAACAACTTCAATGAAGGCCAAAGAGATTTTTATAGGTTAAAGATGCAATTACATAACAGAAATTATGAATATTAAAAAGGCAATAGGGATTTGTTAAGAGATTAGGTAATGGGGAGAGGCTAATGGAATTGTGCATGTGATTACCCACAATGCATACAGAAAACCCATCTGAGAGGCTCTAGGTACAACAATTATATCTTAATAATCTTCTCTACATCATAAATTCTCCTAAAGGACCACTTTTGCTATTACTGTGCAAATGCTTAGTTATGCAAAATCCCTTCCATTCTTTTGGGGTCTATATCTTACTTTCTGTGGGAAATACGGGCAATGGCCTGGATCCTATCATATGGGCTTATCTACTGTTCTGTGAGAAATATGAGAAATAATAGATCAAAATACTTGTTGTTCTAGTGAGCAATGAGGCATATATGAGGAAGTTAGGATATTGAGTTCTGGGGGGATGGAGTTGACTAGGTAGGAGAAATGGTTACATTGAGTCTGGAGGCCTGTGGTGCGGTTAAAGCCAGATTGTGTGGTTAAATCAGGACATGCTACCTCTTCAGTGAAGCCATTAAAGAAGTTAATATATTGGGGCTGAGGGCAGCTTCATTAGGATTCCATCAAGTGGTGGGGAATCATGAAACCCCTTGGGCAGGGGAGTGAAAGTCTGCCTATGCTTTATAAATATCAGTCTGGTGAGTGGATGTCAGTTGAATTGGAGAGGGAGACATCTGAGGCAGTGGCTTGTCCTCTTTTTCTTATCCTTCTCCTTATCATCAGTTAGAATTCATTTTGCCCATTTTCCCCTTTGTGTACTAAGGCACATATTTATTTTACTTTATCTTAGCCATGCAGAAGAATCAGACAGTTCAGAATGCATTTTATTTTGGTCATCATTTTATTGGCTTCAACAGAGGAAGAGGCATGTGGGAGGCCTTATAAGACATAAAAATTATTTCCAGCAAAAAATTTTACCTACACTTTAGGCAATAGTTGCCTGAATTATTGCCACTGTTGTGGTAGTTTTATAGCATTGGGCCATAGCAATTTGAGGGACTCAGGTGTATTTTATCCTTAATTATCATAAAAGGAATACCCAAAGCTTTTAATGAAATTCTAAAATATCACTCTCAAATTTTCCTTTATTCAGTTTGGCATGCAGTATAATGCATCAGAACAGTGGTTCTCAACCTTCCTAATGCTGCCACAACCCTTTGATGCTTGTATATTGCCATATCTGCATGTGGGCCTACCCACCGGGAGATAGAGGAGTGGTGTTTTAGCTCCTAAGACTCTACCATACTATACAAATAAATAAATAAATAAATAA
The DNA here is from genome assembly GCA_028646575.1 of Pseudocheirus occidentalis. NCBI lineage: Eukaryota > Metazoa > Chordata > Mammalia > Diprotodontia > Pseudocheiridae > Pseudocheirus > Pseudocheirus occidentalis. The sequence goes on along the minus strand of CM053594.1, from coordinate 165,864,798 downwards.
GGCAAGGCATGGAAGAACTAGAAAATATACTGTCTTCATTCACATCCTAACACATACTCTAGTGTTTCTTACAGTTACTAGGCTCACAATATTTTGAGAAGGAAAAACCAATGCATTCTCTACATACATATTTCCAACATGTTATTTTTTCTTTTTCTGTTTTTCTTCATACTTATATTCCATTCTTACTTGACTTTTCTAAAAAAATAAACTACTGTTTTTTCAAGAGGAAACAAAATTATCTGGTGGAATTGTAGACCTGCTTTTTAGTTAAAGTACCAAACCTCCCTCTTCCTTCAATGCCTTTAATGGATTCTTTAACGGATTTTGGACTCAAATAATGAAAATACTCAACAATGATGCATATTCTATATTCTCAGACACTTTTGTCTATGTCTTTACATGATATCCTTACTCTTTGCAAAATAGCATTCCAGATTTTTGTCTGACATCTATGTTTTCTAGGGTTATACAGATATTAAATCTCATGACAATGAATTTAGATGAATTGTCCTGACTTTTGTACTTTCAAATTTTATTACCAATCTTAGTCCTTCCATCTGAAGTGACTATATGTTCTAATTAACTTGTGTGTAGATGAATCCTGAATTGTAAAGTATGATATCTATTAGGGACTAACAAAACCTTACCATTTAGCCTTGGTGTTATAAAAAGTCTTGTTGTGTTAAAAGCATAATTTTTTTCAGTTCAAATAAATAGCTGCTACAACTGTGTTCTTTTTCCAAAGGAAAATCAATTTTCACTTTTTAGAGTTTTATGGCAAACCCAGCAAGGAGCCAATACTCATCATTTTTCTTCATGGTATAAAACACTTCACACAACTCAAAATTTGTAAGTAATTCAACTAACTCAAGTTTTTACTAAGTATATTTAACAAAAAAATGTTCTGAAGCAGGCTTACTGCTCCCACAATCCATCTTGAAGCTTTCCAAATCTTATTTATAAATGGAGCATGATAAATAAGTCATTATTTAATTACTTTTTCATCATAAACTCATACAGGATCATGCCAATTATATTCTTTAACTACAGTGTTAGAGTTCCTCAAATATCCCGTCAATGAAAAATGATAAGGAAGGCCATTGGAATTGATTAGTTTGTTGTCAAGTAACTAATTTCCTATTTGTGAAATAAACTAAGAGGTAAAAATCATTGCTGATCAATCACACATTTTTCTCCATGCCTATATATGTCTTCAGTAGTCATCCTTTTTAGAATTATTCCATTATTTTGGCAATGATTTCCCTTAAAAGAGTTCATTTTGGGTTATTTTATTGTGTATAATTTATGATGATGAATATGTTCGTAGTTACTGAATAATTAAATAAAGAAAATATGCATTGAAGTAATATGAAGATTGATTAAAATAAGTATTCAGGAATTAAATTACATTTACCTTTCCAAGGAAAATGTAAAGATCATTAATTCAGCTTTATCTGGACTTAAATTTGGCCCTCTTTTACTTTCTTACCGTTTGATTCTCTAAAACAGATCTTTTACAATATAAACCCCTCAGAGACAAGATATTCTGTATTTATCTAATTCTTTCTCTTTACTTTGCCTATTTTACTCCAAAAAATGCATTTAAGACTGAAATTGGGTCAAGGATATACATTATAAGCAATGGAGGAGTAGAGTGTTATAAATGGAATACTTGACCTTGACAATTGCATACAAATTCAAACTTCCATGCTTAGCAGTTGTGTGACTAAGTCATTTAATTAATCAACCAACTTTAATAAAATACAATTATGTGTGCTAGGTTCTATAAATATAAAGACAAAAATGAAAAAGAGTGCTTACCCTAGTCTGGAAGCTTACATCCTATTAGAAGAGATACCATGTAAACATTAGTAATATATTAAATAAATACAAAGAAATTTAGGGGAGGGTGTTTTTTCCTGCATATATCTACTTGGTATTCCTGGAGAGGAGAGATCATTTTTATTTGTTTGTTTGTTTTGTCTTTCTTTGTATTCCTTGTACTTGGCAGGCATTTATGCTTAATAATTCCTAGTTTAATGACTGATGTTCTTTAAAGTTCTGTATGCGTCATATGTTGAAAGCTGCTTATTCACCTCTCCACAACCTCTGTTTGAAATTCATTTTCATTTCTTTGGAGATATGTTTCATGGTCATAGAATAATACTGGTAGGATATTGGCATTTTTTAAAATAGACCTTTGTTTCTGGGAGAATTTTAAGGTCATTATAGGAGTTTTACAGTTCCCTAAAGGTAATCCACCCTGCTCTTCTTATTTAATTTTTAAGACAATTTATTACCCATTTCTTTGTTTTTCCTAATATATATATATACACACACACACATATGTATGTGTGAATTTGTGCATATGACTGCTTGGGTGTATGGATATATGGATGTCCACATATATGTATGTATGTATAAATTCTCCAGTGGAGTAGCAGATGTGAATAAATATAAATATATGCATACACATGAATATACTTATGTGTATGCGTGTGTGCATGCGCTCATTTTCCATATCTCATCTGAATTACACATGAACCTAGGCCTGAGGCAACCATAAATTGCAATGAAATTTCCTTTCTGTATTGGTAAATAGGCTGTAAAGAGTCATGGAATGTTGATTTTAATTGGAAGAGAATCAATACGTGTCTAGAACTTATACTTGATGACAGATTTGATTACAAATAATAGAAGTCAAGGTAAAGTAAGAAGCAAAAAAGACAACAAGTGAGGATCAATGTCTTCAAATATTTGAAGGCCTGTCAAGTAGAATAATAATGATAGTTGCCATTTGTAAAGCACTTTACAGTTTATAAAACACTATTGTATATGTTATTTTGTATTCATATGCATTGTATTATTTTATATATGTTATCATCTTACTCTTTAACAACCCTTTGAGATGAGAAGAGAGTATCTCTTTTTTATATATTGAGAAATCAAGACTGAGAATTTAACTTTTCCAAAGTTCCATTCATACATTTTTGATAAGTTGTGTGACAACAGGTAAATCACCCGTTTGCCTAAGATTGAAGAAATCCCCAGATCAGGAGTTCCAAACACTGACAAAGTCACAGATTTTTGCTTATGTGGCTGTTAAGTGGTTGAGCCAAAAATAGCACTCAATTCTTATTCTACATACCAACAGTAAGCAAAACTAAGATGCATGTATGGAAGTTAAAGTGAGGCAGAATTTGTCTTACTATAAGTAAAAACTTTCCAAATATTGGAGCTCTGAAATAATGGATGTGGTTGCCTGGAGATGTAGTGAGATATTAATGGAAATGTTCAAGCAGAGATTGAATGATCATACTAATTTATCAGGAATATTGTAAAAGTATTTCTTCATTTGGTGGGATATTAGATTTTTATGGCATTACCACTCTATTTTAAGATTCTATTTTATTTTTATTGCAATTAATAACTATCACAGTTTCAATTTTAATTATAAATATTTTTAAACAGACACAATTATGCAAATAGTTCTAATTATGTAAATTACAAAGCAATTTTATTATTTCCACTCCTTAAAATAATTATTTACTGTATTTTTGCTGTTGCTGTTTTTTCTTTCCCCCATAGGAGTATATCCACTTTTCATTAATCCTGAAATATCTTCAAATTTTTTTGTTAGCCTCTTTAGTTTTGATTTTATTTTCCTGGATCAATTGGAAGAAATTTTGTAGCAAAATAAAACTTTTATTTATTTCAAGATGGAGAGCTAAAGTTTTAAATTAATAGAGCAATGCACTGTGAAATATAATTTTCCATTGCCAAAAACACAAGAACTGTGGCATTTGTATCTCAAGTACAAATTATTTACATATGATGTTTTTGTACACTGAAATAATGTAAGTACAATGGCTGAGACTTAAATCACACTTTAAAACATGCTGGTCTCCTTACAGGGGGATTGCAATGTTTTATGATAAAATTATGCTTTTAGTACATTTATGACTGCTTGTCTTAGTACTTTTAAGAATTTGTTGTAAAAGTTCTTTCTGCTTACAAGCGGCAAAATAATCTCACATAGAAAAATGATTTAAAATTTAAAAGAAAAATACTCTTGTAATCAATGCTTAATTATTTTTAGATAACACGCAATATTTTTGCATAATATTACTTCTATGTGGACTTCTGTAATTATTGGTTTATTTTTATCTGAAGCAAGAACCCCTATTGTAGGCAATTGTCTCAATACTTGAAAGTATAATAATCTCTGAGCTGGATTTTGGTAATATTGTCTTTCTTGTCATCCAAATGTAAATGTAATGTCTACATTATTGTAGATTACAATTAATGTACATTAATCTACATTAATGTAATGCTACATTAACCTAGAAATCAGTAAGTGTAGGGTTATTAAAAATATCATCATGTTTTAGGTCTGAAAGGTCAGATATTTATCCTTAAGAATGATGTAAACTTCCAAACCCAAAGCCTTTACTAGTGAGTCATGTTGTCTATTCTCCTTTGAAAGAATCTTTTTTTTTTTTTGCTTTTTGGAGGGCAGTTGGGGTTAAGTGACTTGCCCAAGGTCACACGGCTAGTTTTTGTGGTATGTGTCTGAGGCCGGATTTGAACTCAGGTCCTCCTGACTCCAGGGCCAGTGCTCTATTCACTGCGCCACCTAGCTGCCCCCGAAAGAATCTTTTTCTTTGATAGAGGTACCCATAAAAAATGTAGGCTTGAACTCAGCTCAGAATTTTTAATGACATACACAATTCAATATAACTTCCCAGAAATATTGTTGTTTTCATTGCAATGTAGGATACTCCCATACATACCTATCCATGGTGAGATAACCATGATATTTGTAACACCAATGCAATATTTATTGTGCCTACAGTGACTATAAATATGCTGGTGTAGTTGTGAATCACAAAATGTAACAGGCTCTCCACATGGAGGACAAAGCCAAACCATTTATTCAAATACCAGAAACCTGAATCCCAAAACCAGAAGGTCAAAGTCATTACAATAACCATGAAGTTGGTACACATATTTAATGCAATGAACACTCACATTCCCAAGCCTTCACAACAAAATAGTCTCCCTTAGGCAAAGATCTTCTTCTTCTCACTCACTCCCTCAAACAAGGATCATCCTCTCTTCACTCACTAGGCTGGCTCTTAGAAGTTCTCAGCAGCAGTTCTGTCTGGCTCTCAGAAGTGCTCAGCAGAAGTTCTCAGAATTCTTCAGAATAAAAATCTCAACAGAAGTTCTGACTGGCTCTCAGAAGAAGTTCTGCCACCACAAGTTCTGTTCTCTAAATCTCTTCCCTCTCCAGCCTGTGCCTCTCCTTATGTATATATATGGTATTAGATCCTCCTTGCCCCATCCAGTCCTGTTATATCAGCAAGTTCATCCCACTGTGGGATTCACAAGTTCTGGGTCTTAATACTTGACAATCATGAACTTGCAAGTAAGTGCTAAGTACCTGTTAGCTTGCCAATACAACAGGCATGCAAGATCTTCAAATCTCATTACCATAACAAATTTTAGAGATCACTCATCCAAAAACATTAGAGATTAGTAATTCCCATTACCTGTTCTCTGAGCAGGCACCAATTATAACTGAAGGGTATGGTATGGGTCAATAAAAATCCTCCTTGAGTAGAGTTATCAGTCAGTCATTAGTCAATGATGGCAAGATTTTTAACAGAGACTACCTTTGTAGACTGTTTTTTCACCTGGAAGATGGTCATCTATTTGAGTCAGTGTGGCTTTAGAAAAGTGAAGGAATGTTTATCATGATGTTTACTCCCCAATAATTCTAGAAAAAATATGCAGAACACAGGTCTGTCTGTACACAACATTGATAATGACAGTAGTGAAGGTTTGTGGAAGATCATGATGAAATTTGGTTGCCGGGAAGTTCCTCCATATTACAAGCCAGTTCTATGATCACATGGATGTACAATTTCTGGATGATGGACACTGTTCTCACACTTTCCCAGTCACCAGTGGAATGAAGTAGGGCTTTGTGCTTGCTCCCATGCTTTTGAGCATGATGTTTTCACAAGTGTTGTTACACAATTTCAGTGAGGATGAAAACACCATCATGGTTAGCTATCACACTAATGGTTTATTATTTAACTTGAAAAGGCTATAATTCAAGACTAAAGTGGAAGGAGAGTTGATATACGACTTTTTGTTTGAAGATCATTATTCACTGAATGGAACCTCTGAGACTGAGATGGAACAGAGTATGGTTTAATTCTCTGCAACTTGTGCTAGTTTTGGTCTGATGGTTAATACCAAAACAAACAAAACATCACATAACAAAAGTTCTCCATCAACTATCATCATATCATGCTTATTTGGAACTACTGTCTATTTTAAATGGAGGAATTTTACATTCTGTGGACAAGTTCGCTTACATTGGCAATATACTTTCCAAGTATACAAGCATCAATGAAGAGGCTGATGCACACATTGCCAAAGCTAACTCAGTGACTGGAAAGCTCCAAAGGAAAGTGTGGGGAAAAAAGAAGTATTAGGATGCCTACAAAACTGAAAGTCTACAGAGCTGTTGTGTTAAATTCATTGTTATATGCCTGTGAAGCCTAGAGAGTTTATCAGCACTATTCCAGAAAACTGAATCACTTCCATTTGAATGTTTTAGAAAGATTCTGAAGATCAAATGGCAATACAAGGTACTGAACACTAAGATCTTTCTCAAGCTGAACTGTCAAATATTGCAAAAAGCCCAATACTGATGAACTGGCCCATCAGAGTGCCATATGTATGCTTGTCTAAAACACTATTTAATAGAGAGCTCACACAAGTCAATCACCCAAATGTAGGTCAGAAGAAGCAATATAAGAACACTTCAAAGGTCTCTCTGAAGAACTTTGGGAGTGAGTGTGAGACATGAGAGATACTGACACAGGACTATTAATCAAAGTGTACCCACATCAAAGAAGATGCTAAAATTTGAGAGCAAAGCAGAATTTCAGGTCAAAAGAAATATGAGATGTGCAAATTTAGAGATGTTTCCATTGCAAATGTTTATATGGAGTCTATGTGCCTGACCTGTAGTAGAGCCTTCCAAACTTGTATTCTACTGATCATCCATAGTCAATCACACCGTGGCTTGACCTGGACATAGTGATGTCATTTTGATTCTCTTTATGTACAAATGACAACTACAATAATCAAACTTTTCCTAATAGAATTTTGTCTAATTTCACTCACTAATAATTATATCTCACCATTTACAAGAAGTCTTAGGATTCTGTTTTCACTCATCACCTTAATAGACTGAACTTTTTGGATAATATTGAATCAAATTTGAAATGCTTCATGATACATCAAACTTTTGTAACCCTTCTATTCATATCCTATTGTATGCTTTGCATGATATCTTCAATTGTATTGATAATTATAACAAAAGAAAGAAATAAGTATAACAAAAGAAAATAATGTGTAAATATTTCTATTGCAATAAACATGTTAACAAAACAATTATTTCTGTATCTTACATTCACTTATATCTCCAAGAGTATAAAAATAAACTTGATCAATTTTTTTTCTCAATGCTTATTCTGTTTGGTTTGAAAAACATTTTTAATGATTTGCTTTCCTCTATGTTAAGAATAACACAATCCATCTGAGTAGACAGAAAAAAGTTAGGGAGCTGCCAGTAGTCTCCAAAATTTCCCCCAAACAATGTTAAAATAGTGCTTCAAAATGAGTTCTGGTACAGCAGTATCCACAAAAGAATGAGGGGAAAAAAACCTTCCCAGGCCAAGACAACCAAGAAAGTCAGCAGAAAAGTTCTGTCACACAGGTGTAAAAGTGAGCCATAGTCCAGCATGAACAATGAACTAGCAATCAAGCAGCAGGCCTTAATGGCATCTCAGTCTTCATCAGTGACTCTTGGAGATCTCAGCCCACAGAAAGTAAGGTGGTCAAACAATTGATCAGAAGGAGGCTACAGTGTTCTCTTTGCTGGTATTGGGTGAAGGACTCTGTTTAATTGATAACACATGGATCCAGGTGTCACTCAGGGCAAAGAGGAGCTCTAGCATTTTATTTTTTATATTGGATACAATAAGGAGCCAGTGGAATTTAATGAGTATGGAGGAGGGGTAGCATGGTAAGATATTTGTTTTAGAAATATAAATTCAGCAGCTGACTAGAGGATGAAGTATAGTGAGGGAGAGATTTGAGTCAGAGAAACCAATCAAAAAATTATTACACTAGTCCATGTATAAGGTGATGAGGGCCTATCCCTGATCAGTTATCAGCAGAGAGTATATGTATATGAAAGAATTGTGAAAATAGAAAACATAAGACTAGGCATCTCCATCAGGCCAGATCAGCGTGTTGACTTTGACCACATCAACGTCATACAGCTTCTTTATGGCCAACTTGATCTGATGCTTGTTGGCCATGACATCCATAATGAAGACTAGGGTGGTGTTGTCCTCAATCTTCTTCACAGCAGACTCAGTGATCAAGGGAAACTTAATGATGCCATAGTGATCAAGCTTGTTTCTCCAAGGAGCACTTTTCCAAAGGTATTTGGGCTGCCTTCGAAGTCTTAGTGTCTTCAGATCTTCTCCTTTTTGTGGCTATGGACACCCTTCAGTACCACCTTCTCTTGGCCTTCAAGGCCTTGGATTTGGCTTCTGTCTTGGGGGGGGGCAACAGCTTCCTTCTTTGCCTTCAGTACCATCTTGGGGGAAAGGTAAATGCTGGTATTCTTGACAGCAATAGCAATTACAAAAGCAGGAGAGGAGAATTTGGCAGTAAAGATAATGAATTATGTTTTGGATATGATAAGATTAAAACATCTACAGTACATCCAACGCAATATGTCCTATAGAAAGTTGGTGTTACGAGAGTTGAGGTAAGGTCAGAGATTTTGTTGTTATTGAGTCATTTTTTAGTCATGCCTGACTCTCTGTGGCCAGGTTTGGTGTCTTCTTGGCAAGGATACTGGAGGACTTGTCATTTCTTTCTCCAGCTCATTTTACAGATGAGAAACTGAGGCAAGGAGGGTGAAATGACTTGTCCAGGCTAACAAAGCTAGTAAGTGTCTGAGGCTGGATTTGAATTCATGAAGAGGAGTCTTCCTGACTCCAGGCCTAGAACTCTACCCACTGAGCTACCCAGCTGCCCAGAAGAAAGATTGGGGTTAGATAAATAGATATAAAAAGTATCTGCGTTAATGCAACTGAATTCAACAGAGCTGATGAGATCACCAAATGATATAGGACAAAAAGCAAAAAGAAAAGGGCTAAGGACAGACTCATGAGGGATCTCTACAACCACAGTGTGTGAGCTGGAGGGTGATTCAACAAAGGATGCAGATGACGAGAAGTTGTGCTTAAACAGATTGGGGAAAGGAAACCAAGAGAAAGCAATATCACAATATCCTAGAGAAGAGAGAATACCCAGGAGAAGAAGCTGATCATCAGTGTCAGAGACAACATTAACTCCAAGAATATGAGAATTAAGAAAAGACCATTAGATTTGGCAAATAAAATATTACTGAAAACTTTAGGGAAAGTGTTTCTGTTGAATGTTGAAGCCACATGTTTGAAATCAGAATGCAAAGAGTTAATGCCTCAATTATATTGTTTTTGTTCTTCATTCTTGAAGAGGACTAAATGATATCAGAAGGGTGATTGATGCCTTGACTTACGAAAGGAACTGGATTTAAGTGAGGCAGAGTTGTGCAAAATCAGCTTCACTCTCTTCCAGAGTCTTCAGATTTTGACATAAGATAACTGTCAATGGTCTAGACCCCAATATTTTAAGGAGTTTATCCATGAAAAGGAGGAGAGATACAGTATAATAACTACCTAGGTACTGAAGACTTTCCAGAAGCTCAGAGAAAACAGCTACTAGAATCTCAAGATTAAGCATTGATGGTAGAAGAAGAGTGTGGAAGTAGAAATTGGAGGAAAAGTATGATTCCAACACTGCAACCTCCAATAGTGAGTTGGTGAAATGTAGCAAATGCAGTACGATCATGAGAGTCAAGTCAATGACAGTCAGAAGATGGAATAAGAAAGAAAAAAAGTGAGAATGAAACAAGTGGTTTTTGTTGCTGTAGTTTTGTTTTCATTATAAAGCTGTTGATTCAGAGTACAGCAGAAAGGGTTTGTAGAAATGGAGAGGGGCACCATTTATCATGGTTCAGTTGAGAGGTTCTGGAGTAAAGGAGAAGGTATGGGGGTAGGTTGGAAACGGAATATGTAGTATAGTAGTTAGGGGTCCAGAACCACTGCAGTGGAATGAGTGTGATATGTTGCTATGCTGACCAACTGCATTCATGTTTTTATGCTCTTATAAAAAGGATTGACTATAAAAAGGACTGATGTATTTTTTCCTCCTTGTTCACAGAGTGATTGATTTGCAGAAATTCTACCATACAGTCTAATATTAAAAAAAAACCTTAGTTATAGATGTGGTGAAGATTGCCCTGCACTTGTATCATAGGGGTTTTATGTGGCTTGAATGGAGGCAGAATACACATCTCTAGTCTCTTCTCTCCCCCACCTTTATCTTAGGAAGACTTTAATCCCTGCCTTGAGGGGAAGCAGGAGGTTAGGACAGGGGACAATTTATTCTCCTTAGAGCAAGGAGGTACCAGATTAGAATTATATCTATTTGCTCTCCCAAATATTATTAGTCTAGGGTACTTGATTTTTTTGGTTTGACCTACTTTCTTATCATTCCTTCAGTAACTGGAAGGAAACAGTATCCCACTTTATATCCAAGGCTTAAGTCTCTCCCCAACAAATACCAGTTGTACAATGGATACATATAGGAAATAGCAGATAAAATCTTTTATTTAAACAGAAAATTGAAATCAGAGAAATTAAATAATAGAAAAAAGATATATATATATAGTGAAAGAGTTCTCCCATTGCAAGTGAAATAATTCAGCTCAACCAAGAGAGAATACTGAATCTCAATAAAGAAGCTCCCCAAAGTATCCATTGTAACAAACTTGAGATAGGGATATGATGGAGACTGACAACTCCTTCTTGTCAGCTTCTTCCCAGAGGTTTTTTCTTCAGTAATCCAATGTGTGTTTGGCATCTTCTATGTTTTCTTCTTGAATCTGGAAGTCAGAGGCACCCAAATAAACTACAGAGCTCCAAGAGACTCATGGAAAACCAAAAGAAGACTGAAAAGTCTGGTGTTCTCTCTCCCACTCTCTTTAATTCCACTCTCACTGCAGATGCAGGGCAAAGATCTCTACCAATAAGGAGAGAAGCTCAAAAATCAAGCTTCTGGGGTTGCATAGACGTTTCAATATCTATTTTAGAATACATAGTATCTCCTTAAGAACAGGAAAAATATTCTAGGGAGAAAATATTTTTCCATGAAAGATAATTGAACCATATTTTCCGTTTCAAGTGGATTGATTAATACCATGAAGTCTGCCATCACAGTTGTTCTGTCTCTGTTCCAGGAGAAAAGGAGAAGGGAAAAGACCATTATTTATAGAGAGGGAAAAAAATAAAGAGTTTGAAGTGAAGAAATGTTTCAAAAAGTAAGGACATAGATGCTAAGTATGGAATATGATAGAGAAAGAATTGTGAATGGCCAAAATATTAAAATCCATGAAATTTAGTCAGATTTCAATGTAGCCTTCATTTAGAGAAAAAAGTTACGACCTGTGAGCTCTTCCACCCAGCGTACACTTGCCTCCCCCTTGCCTCCAGGTATGATGCCACGTCCTCTCTCTCTTAAGGGTTTAAACTTGCCACTTCAACCATGGATGATGACATTGCTGTTCTCCTTGTTGACAATGGCTCTGGAATGTGCAAAGCTGGTTTTGCAGGAGAAAATGCTCCTTAGTCTGTCTTCCTTTCCACTGTTGTGCACCCCAGACATCAGGGTGTGATGGTGGGTATTGGGCAGAAAGATAACTATGTGAAAGATGAGGCCCAGAGCAAGAGAGGTATTCTCACCCTGAAGTATCCCATTGAAGATGGTATTGTCACCAATCTGGGATGACATGAAGATCTGGCATCATACTTTCTACAATGAGTTCCATGTGGCCCCTGAATAGCACCCTGTGCTGCTCACAGAGGCCCCCCTGATCCCCAAAGCCAACAGAGAAAAGATGACTCAGACTATGTTTGAGACTTTCAATACCCTAGCCATGTACGTTGCCATCGAGGCTGTGCTGTCCCTGTATGCCTCTGGTCATACCACTGATATTGTGATGGACTCTGGTGATGGTGTGACCCACACTGTACCCATCTATGAAGGTTATGCCCTTCCCCATGCCATCCTCCATCTGGATCTGGCTGGCCATGATCTGAAGGACTACCTTATGAAGATCCTGACCCAGAGAGGGTACAGTTACACCCCCACAGCTGAGAGGGAAACTGCGTGCAACATCAAGTAGAAGCTGTGGTATGTTGCCCTATACTTTGAGCAGGAAATAGCTACTTCTGCATACAGCTCCTCTCTGGAAAAGAACTATGAGCTCCCTTATGGTCAGGTTATCACCATTGGCAATGAGAGATTCTGATGCACAGAAGCTCTCTTCCAGCCATCTTTCTTAGGTATGGAATCCTGTGGAATCCACAAAACTACCTTCAACTCAATCACAAAATGTGATGTTGACATCCATAAGGATTTGTATTCCAACACCTTATTGTCAGGTGGTACCACCATGTACCCTGGCATTGCTGACAGGATGCAGAAGGAGATTACAAACCTAGTTGTAATAAATGAAATCAAGCACAATGAAAATCAAGATCATTGCCTCACCTGAGCACAAATACTCTGTCTGGATTGCAGGCTCCATCCTGGTGTCTCTTTCCACCTTCCAGCAGATGTGGATCAGCAAGCAGGAGTATGATGAATTTGGGCCCTCCATTGTCCACTGCAAAAAAATTAACTGTTTTTTTTGTCAAAGTGTGATGCCCAAAAAAAGAGATGATATTGGCATAGCTTTATTTGTTTTTGTTTTGTTTTGTTTTGTTTTTGGCACTTGACTCAGGATTTAAAAACTTGAAAGGTGAAGGTGACGAGCAGGCTAAGAATGTTGGAGGTAAACCATCCCTAAAGTTCTACAATGCATCTTCAGGACACTGATTGTACATGTTCGTTTGTTTGTTTGTTTAATAGTCATTTCAAATATTGTATAATTCATTGTTACAGAGTTACAAGCCTCTGTGAAGGCTGTCCTCTGCTAGAGCAAAGGAGTGATGTAACAAAGACCTAAATGGGGAGGGGAGAGGGGGGGAAGTTTTGCTTTAGTTTTGCTTTAAATATAAATTATGTAATCCTTAAAAAAACAAACTTTTTGTATCTTCCACCTCAATACTTGTTCCTTTTTTTAAATTGTCAGCCATGTTGAATGGCCCCCTAATTTCCCTCCCCCAACATATATGTGAATGAGGACTTTCATAGTCTCCCTGCGAGTTATGAGATTGGTGCCAGTATTTGGGGGAGGGGAGGAGCTTTACCTGTACACTGACTTAAGACCAGTTCAAATAAAAGTGCACACATTAAAGAAAAAAAGTTACTTAAATTTCCCCATTTAGATGTTTTAAATAATTTAACAACTGTGAGAGAATAGATGTAAATGCTTTTATCTGAGACTCAGTATATTGTTAGCTATATCTAGCTATATCTACATATGAAAAAGTCAAGTTGAAAGAATGAAATTAAACTGTTACAAGAGCCACTGGTCTTGCTTATTGGATTTGGTTTTGTCTCTGTGCCTTTTCTCCAATCCCTTATCTAAATGAAAGAATTTAAAAGATTTGAGATAGGAAAAATGGAAAATATCAATTGTTGGAGGAAGTTTTATTATAGTTATTGTTGTTGTCATCAAGAAAATTGCCAGGTTTATAGTCTTGACTTTTGAGATTACAACTAGGAAATTTATTTAATATTTCTGATGAACTAGGGTGAGGTCTCTCACAGAAAGACCAAGAATTAGTATTTCAAAATAATGGTTAAACCAAAGGACGTTAACTAACCTGTGGGTTATGTTCAATTTGTAACAATGAAAATACATCCTGCATATCAGATATTAACATTATGATTCATAACATATACTTAATAAAGTAGCAACGAAACTAATTTTATGATTAGGGGTCACCACAACATGAGGAACTGTATTAAAGGATCATGGCATTAGGAATGTTGAGAGCCACTGAACTAGAAGGACCCTGGTCTTTATTATTAACAAAGTAATACTGTTATTGTTAAGTTGTTTCAGTTATGTCTGAATCTTTGTGACCCCATTTGTGGTTTTCCAGGCAAAGTTCCTGGAGCGGTTTGCCATAGCCACTCCAGTTGTTTTTACAGATGCTTTAAAACTGAGGCAAACAGGGTTAAGTGACTTGCCCAGGGTCACAGAACTATTAAGTGCCTGGGACCAGATTTGAATGAAGGTCTTTCTTTCTCCAGGTCCAGCATTCTAGCCACTGAGCCATCTAACTGCTCCCAAAAGAATGATACCTAGGCTCAACATCTTTCTTCGTAAAATGAGTGGCTTAGCCAAGACTCTGAAGGGAACTAAATCACAGAACCAGAGGTTTCCTGCTAGTTCAAGCAAAGTTTCTTGTTTTATTTGAAAGAATTGAATTATTTGAATTAGAATTATTTGAATTATTTGAGAGAACTGTACTGAGAAAAAAATCTATGTAAGTCTAAAATAAAATGACAATATCCACTGTTTAATTGAGGAAGAGATCACCAAAGATTCCCCCTCTCCCCAATCACCACCTCTTATCTCCAGTCTCACTATGTGGTAGTTGTTTCCTTGCTACCTACAAACATGCCCAAATTCCTCCAGTTCTATAATATTAATTGTGTCTTGTGATGTTCAGGAGCTATCATTCTACGTGTTTTCTCCTTCACTAAGTCAAACTATTAGGAGTGAAAAAAAAAGAAAAAAAAACAAAACAAAACTGCTTACTCTCACTTTTGCAATCAAGTTTCCTTGACAATTTTTTTCTGTGGTACATGGACTAGATGATGTCAATAATTAGAGATTTCTATAGAGGTAAAACCACAATTTATTCATTCAAGCTTGTGATATACCATCAGCAGTCAATGGATATATTTTTCTCATAATTCAGCAGGTGACATTTATACATCCCCCCCAAAAAGCTACATGAGACGGAGGAATGAAAGAAGAATCGTATTGTGTTCCTTTGTCCTGTAGAAGAGGAAAGAATATCCTTATTAGCATAGTCATTCTCACTGGATCAAAGAGAACTGTCATCCTTTATCATATAAAATATAGAAAAGGGGGGCGGCTAGGTGGCCCAGTGAATAGAGCACCGGCCCTGGATTCAGGAGTACCTGAGTTCAAATCCGGCCTCAGACACTTAACACAAAAACTAGCCATGTGACCTTGGGCAAGTCACTTAACTCCAACTGCCCTCCAAAAAGCAAAAAAATAAAAATAAAAATAAAATATAGGAAAGGTACGGACTTGTTTCAGCAAAGTCTTCTCAGTCCTCTTTTGCAAGCATAAAATAATTAGTGGCAAAGGAAGATACTCGAGAAAAGTAGCCTGATTCAAACTGATCCTAAGCTCAGGAACAGAGTAAAATGGTGAATATATAACAAAATGGAGTTAGCTACGTAAACTCTTATAAGATCATTAGGTTCCTAAAATTTCTATTTGAATATTTATTTTTTACCTCATCATCCAACAGAAATTCTTCTCTTCAGATACCCATGATGTGTTAAAGGCCCAAAGTGATGGTCTTTTCTCAATATTCCTCCTTTTCAATTTCTCATCAATATTTGAAACTGATGCTCATCTCCTCTGATATAGTTTCCTCTTGACTCAAATATGTGCATTTCTGTGTTCATGTGTGTGCAGTATGAATATGAGGAGGATTAGTTCTGGAAGTTCTAACTATAAAGCATGAAATCAGGTCTGCCCTTCTCCCCCCAACTTCCAATTGTTAGAGAATCTCTATTTTAAAAGATGTTTATCCAGTAATTTTGTAATAACAATAAGCTCCTCAAAGCAAAACTTTATAAGAAAATTGGGGGCCTGCCATCCCTAAGTCTAAAGAGCCTGACTTTCGTAGCTTCAGGGGAGAGAATAAAAGTAGTGTTTCTTCAGTGTCACTTTCACTTTGAGCTACTGAACTTTGTTATACAACGACCCCATTACTATTATTCAGGTACCTTATAATTTTGATCTTCACTAACACTCTATCAGATAAATGCTATTATTATCCCCCATTTTACAGAAAAAGGAACACACTCAGGGAACTTAAGTGACTCCATATCTCGAAATCAGAAAACGAACTTCAGAAGTCATCTAGTGCAGTTCTCAGTTGTTTTGGTTTATTTTTTCAATCAATAAAGAAACTGAGACCCAAGAAGATTAATAAATTAACAAATTACTGAAGGTCACCCAAGTAATGTATGTCAGTCTTGAACCCAGGAACTCTGACCACAGGGTCAATATTCTTTTGCTTTTCCTTGATATCTTAGGAGTATACTACTTTGTGTGTGAGTAAAGATTTTAATCTGTCTTGCAGATTCTAACACTAGTTTTTTATTTCCTATTCCAGTTTCCATGGTGAAATATTTTGCATTGGTAAAGGTAGAATATTTGAGAGATCTAAAGACAAATGAGGAATGCAAGCACGGAATAAGGATATTTCTACAAAAATTGTAGAGGCTAATCAGGTGATATTAATTATTAAAAGGCAGAATAGCCGGTGGTTAGGGGAAAGCTCAAAAGGTTTCAGAAAGGCATAGAACCTCTAGGTTTGGGGGATTGTCATAACTATGGAAAAGTGTGTTATTCCTTGGCAAGATGAGAATTTAAAAAGAAAGGAAAAGTGAAACTTTTGTTTTCTTGTTTGATTTTATTGTTAAAATGCTAAGCAAACAATAATGTAATCATTTGACAATTTGTATGTTACATATGTATATGCATATATACTTATGTATATTATACACATATGGTATAAATTATTCAAGTTTATCATGTACATCCTGGGTATTAAGTTATTTAATCATGGTGGACAATAGTCAAACAAGAACAACTTCTTTGGTAACTGAAAATGCCCAAGAGCATTGTCCATTATCCAGAAGCAGGCAAACATACCGTCATGAAAGTGATGTATAGAGCTGATGAACTTCTTTGAGCAACCAAATTTTGACATAAATTCCCATAAGCCCTTAGGACTAATAGTATCAAAGTCCTTGGTCAGATCTACAAATGTTGTGTACAGACCTCTGTTATGTTCCTGGCATTTCTCCTGTAATTTTCAAGCAGCAAACACCATATTGACCATTCCTTGGCCATTTCTGAAACCACATTGGTTCTCAAGTAGATAATTATCTTCCAGGTAAAAGATCAACCTATTAAAAAAGACTCTGGCAAGAATCTTGCCATCAGTGACTAAGAAAGAGAGCTTCTTCTGATTGTCACAGGAAAATGTATTTCCTTTACCTTTATAGAAGTGCATGATGGAAGCATCCTGGGAAATAACCTCCCTGTGCCATATAAACTGGAAAATTTCAGTCAGTTTTTGTATGAGCAATGGGCCTCCTACCTTGGAAATATTAGCTGGAATAGAATCAGCACCAGGTGTTGTGTCACATGATAGGAGCCCAATGGCATTCAAAACCTCTTCTTCAGATGGAAATTTTCCTAGGGAAGGATTGACTTCAACCTGAGGTAAATGGTCAGTGGTCTCAGAATTGACTGATGATGTTCTGTTGAGAACACTATGGAAGTTTTCAGCCCATATCTCTAGGGTTATATCTTTATCATCAATCAACAGGACTTCACCAGCACTGAGTAGTTGCAATGCAACATAAGTCTTTGGCACACAAATAGCTTTCAGGGTATCCTAAAAGCACTTTGGATTGTTACTATCAGCATAAAAGTGGATTTCATCTGCCTTCCTGCTGAGTCAAGAATCCTAGATCTCTCTAAATTTTGCTTGTACTTTACATTTGATGGGATTAAATACTGCCTTCTTAGAGATGAATGAACTCTCCTGTTGGTGAACCCTGTCAAGTTTCATTTTTCATTTATCAGTTTATAACTCATATCAGCAAATGCAGTACTATACACAAAATCTCTGAAAGATGCCCACTCCTTTTCTGCTCCACTGCTACAATCTGTTTGTTGTCCCCACTTTCCCTCCAAGTTAGCAACAAACTATTCTTGCTCAGAGAAGAGCTCTAATTTGTTGACATTAATTCTTTAGGTTGTCATTTTTACCTTTGGGACACACTTTTGCTGAATGAAAATATTTAGCTTGGAGACAATTAGTCTATGACAAGTCTAGCACTCTGTGCTACACATTGCCTTTGCCACTTTCGTATCTTGTCTATCTCTTTTCCTTACAATCACATAGTCCATGAAATTTTATTGTGTTTAGGTAAACAGAAGACAGTGTTGGTGATGAGAAGATGCACAAGTCATCAATAGTATGTGATCATTGCTTTTGCTGTTTCCAACTCCATTCCTCTCAAGGACTCCCTGCCAATTCTGGTAGTCTGAGCCTACTCTCATATTAAAGTCAACCAGAATTATATGATTCTCTTCTTTTGTCACATTAATGTTAACTGTCTCCACGTCTTCATAAAATTATTTTTTGACCTCATCAGTGTTCATCATGGTGGAAGCATAGGCATTGATGATGGTAGCATGATATTTTCCTGCAAGTGGCAACTGAATTTTCATTAGTCTGCTGTTCAGTCCTTTTGGTAGACCTGGAAGCTTGTTGATTAGATTACTTTTGAGTGCAAAATCTATTCCAGCTATGCTCTCCTTCACTGAAGCTACCCCAGGAAAAAAAACATGTATACAGCTCTAACTTTGGTAAATTGGCTTTCATTTACCAGTCTTGTTTTACTCAGGGCTGATATTTGGATGTGACACCTGCTGAGTTCTCTTTCAACAAGATATTTGTCTTTCAGGTCTACTGGATTTTGTGTTGTTTAAAAATGTGCACAAATTCCACATATTGATGGTGAGTGAAATCATCTTTGCAGATTTTTTTGTACATTTTGTGTGTATATTTGAACTGCAGAATGGTAATCTGCCTGCCATGGTAATCAGGCCAGGATTGTGTAAGCAGAGATTTTTTAGGGCACTTTTTCTACCCTCTTCCTCATACCAGGATATGACCAGTGCTGTCCTCAAGAGACTGCTCAAATACGCAGAAGGCTGCCAAATCCCACTGCTGCTTCCAGAGAGAAAATGACCCCATTGCCTCAGCAGTCTAAGTGCAGGATTGTGACCACAGCTCCTGGTCTATCTGCATCTGGTGCTTTGTGACTTGCCTGTTGCTACAGAACTTTGAGATAGGGAAAATGGTAAAATGATACGGGTGATATCTTTTTATTCATTTGTAAATAGTATTTAAGTGAGGCAGAGTTGCATGAAGTTGTTGATCTCTTTCTCCTCTAGAATCATCACAGTCCACTGGCAGGACAGAATCAAGACAACTGGTGATGGCTCAAGATTCAATGAAAGATCTTGGTGACTTTGATGTCTAACCAAGCTCTAAGCACTCCACAGTGCCTGTTTCAGGGGCCTTCATGTCCTTTGGAATAAATTGTTCTCATTCCACCAGGCTTCACATGCTTGGGGTAGACACTCCTCTAATTTGTCAATTCATTTGAGACCCCTCAGTTACCTTCACCCTGGTTTAACCCATCTACTGAAACAGTTACAAGAGATGACCACAGGAATGCCACAGCTTCTTGAAGCCACAGGTGAGAGTTAGGTAGAACAGGTGGACATGAAAGATAGAAAGCAACCCTGGAAAGGGTTTGTCAGTCATCACACAAAAGATACTGGTCTTCCCTGAACACATGCTATAGAGGTTCTGGGGAAACTGTGATGAGGTTGGAATAAAAGACTGTAATAAAATAAAATAATTTTATTACAAAATAAAAAAAATATGAATTCGAGAATTTGATGTTTTAAAATGTGAATGTAGAGTCATTCTATACTTTCTAACAAGAATTATAATTTTAAAAACCCTACTAACCTTTTAATTTAAATAGAAATGAGAGAACTAAAAATAATTATTGAGAATTATGAAAAACAATGTTGAAGCCAATAAATTAAACTGAGAAAATAGCTTCCCTCTGACTCATTTATAGCAAAGGTGAATCTAGAGGCGAGGAACATGGCATATAATGTCAGATTTTTTCAGTGTTGATTGTTTTGGTTTATTTCCTCTTTTTCTTTTTAAAAACTTTTAAAAAGGCTGGCTCAGTAGGATGATACAGTAGAATACTAAGTAATATAATGTCAAAGCAATTTATGAAAGCCATCTAATGCTATTGAAAAATAAAAACAGTTTGCCTTGTGAGGTGCTAGGTTTTCTCCAACTAAGGATATTTGAGGGAGAACTCCATCACCACTTGCACAATTCCAATTTACCAATGTTCTTCTTAAAATGTGGCTGTTTTTTACTTCCATACTGTTGCATATTGCTAATCATTTCTTGTATATTAATCTCATTGTTTTCATTAGGTTATTGGATTTTTAGAACATTATACTTGACCTGTATTCGTTTCACTATATAGCATGCTTCTTGAAACTTTGTAAATAGTTGAATAAATGAATTTTAAATTGTATTTTTGCTTTTAGTTTAAATTCACATGCAGTTGCAACAATTTAATAGTAAATTTGTCCTGTGTAAAAGGCGCTGAGAAGCATGTTTTTAAGGTATAATAAAGAAGGACAATAAAAGGAATTGAGATGAAATGTTACCTTATTTGAACCATTCCATGGGTTGATATTGGATACTGCTAGACAAATTGAAAGACAAATTATCTTCCTATTCCATGTTTCTAGCTCCTTAACAGATGCAAAGAATTTTAGTATATGGGAAAGAAAAAAAAGGTAAGGAAAACAGGCCCTGAACCAATAAAAGTACATTTTCTTGCTTGGAAGCAATATTGATGCAGGGCTAATAATCCTAAACTATAATTATTTTTCTGTCACACCTTCGATTAAGATTAGTGTTCTGACTTCAGAGTAGAAAATTTCTTCCTTATCCTCAGATGAGCAGTGAAGAACTAAGAACATAGTGAATAAAAATCGAAAAGGCAAAAATAGTCTATTGTGGGCAATCATATTTTGCCATTTAGGACCTTGTGTCAGAGAAAAAAGGCAGATTGATGGGAGATTAGGAGACAATAATCCAGATACATCACCTAATACCAAAGATGGAAGTTTGTGTCATGAAAGATTTTTCTCTCTCTAATGTTAACTTATTGCATGGTGAGGTCCCTTATGCAACGCTATGCATGATGTTTCCAACTGCTCTGACTTTTAAAATACCATTTATAAAGAAAAGTTTGACCTTAACATTTCAGGAATGTGAATCAGACTAAATCAAAGAAAATATTAATTGAAGAAAGGCTACACATAAGGGAATGTAAGAATTATTCCCTAAAGTTTTAGACTGTGGATGAAAGGAAACTGCCAATGTATTTAACAGTTCTAAATTGTCTTAACAAGGAAAAAAATCAGGGTTAAATAAATAACTCATTAAGTGGGGCCTTTTTCCAAAGTTTTGAAAGTTATTAGAATTAGAATACACTTTCAGAAGAACTACAAATGTCTATGTTGTTATGAAAAAGTATTTTCTATTGCTATATTATTTTTCTTTTAATAAAATTCTTCCATTTTTTCCTCTAATCTCTATAACTTTCTTGTTTATGATACCATTTTAAATTGTCCTTCTACATTAATGGAGAGTTGTGGTACAAAACAAAACTAAACAAAAAGATACCAACACATCATCCTATTAGATAAGCCAGCCTTATAGGTAATATTTATTTTTCTTCAATAATCAGTTGGAAATGATTTCTAGTATTGAGATGCACAGTGACTTCATCTGAGCTATTCTTTGCTGATGTTTAAAACTGACATTTATTGATATATTGATTCTATAAATTCGATCACTACTGAAGCCTCCTATTTTACTCCTGAAGCCTACTGACTTATCTATACACAATACAAAGTGGGCTGATGAAAAATTGTTTTATCTCTTCTATCACACTAATCAACCTTACATCACTCTTCCAGTAAAAAATAAAAGTAAATAAGAGCCCAAGACTGTATACCTGAACTCTAAAGGATATCAAACTTTAATAGAGTTCTTCAGCTCCAAATTCTAATTCTTACATGATTTGAACATATTTTTTCTCTGTTTCAGTTTTCCTTTCCTTTTTTCCTCATAGTCCTTTTCATGTCTTAAGCTATATTTTATTTTTAAATCAGTAATTCTACCTATCTTTTTTCCTTATTCAATATGTATTTATATTTCCTATTTTATTCTAGCATGTGTTAGCGATAAAAGTACCACCATCTTCTCAGACTTATTACCTAGGCATCATCTTCAGCTTAGCACTTCCTTAACTCCACCACCTATATTCAACTTGTTGTTAAGGTCTATTTATTTTATCTTCATAACCTTTTTCTAATCTTCTTAAAATGTAGGCTTAACCATATTACTCCCTCCCCATTCAGTAAATTATAATGACTCCAGGATAAGGGATTAAATCCTCTGGCATTCAAAGACCTTTGTAACCTTAGCTCTTCCCACCATTCCAATCTTGTTACACCTTGCTTCCCTGCAAATACTCTGCAATTTGGTGATGCTGATCTTCATTCTGATTCACAAACATGATTATCCATCTCCTCATTCAAGGTGTTCTCACTTGTCCACCCCATGCTTAGACCTCACTCAAACCTTGTCTCTGGTTCCTAATCTACCTGGCTTCCTTCAAGTTCCAGCTAAATTCCCACCTTTACAAGAAAACTTTTCTGATATGCCCTAACACTAATGCCTACCCTCTGTTACTGTCTCCAATTTATACATATATCTAATTTGTTTTCATTATATCTTTCCTCAACAGATTATGAGCTCCTTGGGAACAGGAATTTCATTTTTCCCTTTGTATCCCCAGAATTTATCACAATGTCTGTAATAGTTCATATTTAATAAATGTTTGTTGGCTAACTGACTGAGGGTTTAGCTTTCCTTTTTTAGATTCATGTAAGAATGAGGTTGAGGAGATCTTTCTCCACCACCCTTCCATGTTTGTATATCCCACTGTTGTGTCTCAGTGTTGAGTAGGAATTCCTATTGCTTCTTCATTTCTTTAGCAATATGCTACTCCTACTCCCCTAACCTTATCATTCCTACTTCAAAATTAAACAATTACAACTTAAAATAAAACCACACGACTTTTCTGTATTCATCTACCTTTTTTGACCCTTGTTGATACAAATATTCTGAAGAGACTATCATTTATTCTCTCACTATCTCCATAAAATCTAGTGGCTCCCAATTACATTCAAGATCACACATAATATTTCATCTTTTTGTATTTAAAGCTCTTTAAAACTAGTCCCTTACTACCTTCCCAGTATTATTCCACTTTGTCCCTTTCTGTATCCTCTCTGCTCCAATGACCCAGGCCTTCTTGTTTTTCCTAGAACTGAACATTCTCCATCACACAGAACTGAAATCTTTTCCTTCTGTAAAGCAACTACCTTTTTCAAGACATTCCAACATCTAAAGCACAAGTAAAAAACTAGTTTTCTTAATCCTCAAATTTGTAAAAATCGTTTCTGCTTGTATTTCACTTATAGCTAATTAATTACAGTGTTTTTTTCTTGGAGGTGGGAGTCCAGATCTGTGATTTCATTGGAGCATTCCGTGTTGTGGAAACTCACTCCAGTACTGCACATTGACAACTCACCTATAATTTATACTCTTACAGTGTTGGGTGAGGGTATTTAAAGGTTAAATAGCCTATTCCTAGTCACATAAACTCTATGTGTCACAGACAGAACTTAAGGTGATATCTTGCTGACTCCAATGGTAGTTCACAATATACTGCACTGACACATTCCTATTTTTCAATTTTCATAGAATATCTTGTATTGTTACTTATGGTAATACTCACTTATTAAAATGTAAGCTTAATAATGGCAGATACTATGTCATATGTAAATGAATTTTCTCTCCTGCCTTATATAGTGTTCTGCATATGAGTTACTTAACAAATTTGTTTAACAATATTTTATAGCACTTTTTGATTTTTTCATCCTAAGATCTTTTTACAATAAGGTTAGACAGGACTGATTGGGAAAAAGGTTCATAATGGAGCAAAAAACAGGATGATAAAAATCTTGGAATTGGAGTCAGGTAAAGTTAGGGATATCTAAGGAGGAAAGGGAATGCAATAGATGATGTACCACTGAATCTACCCAACTAACATGGCTGGCCTTATTGCCTAGAATCATATTCTAAAAGAGAAGAAACACTAACTCTTCATTTTTTAAAAATTTCTCCAGGGAATGTCATATTTTGATTAGCTCTGCAGGTTTATAAATGACAGAAAGGCTCAAGATATATGAACATTATTTTGTGAGTGCTGAGTCAAGAGAAAGTAGTAGGAGACTTATTTTTAAGATAGACAGGTTTTTCATTTTGCTTGTCTTCAAAGTATCTTGAATCTTATACCCTTAGTAATCTTAGTCCCCATTGCATCAAAGCCTGCAGACAAAAGAGAAAAAGAACAATGAAGAGTATGTTCAGAGAATCAAAACATTTATGGATACCTAAGTTTCTATGAAGTCTTCATATAGAGTATATATATTCTCATGATTCCAGTGTCAATTCCTTCCAAATGACACATCGATTTGCCTTCCAGATTTTCATTGGAATTTTAAATATTGCTTATATACTTCAAGTCTGTATGTGGGTTAGAATAGGCTTTCATTGTGTCACTCTTATTTCAGCAAAATATTAATTCTGCATCAACCAATAAATCTGAAAAATGTTGCCTATGATACATATTTACTGGGGAGGAGGGGGAATTTTAGTCAGTTTTTATTTTTGTTCAGATCTGTTATTTTATGTTTAAAGGAATGTCCCAGGAAAGTGGGGGGAGTTTAGATGACTAATTTCTATTTAATTTATTATCTTTGATAGTTGCCTCATTTAAGTGACTTGCCTCTGGTTATATAGTCAATATGTGACAGATAGGATGTGAATCAAATTCTTACTTGTATTTACTTACAAGTTCCAAGACCATCCTCTTATCTTCTAAATCAGGCCGCATGTTTCATATTATTTAGCTTATAAAAATAGATATTTTCAACTATAATTTGAAGGCTAAATTTTTTTAAAGTGTTTCTATATATAACCATTGTCATTAGGATCATTGTTTTTTTAAATCTTCATAGTTGTCCTTCATAATTTCTTTCATATTTTTTCACTGATATTTTAGGGAACAGTCTATAATGAAGAGTAGGGCATTGCACAGTAAAACTACCAAGTTTAAGTGTGCTATTGACAGGAGTAACTGACATCATTTTCCAAGGAGAATATATATATATATATATATATGCAAAAAATAAAGCACTCAGTAAGTTTAAAGCTATTATATCAAGCAAATACATTTACAGAGACTTGGAGCCAGTGGGTTGGCTCATTCTATATGAGATATCTGAATTATGTTGACAATCTAATAATGCGCCTGAGTAGCTAAAGGCTGATGCAGGTCTGCAGGAGACAGTAATGTTGTTGCAACATTTTATAACATTAAAGGCATCATGGAGATAAATGAGACTAATATAGCTTGAAAATTATCATTCCTCTCCTTTTCAAAGGAAAATTTTAAATATATGAATATTATATATCTATGTGACTAGAGATCATCATTCAGCCTATATGTGTGTGGATCATAAACACATTCATGGCATCTGTTTTATACAATATGTGCAAGTGAAGCTAATTGTGTCTATATCAGTAAATGTATATACATACATATTTATGCATATACATATCCCTCACTGGCTGTGAAAACAGAACCATTGTCAGTGACTCCCCAGTTACCACTAAATACAGTATGATCTCCTTAGCTTGGTATTCAAGGCTTTCCATAAATTGGCACTAATCTACCTATCCACCTTAACTAGTACTATCCTGCTTCAAATAAACTATATTCCAGGCAAAGGGGATTTACTACTCAGTTTCTATCCTTATGTTGTTGTTTTTTCTCAACAATTTGTTGGGTTCTCTCCTTTACATATAATTCCTTTCATCTTATATTTTCACCACCATTAGGTTATAAAATCACTGAGGGAATGCCTTAGCTATCTTTTTATATCAAAACCTAGTACAATGTTTTGTATATAAGAGGTATTTTCTTAATGTTTGTTGAATTGAATTGTATATGAGGTTGTGTTGTAATGCTACTTAAAATGCCCTTAATAATGCTAATTAATCCATTATGGATAATAAAAAGTAAGTTGAAATTTTAGCATAATCTTGAGAAGCAAAGATTCCTATTTTCCTATTGTATTTAAAGCATCACTATAACTTTAAGGAAACTCATAAAAATGACACTATATGACCGAAGTAATGAAGTGTGGGTGGAAGAGTCACTTGAGATGACATGCAAAATGAGGCCCATCATGAGTATATGTGATGGGAAATTAAATATTATAAAAATACTGCTCAGGGCAGCATTTTAGAAACTGTTTTTCGAGGTTACTTAATCCTGTTTTGAACAGTTCCAAATACAAGCAGTGATTTTTTCAATACGAATATTTACATTTAATCACTTACTGAGGTAAAAACTTTTTTTTAGTTAGAGACTTTAATAAATAACACAAGTCAATATTCATGACATTGCAATTATTTCAATGATGCTAATTATGCCTCACTCTGAAAGACAATGTTTTTTTTCCTCTCATCAGGATGATTCCTTTTATGTCAGCCAATCCATTATAAATATTCACTTAAAATAATATGCAAAAATGATGCATTTGCTCTTTATTAGTTGCTCTAAAAATGTAGGTGAAAAGATTTAGTGTAAAATACTGCAGTACAAAGTACATGATCTTAGTAGGGGGGATATTTAATATTGGTTTATATGATAATTAAAATGTAACATAAAGTCAAAGCTTGTTCATTGCTCCATCTTATGTTTTTTTTCCAGAATACTGAAATGTTCAGAGGAAAATGATTTAGTTATTTCTTTAATGATTCTTTTTGGACATAATGTTATTTTTATCCATATAAATGGTGCCCTTGGAAAACCTTTTAAGTCCATTCATACATTTGGTCATTTGATAGAGTCTTTCCAAAGGCAAAGTACTTTTGGCTAAATTTTTAAAAATGGCATGTACTTATTGGAGCCTCAATATTTTCAAATTAAGTTGTATCTGCTCATTTTAAAGTATTTCTGTTTTAACAACTTAAAACATTCTGTGAAAATATCTATCAATTCTTTTCCTCTTATTTGACTAAAAATTAATCATCTTTTCACAGCAAAATTAAGGCCTTGAACTCTACATTTTATTTAACATTGTAGTAGTGATTGTTATTATAATGTCAAAATCTATTATTGTTAATTTTACACATCTGAAAGAGTATTTTAATGCAGGCTAATTGCTTCAAATATTTTCTGACTTTAACTTTGATTCCAGAATTCCAAGAAGTCTATTGACTTAAAATAGTAACAATTTCTCCTTCATAGTTTCATGCTCAGTGGATTGTGCCCAAAAGAAGACAGGTTATGAACTTTTATTACCTTCATTCATTAATTCATCTTGAATTCCAGATTCGAGTTCAGAGACACAATCATTAAGAACTATATCATTAAGTGCTTTAAGGATTTTTTACTTATCTATTCTGTGATATTTTGATATCATAAAAAGATCCAATAATATGGTATGACCTATGTAAATCAAGTGTTAATAATAATGGGGGGGTAGGCAGAACCAAGATGGCAGAGTAAAAGCAGGAACTTCCTTGAGTTCTTCCCCCAAAATACCTTTAAAAATGATTTTAAACAAATTTTAGAGCTACAGAACCCACAAAACAACAGAGTGAAACACATCTCCAGCTGAAGATAGCCTGGCACACTGACAGAAGAGATCTATTGCACCAGATGGGGAGTGGAGCACAGTCCTGTGTGGGCCACACCAGCACAGACCAGACCAGAGAAGGCCTCAGGGGATGGAATCATTGGAAGCATTGGTGGTGTCCAGACTTTTCAGTCCACAAAGACCAAAGACAAAGTAAAAGCTAAGTGTGGAAATTCTGTTGGACCAGGGTGAGAGAAGAGTGAGGTGCAGGCCTAGCCTTGGAGTGATGGTAGCAGCAGCAGCAGCAGTTGATTCTGGAGCTCCAAACCCATGGGTGGTGGGGGAAATCAAGTGACTGATCAGAGGGAAATTGCAGAGATCTCATGGCTAATGAGGAGGTAGGATTCTCTTGCTTTGCCCTGATTCAATCTGGGTTGTAGTCTCTGGTGGTAGTCTTGGGGTTAGGAGGAGCACTGGCATGGTACAGATTGTGGTAGCTATGAAGGAGTCTTCTTCAGTCTGGAGGGAAAAAAGAATGTTTGTGGTCACTCACAGACCAGACCACAGGCCAGGAGAGGAGTAAATACCTCTCATTTGATCATATCACATTAGAAGAACTGAAATTTACAGATGTGAGAAGTAGCTCTGACAACAGCTGCACAATATCCCAGGGATTTAGGACAGAGCACTCTCCACTCTGGAATGAAGCAGAGTTCCACCTTGGCAAAGAGCTCAAAAGTCAAGTCATTGTCTGGGAAAATGAACAAACAGAAGGGAAAAAAATCAGACTATAGAATCTTACATTGGTGACAACGAAGGACAAATTATACAACCAAAAGAAGACAACAAAGTCAAAACTCCTGCATCAATTCTCTGGAAAAAACAAAACAAAACATAAATTGGTCACAGGACATGGAGGAGCTGTAAAAGGATTTTGACAATCAAGTAAGAGAAATAGAAGAAAAATTGGGAAGATAAAGGAGAATGATGCAAGAAAATAATGAAAATGGAGTCAACAGCTTGCTAAAGGAGACTCCCTCCCCCCCAATACTAAAGAAAATAACACCTTAAAAATAGGCTAATTAAAATTGCAGAAAAGGTACACAAAGTCAATGAGGAGAAGAATGCCTTAAAAACAGAATTGGCCAAATGGAAAAAAAGAGGTACAAAAGCTCACTGAAGAAAAGAATTCCTTAAAAATTAGAGTGGAATAAACAGAAGCTAATGACTTTATGATAAATTAATATATTATAAAACATATCCAAAAGAATGAAAAAATAGAAAACAAAGTGAAATATCACATTGGAAAAAACACTGACCTGGAGAACAGATCCACTAGAGATAATTTAAAAATTATTTGACTACCTTCAAGCCATGATAAAAAAAATAGTCTAGAAATCGTCTTTCAATAAATTATCAAGGAAAACTCTCCCGATGTTCTAGAATCAGAGGGGAAAACAGATATTGAAAGGATCTACTGATTACCTCCTAAAAAAGATACCAAAAGAAAACTCCTTGGAACATTGTAGACAAATTCCATAGTTCTCGAGTCAAGAAGAAAATATTACAAGCAGTCACAAAGAAACAATTTTAGCATTGTGGAAACACAATCAAGATACTACAAAATCTTGAAGCTTCTGTGTTAAGGAATCAAAGAACTTAGAATATGATATTCCAGAGGTCAAAGGTGCTAAGATTAAAACCAAGAATCACCTACACAGCAAAACTCAGTATAATACTTCAGGGGGAAAATGGATATTCAATGAAATAGAGAACTTTTGAGCATTCTTGATGAAATGAACATAGATGAACAGAAAATTTGACTTTCAAATACAAGAGTCAAGATAAGCATGAAAAGATAAACAGAAAAGAGACATCATATGGGATTTATTAATTTTAACTGTTTACATTCCTACATGGAGAGATGATATTTATAACTCATGAAACTTTTCTAACAATTAACATAGTTGAATACATACATACATACATGCACACATACATACATACATACATGTGCATTTCTGTGTCTGTGTGTGTACACACATATGTATATGCATACATATATATGCATATAGAGAGAGAGAGGGCACAGGATGAGTTGAATATGAAGGGGTGATATCTAAAAAGCCAAATGAATGGGTGAGAGAAATATATTTGGAGAAGGAGAAAGGGAGAGATGGAATAGGGTAAATTATCTTAAATAAAAAAGGTAAGAAAAAGCTATTACAATGGAAAAGAAGAGCAGAGAGGTGAAAGAGAATTAGTCAGCCTTACTCTCATTCGATTTGGAATAAGGAGGGAATAACATACTCACTCAAATGGGTATCTTGTCCTAAAGGAAAGTAAAGGTGAAGTGGAGAAGAGGGGAGGATGACAGAAGGGAGGGCAGTTTGAGGAGGTAATCAGGAGCAAACACCTTCGAAAAGTGACAGGGTCAAAGGAGAAAATACAATAAAACAGGTGGCAGTATAGAATGGATGGAAATATAGGTCATCTTTCATAGTAGCCATATTGGCTACTGGAAATGTTTTGCATAACTGCATATGTATAACCTATATTGAATTGCTTGTCTTCTCAGTGTGGGTGGTTGAAGAAGGAAGAAGGGAGAAAATCTGGAACACAAAGTTTTACCAACAAATGCTAAAAAAAATGTTTTTACAAGAGACCATAAAATAAGATACACCAGCAATGGGGTATAGAAATTCATCTTGCCCTACAAGAAAGTAAGGGGGGAAAAGGGTAAGAGTGGGCTGGGAGGAGAGAAGAAAGGAGAGACTAGGGGAAAGAGTAATTAGTATGCATTCTGTCTTGGGGTGGGGAGTAAGGTAGAGATGGGGAGAAAATTTGGAAAGAAATGTTGAAAACTAAACATGAATAAATTCTGGAAGAACTTTTCAAAAATTTATTTTGGTATGATTTTGCATTAACTTTGAATCTATACTATTTAGGAAACATGATAATGGTTTAAGGTTAGACAGTATTGTAACAGGCTTAAACTGTCTTTTTGAAAGATTCCACACTTTACATCAATTGAACTTAATATTATTATTTTGGTAGCATTTTTAAAAAAGATGACAGTTTTTCTTTTGAACTTGGAATGCTCTGTTAGTCTTATATTGCCTGGATCTATATTATATATTTAAGGTACATAAATAATCCATGACTTCAGAACTGAGTGAAAGCATTTGTGAAAACCAATAAAGACATCAGGACAATTGTAGCAGGTGGTATGATGGAAGTAACATTTACTGTACATTCCCCTATTTATTTTTATAACTTCTAGATCTTTATGATTTAAAAGAATAGTTTAGAGGTTCTGAGTATTACTTATATCATCAATTAAAACCAATGTTCTACTTTTAATGAATCAATGATGGTGATTGTAGGATATTATTTTTGATGGTGGCAAGTCACTGCTATTTTTCTATTATTTTATTAATTTATCTTAGTAAATTAATAAATGCCATGGCATTAATTAATTATTCATTATTTTATTTAATAAAATAAATATATCTTATTTAAATTTCATTTCTTTTCTTAATTAGTTAACTTCATTAATTTCCTGATCTCCAAGACACTTTAATTCCTAGAACATGTGCATGAAACCCTCCTAATTCACTTAGTTTCAAAAACTGACATGTAAGCTGGCAGCTTGCAGACTTGTCCAAAGCCCATTTGTCTTTATTATTTGATAAGATTGCATTTTAATATATTTTTATATTTTGTAAAGGAACATTAGCATGGGGAAAAATGCCACAGTATATGCTTTAGTAATATGGTAATCAATCTTCAGCTAATTAGTTTCCCTTTCTATATTATAACTCATTTGCAGAGGCATCTCATTAATCATTAAATAGGTATTCTTAGTCCCACAGTGCACACATGTCTCTTTCTTCTCCTTTGAACATTCCCTACATAAGACTATCACTCTAGCAGCAGAAGCAGTAGTAGTAGTAATAGTAGTAGTAGTAGTAGTAGTAGTAGTAGTAGTAGTAGTAGTAGTAGTAGTAGTAGTAGTAGTAGTGATAATGATAGTAGTAGTACTTAGTAGTATTCCCTTCTCCAAAGCTCCATGCATCTGGAACCCTCAGAGAGCTTCCAAACTGTCCAGAATCAATGTCTTTTTATTTTCCTAGATCCAGGTCTACATACCAGGTCTGTCTCTTCTATTGTAATCACTATAGAAATTTAATGACTACTTGCTTTTAATATATAGAATAACAAAATTATAAGAGTGCTAAGTTAAAGAAGGTTGTCTGATAAAATCTCTATGTAAAGTCTGAACCCTGTGTACAAATCTCAGAAAAGGGGAGTATTTGATTATATCCAGTAAGAGATAGAGAATTACTCTTGAGAAAGCCTACTCCATTGTGGACTGAGCCAGATATTAGTTGTCACCATCATCATCATCATCATCATCACCACTCCAAATTTATGTTTATTACTTTCCACTAGTTATACTTTGCCTGCTTTGCCCCCAAAGAAACTAAGTCTAATCTTTCTTTAACATAAAAATTCTTTAGGCTTTTGCAGATTTATTTTACAATTTTTCTTATTAATAATTAAACAGATATTCATTCAGGTTTTTCATGTTAAAGTTAACAACTATCTTGCCTGCCATTTCCAATTACTATCATTACTTTTTTTCTCTAGGATTAATAAATCCAGGCCCTGTAACCAATTCTGAAATGGCAAAGTTTTCTGCCACTATGTTAGACCCACTCTAACTTGCCAATCTCAAGGTCAACCAGGTAGTTGCTTTGATTTTCATTTTAGTAATCAATAGTGTCTAGAGCATTTTTTTTAATATGACTTTGATTTTTCATGTAATTTTCAATTCTTTATCTGAAAAATTCCTGCTCATCTCCCTTGACCATTTTGTCAACTAAATTATGACTTGTTTTCTTATAAATTTGACTCAGTTTTCTATATATTTGAGAAATGAGGTCTTTAGATGAGATACTTTCTGTAAAAATAATTTCCTATATATCTGATTTATTTTTAATCCTGGTTGCATTGGTTTTGTTCATGCAAAAATCTTTTTAACTTGCTATAACCAAAATTATATATTTTGCACCTCATAATGTTCTTTATTTCTTACTTATTCATAAATTCTCCCCTCTTCCATATCTGACAAGTAAATCATTCCTTCCTCTCCTAATTTGTTTATGGTAAATTTACCTTTATGTCTAAATTATGTACCTATTTTGACCTCATCTTGGTATACAGTGGGAGATGGTTATGTATGCCAAATTTCTCTCTTACTGTTTTCCAGTTTTGCCAGCAGTTTTTGTCAAATAGTGTTTTTATCCAAGAAGCTTGGGTCTTATGGTTTATCAAACACAGGACTACTATGGTCATTTATTGTGTCTTGGGTACCTAATTTATTCTACTTATCCACCAATATTCATTAGGGGAATTGGTCCTTAGTTTTATTTCTCTGCTTTGGCTCTTTCTGATTTAGGTATCAGTGCCATGGTTGTGTCATAAAAGGAATTTGATATCTTCACTTATTCTTTTCAAAAACTTTCTGCAGTATTGGAATTAATTGTTCTTTAAGTATTTGGTAGAATTCATTCACTCATTCATACTTCTGGCCCTGGTAGATTTTTCTTAGAGAATTCATTGGTGACTTGTTCAATTTACTTTATCTAAAATCAAGTTAAGTGTTCCATTTCTTCTTGTGTTAATCTAGGAAATATGTGTTTTTGTAAAGTTCATCCATTTCTACTTAGTTTATCAGATTTATTGGCATATAGTTAGGCAAAATTATTCCTATTTATTGCTTTTATTTCTTCTTCATTGATGCTCACCCTTTTAATTTTTTTAATACTAATAATTTGGTTTCTTTTTTTCTTTGTACCACTGAGAAAAAGGTACATTCCTTTCAAACTCCCATTCAGTTTTATTCAGAAGTCTATCTTACCTAAATTTTCTGAAATTCTATTCATTCCTTAACTTCTTTCTTGCTTATTTTGTGGTTAGATTTATCTAGTTTTGAGAAGGGAAATTTGAGGTCCTCTACTGGTACAGTTTTAGTGTCTATTTCTTTCAGTAACTCATTTAACTTCTGTTTTAGAAATCGAGGTTATTTTCCATTTGGTGCATATATGTTTAGTATTTATATTACTTCATTGTCTATGGTATCTCTTAGCAAGTAATTCCCTTCCTTGTCTCTTCAAATTATATCTATTTTTGCTTTTTCTTTGACTGGGTAATGATTGCTACTCCTGCTTTTTTGTTTTTAAATTTCACCTGAAGCAAAATATATTCTTCTCCAGCCTTTTACCTTTATTTGGTTTGCTTCACTCTGCTTCAAATCTGTTTCTTGTAAACAACATATCATAGAATTTTGTTTTTTACTCCACTCTGCTATCTACTTCCATATTATGGATGAGCTCATCCCATTCATATTCACAGTTACAATTAATAAGTGTGTAGTTTCATCCATCCTATTTTCTCCTGTTCATAATTGTTCCTCTTTCTTTTTACCCTGTCCCTCCTCCCCAGTATTTCTGGCCACCACGTTCCTCAGTTTCCCTCCCTTCTATCACCCCTTTCCTCATTCCTCTTGCCTCCTGCTTCCCTAAAGAAAAGCATTCCCTAAGCACTATTAATTTTTTATTTTATTTTTATTTTTTATTGATTTGTTTGTTTACTTTTAGTTCACAAGATTCAGTTCCAGAGTCACTTGAGTTTCAGATTCTCTTCCCTACTTCCCTCCCCCCTGCCCCATGGTGGCGTATAATCATGTATAGGATCTGCAAACTCTTTCACACTGTACAATAGTCTGGTTGTATAGAAGTACTGTAACCAATGGAGTGAACAATGGGAAAAAAGAAACAAAATCATGTATTGCTTCAGTCTCCATTTAAACTCTGGTCTTTCTAGATCTTTCTCTGAATGTAAACCTTTCTCCTTCCATCCTGAGACTTGTAGAGTTGTCTTTTAACTGTATGTTGCTGTAATTCCAAGCAAAGGCAACTTCCAAGGTTCGGATTACCGGCACAGCAAACACTATTTATTCAGCCAACATTCACAGAACAGGACAAATCAAAATAGAGTATAACTCATTCATTTCACAAGTAAGTTCCTAATTCAGTCCAGGTACTACTCCACCCCTAGAGGGTACATTCATTTAGTCAGAGTCTCTTCTCAAATGGAGATCAGACTACTCCACCCCTAGGCAGTACATTCTTTTAGTCAGTCAAAGTCTCTTCTCAAAAGGAGAGAGTTCTTCTCAAATGGAGATCAGTTTGGAATCATAAACAAAGTACACTCACAAAAAGGCCAAAGGTTTCCCACCCCTGGACTCAAAGTAATTACAATACCATCCATTAACAACAAGCACTTTCTCAAAAGGGAGCAAGAGAGCACAAAAGGCCATCCACCCTTAAACCATAACAAGGTCAAGATAACATCTCAGCATGGAAAGGCCAAGGAAGGGCCCTTCTTTCATATTTACTTGAGGCAAGCCCTCCACAATCTCAGTTCCTGGGGAGACAAATCTCAACAAAGTCAGTGTCCTCATCAAGTCACACTCTGCCTGTAGAACAGTCCCAGAGCCCCTGAAAGTATCAGCAAGCCCCCCTTCCAGGATTTCTGTGAACATACAGCAAGAAAGTCCTTCTTCAGGGATTCTGTACCAATAGCCAGGTTCCAAGACCTCTACAACAGTAGCACTGTCCACCATCAGGTGAATCTGGAAAAACAACATCAAAACAGAGAGACAAAATACCAGCATCACAGCCATGCCTCCTCAATTCTCAGAAGCTCCAGGTGGCAGTCCTCAAAAGTCATGGGCAGCTCCAATGGGCTCTTTGCAGTCTCTCTCAGCAACTCAGGCTCAACAACACTGGATACTGCTCTTCCCAAAAGAACTTCTACTTCTGGCCTTCTCTGGGCTTGAGCCTTCTATTCCATTCATGGTTCCTCCCAGGTCAGCCCCCTCTCTTCACGTCAACAAGTCCATACCACAAGCTCTGGGTCTTAACACTCAATCCAAAAGTCAAGTCAATTCAGGGGCATTTCCAAATTCCATTACCATTACAGTTTCTGAGAAGAGTCCAGTTTATTAAGGTTGGTCGTCACACATATGATGTATCTGCGACTGTGTACAAATTTTTCCTGGTTCTACTCTTCTCACTTAGCATCAATTCATATAAGCCTCTCCAGGTAATTATGAAGTCCATCTCCTTCCCATTTCTTACAGCACAATAGTATTCTATTGCATTCATATACCATAACTTGTTCAGCCATTCCCCAATTGATGGGCATCACTTAAATTTCTAGGTTTTGCCACCACAAAGAGAGCTGCAATAAATACTTTTGTACATATGGGTCCTTTTCCCACTTCTATGATCCCTAAGCACTATTTAAAAGTAAACCACTGTGATATAGGGATAGAAAAATCTAGATAGATCCTATATTGCAGATATCACATTCTGTTGGGGGAGATGAAACAAATGAAGTTTGTTTTCAATTACAAGTCAGGTGGAAAGGTTTTTAATACGCATTGGCAAAGTAGATATCTCACCTTCCTTAGTGAGGTTTTAATTTAATTAAGCCCTAACAGTTTCTTGTGTTAAAACATTTGATGATGCCCTAAATTTTATAAACACAAATCAATTACATAAGTATGTGTATACACACACAAATATTCACATATGTATGTATACATACGCACTATTCATATGGCTGTCAGGGATTTTCAGTAGTCAGAATTATATACAAAGCTTTGAAGGTAGTTTTATTTTAAAAGCTCATATATTATTATTTTTTTCTGGAAAACTCTTTATTGTAGGTGGAATGGGAAACAGCTAGACACAGTAAGTTAGATGATTCCAATTTTGTTGGCAACATCTAATGCATCGGAGTCTGGAGCAAGACGAACATAGGCCTTCTCTCCATCATGCCGGATAAGTGTGTTGACTTTGGCCACATCGATGTCATACAGCTTCTTTACGGCCTGCTTGATTTGATGCTTGTTGGCCTTGGCATCCACAATGAAGACCAGGGTGTTGTTGTCCTCAGTCTTCTTCATAGCAGACTCAGTGGTCAAGGGAAACTTAATGATGGCATAGTGCTCAAGCTTGTCTCTCCAAGGGGCACTTTTCCGAGGGTATTTGGGCTGCCTTCAAAATCTTAGTGTCTTGGGTGGCCGTAAGGTGGGGGATGTTCGGATCTTCTTTTTGTGCCTGTGGACACCCTTCAGCACCACCTTCTTGGCCTTCAAGAAGGGGGAGACAACGGCTTCCTTCTTTGCCTTTGGTGCCATCTTAGGGGCTCATATATTATTTTTATAGTATATTGTTGTACTTAGTATATATGATATGTTCATTTTGCTTTCTAATTTTCTCAGAAGGTTTTATTAAACAGGATGTTTTTTCCTGGCTAGCAATACTTTTTTTTCTACTTTATTGGTCACTAAATTATTGAATTCACTTATTTCTGTATCTGTCTTATCTAATATGCTTTATTGATCTACTTTTAAAATTTTTAAGCAGTACCAAATAGTTTTGGTGATTACTACTTTACAATATAGTGTTAAATCTAAAACTTTTATTATTCTGATAGACCTTTTTTCTACTTTTCCTTTGATAGTCTAGAATGTTATTTTGTTTACATCTATAAATTTTCTCTTTGATAGATTTATAGGCAAAACATTAAGCCTATAAATTGATTTTGACACTATATTCTTATTATATAATTGTGACCTCATCATGAGTACTGCAAATTGCTCCAGATAAGTTGTTCTCAATTTCTTCAAGAAATACTTATAAATTGGATCAATAGTGTAATTGAATGTTCTTTAATAGCTATATAGGTATTTTAAGTGGAACTACCATTTGTAATTTCACCTCCGGTATATTGTTATTGCTTTTCAGATATCATGGTGATTTTTATGGATTTATTTTGTGTCCCATAAATTTGCTAAATGTATGGTTTCAATTTGTTTATTTGCTGATTCTTTAGAATTGTCTAAGTAAGCCACCATATTTTCCATGAATTATCAAATTTTTACTTCTGCTTGGCCTATTTTTTGCCTCTTTTTCCTGTCATCTATCACTTTACCAACTTTTGGAGATTCATGACAAATCAAAAAAAATGGTGTATTATTGATTTGCTTCCATAGTTATTGGGAATTCTCACTATTTCTCAATGTTTTCCCATTGTATATCATGTTTGTTTTTGCTTTTTGAATACTCTTTATAATATTGAAATAAGACATTTGTATGCCTATATTTTGTAGAGTTTTTAGTTGAAATGAACTTTGTATTTGCCAAAAGCTTTCTCTATTTATTGTGATAATCTTTTGGTTTGGGATATTTTTGTTGTTTTTCTTTTATTATTTTTAGTTAATTACATTTACTATTTCCCTAATAGTGAGTCATCCTTATAACCCTGGTAGAAATTTAATTAGATCATAATGCATAATTTTTTGAAGAAGAATTTCTACTAGATGATGATAAGGTCCTCTAGTTGCTTCTGTTCAGCTATATCATCTTGATTTCATCAAGCCTAAGATAATATAAGATCTAAAATAAACTGCATAATGCCTCAGATATTTGGCTTATTTACAAAAGAAAAGAATTGGATGAAATACTAATTATATAGATGGAAAATAATAAAACTGGTCCCTCAATACATATATCTTGGAAAGATTCTGTAATTGGCTGGTCATTGAGCTAGTGACAGAGTTTAATGAGGAAGAAAATCAGCTCAAGTACTTTTAATAACCCCAAGCTTCTGCTGATGGGGGCGAGTAACTCATTTCTTCATCATCAGGATTCTTCTAATCATGTTGAATGGGTGTGGAAATGTAATAATAACAAAGTCTCTGATGGCTTGAAGTCTAGAGTCAACTAATTGACAATAAGAGGCACATGGTAGACAATTGCGAACTTGAAAGAAGGAGGTGAGAAAGGAGAAAAAGGCAGAGGGAGAGTGAAAGGAAGGAAAGAAATCTGATTTATTAAGCAGCTACTCTATGCCAAGTACTTGACAAGTATTATCAGTAAAAATCCTGTTAATAAAAAAATAGAGATAGAAAAAAAAGATTGTGACTTGCTCTTGGTTACATCACTAATAAATGCCTATGGCTGGATTTGGAAATCAGATCTTCCTGATTCTGAGCCCAATGCTCATTTGGCTGTGCCACCTGGCAGCCACTATAAAGCATTGTCCATAAAGCATTAATTCATGAATGAAAAAGAAAGTAGAATTGCCATGTCGTAAGAGACAGCAAAATGTATAGACAGACCTCTTGTTCCATAGGTTTCAATAATATATTAAGAATTCTACAGAAAAGACATTTTTCAGTAAATCTCACATTTAGATGAAAATATCAAAGTGTGTAATTATAAGCCTTTTTGTGGGTCAACTGAAAAAAGAATGACAAGGTACTTAGGAGAAATTATACACACATACATATATATACACACATATACACACATATACATACACACATACATATGTATATATGTATGTGTGTATGTGTATATGTATGTGTGTATATATATGTGTGTGTGTGTATATACATATGTGTGTGTGTGTATATATATATTGCAACTTCACTAACACATTTATTTGCTTCTCTGTCTCTCCTGTTATGCAGGTCCTTGAGCCAAGTTATAGACAGCATCATCACCATTGCCCTTGTCCTTGCTGATTGCACTCCATGAAACAGGCACTACCCACTAGCCCCAACAGCCCTCCAGTCATATGTACCAGGTCTGTATCCTATTACTCTTACTATTGTATCCTATTACTCTTACAGCTCTTACAGCAGCAGGAAGGCGGGAAGCAGCTTCTACTACAGGACGCTGAAGACCTTGTGCAGCCTGGACAGCCCCATTTTCCCAAGCTGCACCAGTAGCCTGTACTCCTCCCCTGGTGGTGAATAAGCCAGGCTCTCATCCTTGATGTGCTTGCCAAGGAGCACTAAGGTGCCTGGAGTGAGTTTGCTCTTCAATTCAATGCTCTTCTTCCTGGCCAATGCCATTAAGAAGAGCAGAACCAAGGAGAAGATAGAGTCACAGGAGCTGAATCACCACTTTGCCAACTATATTGACTACGTGAGCTTTCTGGAGTAGCCCAAGATTTTACAGGCTGAACTTGAGCAGTTCGAGAGTCAGAGAAAGTCAAGCCTGAGGGACCTGTAGCAGTAGGAGATGACAAAACTGTGCTGACTGGTTGAGTAGCTCACCAAAGACAAAACCCAAGTAGAAGTGGAATAGGACAATGTGGCTGTGGATGTCTTGAAACTCCAGGAGAAAGTGCAAGAGTTGATGTTTCAGAGAAAAGAATCTGAGAGTACCTTGCAATTTTTTTTTCAAACAGAATGCTTATAAGGTTTCCTTAGAATGTCTAGACCCGGAACATAATGCTGAATCCCTGTAAGAAGGGATTATTTTCTTGAAGAAACTTCATGTTAAGGAAATCTAAGAACTATAGGCCCAGACTCAAGAATAACACATTCAGATCACTGTGGATCTTGTGAAGTCCAACCTCACTGCAGCCCTGTGTAATGTTCATCAGAAGTAAACGTACAATGTGAAAGAGTTTGCAGATCCTATACATGATTGTATGCCACCATGGCGGGGGTGGGAGGTGGGGAAGAAGGGGAGAAAAATCTGAAACTCAAGTGACTCTGGATCTGAATCTTGTAACCTAAAAGTAAACAAACAAGTCAATAAAATAAATTTTTTTAAAAAGAAGTAAATGTATAAAAGTGGAGCTGCCAAGAAGCTTAAGAAGACAGAGGAATGGTACAAGTCCAAATTTGATGACCTCTGTGAAACTGCTAATAGAAACAATGATGCCCTAGGCCAGGCTTATTTTTTTTTTATTTTAAAGTCTTTTTTTCAGTATGCCAGATAGCTGAAATGGAAAAAGACACTATCAGTCACCGGAACGATGAAATCCAGATAGGAAAAAAAAAATAGTTCCTCACCTTTGTGAATATAAAGACCAGCTGAATGTTAACCTCACTCTTGATATTAAGACTGCTAGCTACAGGAAACTGCTGGAGAGACAAAAGAGCAAAATTGTTTTGCCTCTTCCAAATTCTTCTCTGACTCTGAGGGAAACCAACCTTGATTCACATCCTTTGGTTGACACCAATTCAAAGAGAACACACTTAATGAAACTAGAAATGGACTGGTTATCAATGAAACTTCTCAACACCATGATGATTTGGAATGTAAAGTGCATACTGACTGCAATAAAATTTGGCTCTCAAGAAGAGAAGAGATTGGATAAGTTAAAGAAGCAGTTTTTAAATGCCTTTCTACAATTTTCCAAGAACACAAGATAGATTTGGATCGTTATAATGGAAAAGACTTTTAATTCTTATGAACTGACCCTCATAAAAGATTTAGACAGCTTACAACAAAATTTAGTTTACAATGCTAACTTATTCTCCAATTCTTTTTTAAGAAGTATTTTTAATACCATTAAATTGTCTTTTTCTTTGAATTTCCAGGTAGCGTCTGACTCTCCTTTCACTGCTTTAATAAATATTTAGAAAATTAAAAAAAACTAAAGAAAACATTGATTTGTAATTTTTGTCAAGTTGCTTCATTTACAAATTTTTAGTATTTCAAAAAAAAAAACCGGGACTCCTTAAGGGCAGCAAATGGCTTATTTTCTTATTCATCTATTCACTATGCCTAGCAAAGTCTTTAGCAAGTGATCAATAAGTACTCATTAACTAATGTTCATAGTCATGATGAAATGCATTTTGATTTAAATGTGTTCATGTTTTATCAGATATGACAAATTATTTATGGTTTGTTTTTCCTTAGTTCTCTTTAGAGCAGAGTTAATTGTAAAAAATATTTTATGGGCCATCCTTGCTCCATAACTCATATTTCCCTTCTGGTTTTTGTTTGTAAAGCAATAAAGACATTTGGTTTGATTTCTAACACTAATTATTCCTACTGCAAAATAATCTATGATAGTGATTTAGCTGATATTCACAAAAAAAGGAGAGGAAGAATATATGGGAGGTTTGTGGTTTTGTAATCTGAATATCATGATTAAAACTACAAAGAGGCATTAAATAAGCACATCTTGATATCATTAGTAATGTTTTATAATAGATGGGAATATCTTTTAATTAACCCTTTTATTTTAAACTTAGCTGCATATTAGTTTGTAGGTGTTTGTAATTTTTAAAAAATATACACACCCTATTATAGAGTCCCATAAATTTGACTTTTTGCATTGTAACTGGATTATCATGCATCCTTTGAAGAAAATAGTTTTTATTTTAATTTTGTTTTCCCTTTCTTGTTCAAGCAGGACTTCTGAGTAAATAGGAAAGTCGATCTTTCTAAACAGGAGGTTTACAGAATTAGAGAATAGGGACTGTCTTTTTCTTTTCTTTGCAACCCCAGAACTTAGTATAATACTGGCACATAGTAAGTGCCTAATAAATGTTCAGTGACTGAATGATTACTACTGAAGAAAAAGAATATTTGACAGTTTTTTTTGTTTCTCATTATCATGTTTACCAATAATTATAATCTCCACTTTGTATGTGTAGTTCAATTTGGTTTCAATTTTGTGGAATAGGAATTTCCTCCCAGGATAAACTGATTACCTCCAATCTTATAACCATGCTGCTAACACAAAACTTAGATACTGAATAGCTTAACTCCTCTCTTAGTCTTCTCTAGTGTCTGATTGAAGTTCTGGACAGTGGAACCCTAAACTTCTTCCAAGCACTTCTTTAGAGAGGGAGTTGGGCTTCCAGCTAACTCCATTGCATCTGCACCTCTGCTTGTTTTCAACTCTAGGGAACAAGTTACCCCTTCTAGGTCCCCTGGTGTAGAAGCAAGCACCCTAGCATACCTAGAGCAGCTGCTAGCACAGGTTCTTAGATCTGCTTTTCTAAAGGAACGAAACTCAAAATGGGTTAACAGTCTCACTTTAATCAATCAAACACATATAATTTACCTAGTTTGGGGGGAAAATTCAGCAC
>CM053594.1:165795455-165821450 GCA_028646575.1 Pseudocheirus occidentalis | reverse complement strand
CAGAGAGAGAAAAACATCAACATCTGGGTGTTCAAAGTTGGGGGGGGGGGGAAGGAGAAGGAAGTGCTCAATGGTTTCGCAGAGTCTCATCTGGCCAAATCACACAACTCTTCTCAAAGTGAGCCCTAAAGCAAAACCTCACATCAGGGTGTATATATAGCTTTCTCTTGGATCAGAGAATGTCACAGCCCTCTTGACCCACTGCCCAATTACAAAGTAACAAGGTGTGGGCATTCCTGAAAAATAAACCTCCCGCCGAAGGCTCTACATGACCACATTCAGCCTATTAGGGGGCAGATTTACTTTCAAATCAGGGAAGATTCTCAGAGCCACTTAAGCCACTTAAGCAAAGGGTCTAGGGCAGGGAAGATCTTCAGATTCCCAAACACCTGATCTCCCAACCCCATGTTTAGTTTCCTTTTCTGTGTTGTCTTCTCCCATTATAAGTTTCATGAGGTCAGGGATTGTCTTTCTTTTCCTTATGGTAATTCACAAAATTGAGCGCAGTGCCTGGCACATAATAGGTACTTTAGAATTTTTTAAAAATTGAATTGAATTATAATTATCATAAAAAATAATTTTGTGAAGTCAACTTTGCTTTGCACTTCACTATTGTAAGATTCAAAACCCACTGCATTTTGAATGAGAAGAAATGAATTTGAATCTCGATTTTGTCTCTGTTTGAATATTTGTCATGAAAAGAGAAATGTTGATGAAAAGAAAGGATGTTGAGACATAAGTCTTAGATTCAAATTTGATTCTGCAATTTATAACCTCTGCAGACATGTCTCAATCACTAAATATCTCTGAAAATTCCTTTTCAGCCAAATAAAGGGGTTGGAGTCAATGGAATCTAAGATGTTATGTAGATGCAGGATCATCACTCTTACTTTATATTTGTAAATAGAGAAGAACAAAATAGAAAAGGGGGTCAAAAACATTACAAATGGCAGAGAAAAAAAGAAATAGTTATCTATGTTTTCCACAAGTTACATTCCATGAAAAACTGAGGTAGCCACATTCCAGGTAGAGTTATAAAAAAATAAGTTCACTTTGACATCCCAGAAAGATTACGATAAAAATATTTATACCATTAGTAATATCTTCAGATTAAAAAGTATCTATTAACTCTAATATTTAGCAAGTGGTAATTCTATGTTCTTCTTGTGAGAATACACTAGCTCTTCATTTGGTGGTTATAATACTGGGTTACCACAGAACTGATGCTAATTGTCTTTGTCTATAATACCCTTTTTGTTCATCAATCAGTCAAAGAGCTTACTATGTGACAGGCAACAATACAAAAATGAGGCCACCACAATTACTCTGTAGACCTTCAGTTTAGTAGTAGTCAATCCAATACCTCTTCTCTCCCATATTATTCTTTAGACCCTCCCAAACACTAAACTAGCTCTGGAAATGCATGCATCAACCTAATTATCAATGTGTACATTTCTAGAAAGTACACTACTGTGGTAAATGAACTCATCCACAGTATTCAAAACTTTTCCATTTGCTGTAAGCAATGGTTCCACATATGGATGTTGTGGTGGTATTCAATGTATTGTCCTGTGTTTTCTTGGTGTTTATTGTTAGGTCAAAATTAGCACAAGCAGCAGAAAATTGACACATACTTTGACGCATCTCAGCTTCAAACACTGCATTGAATGCTTAATCATCTGTAAACAGAAAATCATGCGTCATCACTTCCTCCACTTTGGTCTTTGCTTGTAGCTTTTTCAACTCGAAGAATTTAATATCAGTGTGGTAGCTGACCTTGATTATATGTTCATCCTCATGGAAAGCATTTGACAACATGGCTGAAAACA
Source organism: Pseudocheirus occidentalis (assembly GCA_028646575.1). Classification (NCBI taxonomy): domain Eukaryota; kingdom Metazoa; phylum Chordata; class Mammalia; order Diprotodontia; family Pseudocheiridae; genus Pseudocheirus; species Pseudocheirus occidentalis. The sequence continues at coordinate 165,819,621 of CM053594.1, read as the reverse complement.
TCATGTTAAAAAGCATAGGAGCAAGCACACAGCCTTGTTTCACCCCACTGGTGACTGAGAAAGCACCAGAGCATTGTTGATTATACAGAAGCTAGACAATCAAGCCAACAAGAAATTGACATACAATGCTGATGAAATTTTCCAGGCAACCAACCCTCACAAGCAGCAGTTGTACTGACCTCATTGCTGCATTCCTATGAAACCTGGACAGTATACCAGCATCAGGCAAGAAAACTGAATTACTTCTATTTGAAGTGTTTTAGGAGGATTATGAAGAGATCTCCTGGTAGGGCAAGATACCAGACACTGAGGCCCTTTCTTGAACTGGACTTCCAAGAATTCAAATTCTGCTTCAAAAAGTGCAATTCCTATGGGATGTCTACGTTGTTTCAATGCAAAATGTATGCTTGCAAAAAAGACTTATTTTATGGAGAACTCACACAAGGCAATTGCTCACATGGGTGGTCAGGATAAGTGATACAGGGACACTCAAGTTTTCTCTTAAGAAATTTGGTATTGACTGTGTGGCATAGGAGACACAGGCACAGTACTGTTCAACATGGCATGCATGCAGTTAGAGAAGGTACTATGCTCTATGAACAAAGCAGAATTGAAACAGCTCAAGGGAAGCACAAATTTAGAGAATCCACCTCAAATGTTCACACTGACTCTTTGTGCTCAATCTGTGGTAGAATATTCTGATCTCATACTGATCTGGTCAGCCACAGTCAGCCACACCAAAACTTGACTTTACCATACTGGTGTCAGTTTGGTCCTCTTCAGGAATGAAGGACAACAACCAACCAAACAACCATATGACACGCATTTTACTAAGCTCTAGGCATGTTAAACGAGGGGAAAAACAATACCTACCCTCAAACAGGGGAGAATAAGGAAGCAAACGTGCAAACAAGGACAGGATATAGGACAAATACATAAATGATACAAGATAAATAGGAAATAATTAAGAAATGGAAGACATTAGAATTAAGAGAGGTTGGGAAATGCTTCCTTCATGGAAGATGTGATTTTTGTTGGGACTTAAATAAAACCAAGGAAGGTAGTATGCAGAGATAAGGAAGGAGACCGTTCCAGGGGGGACAGACAGAGAAAATGTGCAAGGCATGAAATGTCTTGTTCCTGGAATGGCTGCTGTCACTGAATCTAAATAAATATGGTAAGGAGTAATAAAGTGGAAGAAAACTAAAAAAGTAGAAAGGGGCTGGGTTATGAAGGTGTTTGAATGCCAAACAGGATTTTGTATTTAATTCTGAAGTTGTTAGGAAGCTACTGAAGTATATTGAATAGGCTAGGGGTGAGGGCAGTGACATGGTCAGATATATGCATTAGGAAAATCACATTGGTAAGTGAACAATGGATGGACTGAATTAGAGAAAGACTTCAAGCAGGCAGGACCTGCTAGCAATAGCTAGCAGGCTATTTCAGTAATCAAGGTGTGAGCTAATAAGGGCTTGCATTAGAGTGATGTAAGCATCAAAGAAGGGGTTATGTTTGAGTGATGTTGCAAAGGTAAAATCAATATACCTTGGCAACAGATTAAATATGGTGGTGGAAAGTTATTAAGAAATCCAGGACGACTTCTAGGTTGACAATTCCAGTTACTGTGAGAATGCCTTCTACATTAATAGGGAAGAAAGGAGAGGGGGAGAATTTAAGGCTAAAGATAAATTCTGTTTTAGACATACTGAGTTTAAGATATCTCCTAGTCAGCCAATTCAAAGTGTCTAAAAAGAAGTTATAGACTGTCCTCACAAAAATTTTATTTTATTTGGTTATTCCATTTCATTTTTCTTTCTTTTTCTGTGGTTCAATACCAAAAATTTATTTGAAAAAGAAGACAAGTTGCAAAAGGGAAGCTGAAAGGACCAATTTCTGATATTTTATAGACATTTTAATCTGTGCCTTTAGGATCTTGGTTTTTTTGCTGTTGTTTAACTATTGGTGCAGCACATCTTTTGATGAAGTAATTGGGAACAGGGATTCAGTCATGAACATGAAATAATTTCCTTTGATTTATGCTGTCTCTCAATGCCCTACAAAAAACCATTTGGGTCCACTGTGCCCTTCAGCATAAAATAAGGGAATAGTGAATGATTCCTTCTGAAATTTAATTTTTGAATATCTCCTAGAACTTTGAGCTTTCTAATCCTCAAGTATCTAGGATGCATTGGGTGAAGTTGCTTCAGAAACACTCCAACTTAGGTACAGGAGAAACAAAAATCAAATAAAAGTATGAAAATTCCTAACAGACAAGGAGAGTTCTCTGAGATGCTGCTAAAGCCACTTAGTTATTTAGCTTTCTCATACTGAAAGGTTAAGCTATTGGCCTGATTTGAGTGAGAAGTGGATATTTCATTGCTAAAGCACTGTAGCTGAGTTGGGTAATCTATAGCTGGGCTAATTCTGAAATGCAACTAAATGAAGTGCATATACGACAGTTATGAAAGGTGCTCTGCTTTCATAAAAAAAAATCCATGTTTAATCATGAGAAGGTTATTTTTATTTGATACTAAATAAATTGTGAGTTGTTGAAAAAAATTGTATTTTATTTTCCTGTTGGTTCCAATGATAAATTTGAATATCAGTGGATTTCACCAGGTATTCCAATGTATAGATACATCTCTATGATGCAGCAACTACTATGCAAAAGAATATACATACATACATACATACATACATATATAGACACACATATATATCTATGTGTATACTTATCTATATTCATGACAAGATAATTGCTGGACATAGACTTAGTGCTTAATCCTCATAGGATTTAATAATAAATTAACTTTGAAGTATTATGAGCTTAATACTCCACATTCTGCCCTTCCTCATTATAGGATATGAACTCATCTGTAAAATGATGTTAGCTATCTCCTCTAAGTTCTTACAGCCTCAGTGTAGGATATCAGTAGTAAGATCTGAAATGAAGAAAAAAAATAATGTTATAATAATGACAAAGGACATATATAGACCCCATTTTAAAGACTCCTTTATTGAATCAGAGTGTAGGGGACATAAAAATGTCATCTTGTTTAGAATGATGAGAGTTAAGGTTCAAGTCCTTAATGACAGGAGTGGAAGGGAAGATTTTTATCTTAGTACAATTACTAATGCAACATGTTGGTGGGGAAAAACATAGTTTGACAGATAATTCAGTAACAAAATACATGTTAATGTATATCACTGTATTCATAAATTTTAATGGAACTATTTATCACAGCAAGGACTATTAGAGAATTCAGTAGACTTTCTGCCATTGTGGCAAGATGAATGATGAATCAGATGCAACACAGGCTTCCTTAATAATTTATTGGGTCATGAGTTATGGTTTTATTCAATTGAAAATTATTAGATGGGTTTGCCCCAGGCAGAGAGCATGGTATATGGAAAAAGAAAATAGATTAAGCAAACACTTGATGAGTTTAATCATTTCAAACAGGGCAGAGGATAAAGGCTTTGACATATTTGTCATTAGTTCAGCTGACATTTTTACCTCCACACAACATAATCACAAGATGGAAATTGTCAGAGCTCTTCAAAAAAACATGATGTTCATGATGAATAATCTTGAAAATTCATCATTTTTACAGATTTTTTTTGTAGTGCAATCAGTGGGGTGGGGGACCCAAAGGGCAAATGGGCTTCCTTACCAATTTCACCTCTGCCCCTACTCAAGCTTTCTGGTGCTTATCTTTTAGGTCAATATTTTCTATACCAACCTGCTCAGATTTGACAATTGTGGATTTAATTGTTATTGTTGTAACTGCTATGCATTGCATAATAAATAGCTAATAATAGTCTTTATAGTCATTTGGCTTATAGCATTATAGCAAAACTTACTCAATGTAATAGAACCTACCATTTGCACATGTTTAATAGCAAACACTACAGTGATTGAGGACACTATTTTGTATAATTATGAGAAAATTAGAATGGGATAGTTCATGATATGGACATATGCCTAAGTATTAATAGAATGATTGAATTAAATTATATAGGTGATTAAGTTGTGGGATAATTCATTTCTTTCCTTTTCTTAGATTTAAGGTTATATGGTAAATTCTTTGTACCTTAGAAGTTTCTTTTTTTCTTTAAATCATAGTCTTAATTTCACTTGTGAATTAGACAATCAAAATAAGTCTGTATTATTTTTCTTCTTAGCTGATTCAAATTCCATATGCCTTTTGTGCAGTTTATTTTCTATATATTGTCTTATTCAATGTAAATAGGTATGTTTATTTCATTACCTTTACTTTGCCTTACCCTATATCTCTATCTATCTATCTATCTATCTATCTATCTATCTATCTATCTATCTATCTATCTATCTATCTATCCATCTGTCTGTCTGTCTGTCTGTCTGTTTGTCTGTCTGTCTGTCTATCTATCTATCTATCTATCTACTTATCCTGGCATCCCATTCTTCTCTGTCATGATATTTGTCTTAATCTTATCTTCAGAAAATCACAGGACCATGTGACCCAACCCATTCCCTCTAGAATATACCAAATATGTGGTCATTCTGTTTTTGTTGAAATAAATTTAAGAAAGAGGCATTTACTTCCTTCTTAAGGAACTTATTCCACTTCTACATTGCACTAAAATTTGCTAATTCATAGCTTCTATACATTTCTATAATTCTGTATTCTCCAGAAACATGGAAGTTATCTAATTTCTCCTATAAGAAAGCACTTTATGAATTTGAAAAAAAACCTATCTTATAATCACGTAGTTTAACTCTTCTTCTGGCTAAATATCTCTACTTCCTTCAGCTGATTCTCCTATGACATAATTTCAAAGCTCCTCAACATTGAAAATGACTTCTTTTCAGAAATCTCCAGTTATTCTCCAGAGTAAAAAGACTATGAACATAGGACCAGCAACATAAAAAAATTAGATTCCTAAAGAAATGGAAAAAGATGAACCAAAAACCCAAGATCTGTCCAGGGTGCACAAAAGGAAGCTGAAACATTGGTTTCTACTATCAGATTTTGAACCAAAAGAAAAAATAGCATAAGAGTTGGAGGGGATTCCTGACCTGTGTTGGAAGGGGGAGGAAGGTCTTATTAAATTCAATATGACATTTGTGGGAAAAGAATGGAACAAATATCACTAAAAGTTAAGAAATTTGAGGCTGTATTTGAAAGGGTGAAAACTGAGTATTCTGAGATGTGGCAGCTAGGTAGATAGAGCCAATGGCCTAAAGTCAGGAAGATCTGAGATCAAATCGAATATCAGATATTTAATAGCTTTCTGACCTTAAACATGTGACCAAAAATTGCCTCAGTTTCCTCAACTGTAAAATGGAAATAATACCTACCTTTTACAAATGTTGTGAGGATCAGGTGAGATACTATTTAGAAAATGTAGTTCCTGCCATATGTAAACATTGGACAAGTGCTTATTTTCTTCCTCCCTTTGTATGAAGCAAAAGAGAGACCAGCAAGACACAATATATTCTTGAGCTAAATATCCCATTGTAGTATTTGAATAAAAGTTTACTTTATATTACTCAGTATGTAGGGCTTTCAAGAAAATGAATAGAGAGTAATCTGGGAGATCCACAGTAGGTATCATCAGGATTTTTAATAATTTTGAAAGTCTTCTACAGATTATTTCTAAAAGGGTTTTCAGTTTCTTTATTACTACATAGAATTCAAAGTTCACATAGAGTACTAGTTAAATACATGGAACCCCTGGAGATTTAGTGATTTTCCCACAAAGACTTGAGAAAAAGATGATTTTCTACATGGCAATTACATTAAAGAATACATGTATCACTTATTTCAAACAGTCGTCTCGTCACCTTTTTCTACAGAATTTATGGTCCATCCATCACTGACCTGAAAATTAATATATTTCAATAAGATAATTATTAAATAGTTTTTTTTAATTTCTTCTTCTGAGAAAATCTATAGTGGTTGGGGAATGAAAGTCTGTCTTTTTTGAAAATATTCAGTTCTGCTGAAATTATGATCTGTACATCACTTTCAGAGATAATGCTGAACTACCATGGTCAAGAGAGAATCTTTATAGTTCCAAAAGCAGTAACAGATTGGAGTGAGCTACCAATGCAAGCAGCCCTACCCCTTATGAACACTAGCATCTATTACTGAGAAAGATGGCCTGGATTTTGTTTCTTTTTATACTTTGTTATTGTATTTAAGTTTTTGTTTCTCAATGACGTGAGAATTGTGTGCCTTAGTAATGAGTTGAATTACCACCTAGTTTACAAGGGTATCTATTTTTATAATCGAAATTCAGAATTTCAACAACATTTACTGTTACAGATCAGTGGAGTGGGGGAGAGGGACAGTGGAAGAGGAATAATGTAGAAGTATATCTTGAATATACACTGCAAAAGAAATCTGCTGGAGTAGGATGGCAACATTTCTAAAATCTCAAGCCATGTTTGTAATACTGAAGTGTTTGTTTGTATTTAATGTTATTGCAGTAGCCTAAAGATAGCACTAGGAATAATGAAATGACTAGTGTACATAATGCTCCTGGAAACAGGATTTAACTGTAAGTATTGGGAGACAACCAAAGAAATAGAGATGTAGGTAAAAAAACAAACAGCTCTCATTTCCTTTTACATCATTAACTACTGAATATTTTATTTTTTTGGAGCAGGGGCGGGAAAGCAAGACAATTGGGACTTGCCCAAAGCCACACAGCTAGTAAGTGTGTCAAGTGTCTGAGGTCAGATTTGTATTCAGGTCCTCCTAACTCCAGGGCCAGTGATCTATTCACTGCACCACCTAGCAGCCCCTCCTAATGAATATTCTTAAGGCAAGAAATCTCATAGTAGATAGCCCCAACATAAGGATTGATGTGCTGTTACAGGTGCAATAGGATTTTGATCTGCATTCTTTTCCCTCTTGGCTCCTCCATTAAACGAGAAGAATAAAATGAGGCAGCAAAAAAGGAAATCACATTTTGAGTTGAAATGTGTTTGTGTGTGTGCATCTGTGTCTGTTTGTGTATGTACATATTTGCTCAATTCTCAGACTTCCACAAACTTCACGAGGCTCAACAAAGTTTAAGAAATGATGCGTTTTTTAAAATTTATTTATTTAATTTTAGTTTGCAACATTCAATTCCATAATCCTTTGAGTTTCAAATTTTCTACCCCTCTCTCTCCTCCCCACCCCCATGGCAGCGTGCAATCAAATATGAGATCTATGAATACCTTCACATTAAATACTAGTCGGGTTGTAAAGCAGGATTATAACCAATGGAATGAACAATGTGAAAGATGAAACAAAACAAGAAAAAGAAAGAGAGAAAATAGTTTGCTTCAATCTGTATTCAGACTCGGCATTTCTTTCTCTGGATGGGGACAACCCTTTCGATCACAGGTCTTTTGGAGTTGTCTTATAACCTTACATTGCACAGAGGATCCTACAAATTTCTCCTGGTTCTGCTCTTCTCACTCAATATTAGTTTATGTAAGTCTCTCCAGGTTATTATAAAGTCTTTCTGCTGCTCATTTGTTTTGATTTTTCATTGACTTGTTTATTTACTTTTAGTTTACAAGATTCAGTTCCACAATCCCTTGAGTTTCAATTTTTCTCCCCTCCCTTTCCCCCGACATGGCAGTGTACAATCATGTATAGAATCTGCAAGTACTTTCACATTTTACAATAGTCTGGTTGTATAGAAGGGTTGTAAACAATGGTATGAACAATGGGAATAAAGGAAGAAAACCAAACATGGAAAACAACAATAGCATGTAGATTGCTTCAGTCTCCATTTAAACTCTGGTCTTTCTAGATATTTTTCTGAATGTAGATATCTCCTTCTATCCTGAGACTTGTAGAGTTTTCTTATATCTGTGTGTTGCTGAGAAAAGTCCAGTTTATCAAAGTTGGTCATCACACATATGTGTCTGTGATTGTGTACAAATTTTTTTCTGGTTCTGCTCTTCACACTTAGAATCAGTTTGAATAGGCCTTTCCAGATGAATATGAAGACCATCTCCTCCCCATTTCTTATAGCACAATAGTATTCTGTTACATTCATATACCACAACTTGTTTAGCCATTAACCAATTGATGGGCATCCTCTTAATTTCCAATTTTTTGCCACCACAAAGATTGTTGTAATAAATATTTTTGTACATATGGGTCTTCTACTTCTATGATCTCTTTGGGATACAAACCCAGAAGTGGTATTACTGGATCAAAGGGTATGCAATTATTTATAATTGCATACCCTTTGGGCATAGTTCCAGATTTCTCCAGAATGTTTGTATAAGTTCACAGCTTCACCAGCAATGAATTAGTGTTCAGATTTTTCGACATCCTCTCCAGCATTTGTTATTTTCCTGTTTTGTCATCTTAGCCAATCTGTGCTCCTCATTTATTATAACACAATAGTATTCCATTACATTCATATGCCACAACTTGTTTAGCCATTCCACAACTGATGGCAATCTCCTTGATTTCCAATTCTTTGCCACCACAAGAAGAGCTGCTATAAATACTTTTTGTACATATAGGCCCTTTCACCGCTTCTGTTATCTTTTTGGGATACAACCCTAGAAGTGGTATTGCTGGGTCAAAGGGTATATAGCCCTTTGGACATAGTTCCAGATTGCTCTCCAATATGCTTGGATCAGTTCACAATAACACCAACAATACATTAGTGTTCCACTTTTTCCACATCCTCTCCAGCATTTATTGTTTTCCTGTTTTATCATCTTAGTCAACCTGATCAGTGAGATGTGGTACCTCAGAGTTGTTTTGATTTGCATTTGTCTAATAAATAGTAATTTAGAGCATTTTTTTATATGCTTATAGATAACTTCAATTTCATCCTCTGAAAACTGCCTGCTCATATCATTTGACCATTTTTCAACTGGAGAATGACTTGTATTTTTATAAATTTGACTCAATTCTTTGTATATTTTAGAAATGAGGCCTTTATCAGAGACACTGGTTGTAAAAATTCTTTCCAATTTTCCACTTCCCTCTTAATCTTGGGTACATTGGCTATATTTGTAGAGAAACTTTTTAATTTAATATAATCAAAATTATGCATTCTGTATTTTATAATTCTCTGTAACTCTTGTTTGGTCATAAAAATCTTCCAGTCTCCATAAATCTATGAGGTAAATATTCCTTGCTCTCCCAGATTGCTTATAGTATCAGCCTTATAGCTAGATAATGCACCTATTGCAACTTGATTTTGCTATATAGTGTTAGATATTGGTCTCTGCCATATTGTATTCCAGTTTTCCCAGCAAGTAGTGTCAAAGAGTGAGTTCTTGTCCCCAAAACTGGGGACTTCAGGTTTATCAAACAGTACATTACTATAGTCATTGACTGCTGAGTCTCATGTACCCAATCTATTCCACTGATCCACTACTCTATTTTTCAGCCAATACCAAGTTGTTTTGATGACTGCTGCTTTATAATACAGATTAAAATCTGGTATGGCTATGTTACCTTCCCTAGCATTTCTTTTCATCAATTCCCTTGATATTCTGGACCTTTTGTCCTTCCAGATGAATTTTGCTACATTTTTTTCTAGCTCTATAAAGTAATTTTTTGGTAGATTGATTGGTATTGCACTGAATATGTGATTTAATTTAGATAAAATTGTCATTTTTGTTATATTAGTTTGACCCATCCATGAACAACTGATGTTGTTGTTGTTGTTTTTCACTTAGTTAGATCTGACTTTATTTGTGTGAAAAGTGTTTTCTAATTTTGTTGACATAGGTCCTGGGTTTGTTTTGGCAGGTAGATTTCCAAATATATTAGAATGTCTACAGGAACTTTAAATGGAATTTCTCTTTCTGTCTCTTGCTGTTGGATTTCATTAGAAATATATAGGAATGCTGAGGTTAATTGGGTTCATGTGTGGGTTCATTTTATATACTGCAACTTTGCCAAATTTATTTATTATTTCAAGTAGTTCTTTGCTTGATTCTTTAGGATTCTCTAAGCTTATCAGCATATCATCTGCAAAGAATGAGAACTTACTCTCTTCTTGGCCTAATTTGATTCCTTCCATTTCTTTTTCTTCTCTTATTGCTACTGCTAACATTTCTAGTACCAAATTGAATAAGAGGGGTGATAGCATACATCCTTATTTTGCCCCTGATCGTACTGGAAATGTTACTAACTTATCCCCATTACATATGATGCTTTCTGATGGTTTTAGATAGATGCTACTTATTATTTTCAGGAAGACTTCATTTATTCCTGTACTTTTACATCTTTTTAATAGGAATGGGTGTTGTATTTTGTCAACAGCCTTTTCTTCATCTATTGAGATAATAAAATGGTTTTGGCTAGTTTTGTTGTTGATGTGATCAATTATAGTGATTGCTTTCCTAATATTGAACCACTTTTGCATTCCTGGAATAAATCCTACCTGATCAGAGTGTATTATTCTCATGACAAGTTTGCTAACATTTTATTTAAATTTTTTGCATCTATATTCATGAGGGAAATTGGCATATAATTTTCTTTCTCCATTTTGTCTCTTCCTGAGTTAGGTATCAGTACCATATTTTTGCCATAAAAAGAATTCCACAGGACTCTGTCTTCTCCAGTTTTCCCAAATAATTTGTAAATTATTGGAAACAATTATTCTTTAAATGTTTGATAGAATTTGCTAGTAATCCATCTGGCCCTGGAGATTTTTTTCCTAGGGAATTCATTGATGGTGTGTTCAATTTATTTTTCTGAAATTGTTTTTTTTAAGTACTTTGCATCCTCTTCAGTTAATCCGGGCAATTTATATTTTTGTAAATATTAATCTATTTCACTAAAATTGTCAGACTTATGTGCATAAAATTGGATAAAATGATTCCTAAGGCTTTAATTTCCTCTTCATTGGAAGTAAATTCACCCTTATCATTGTTGATATTCATAATTTAGTTTTTTTTCTTTCTTTTTTTATCATATTGACTAAAGGTCTATAACTTTCATTGTGCTTTCCATAAAACCAGCTATTAAGTTTATTTATTAATTAAATAGCTTTCTTAATTTTAATTTTATTAATCTCTCCTTTGCCTTTTATTATTTCTAAGTTAATTTTTAATTGGGCATTTTCAATTTGTTTTTCTACAAAGAACTGTCTTTCTTGCATACCACAAGTTTTGGTATGTTGTCTTATTATTGTCATTCTCTTGAATGGAGTTACTGGTGGTTTCCATAATTTCTTGTTTGACCCACTCCTTCTTTAGGATTAAATTATTTAGTTACCAATTAGGCTTTAGTCTTTCTGTCTATGGCCCTTAATTGCATATGATTTTATTGCATCATGATCTGAGAAGGATGCATTTATTATTTCTGCCTTTCTGAACTGAATTGTGAGGTTTTTATGCCCTAGTACATGGTCTATCTTTTTTTATGTGCCATGTATATTCCTTTGCATCCCCATTCAGTTTTCTCCAGAGATCTATTATGTCTAGTCTATTCTATTCACCTCCTTAACTTACGATGGGTTTACAACCATCTGACCATTGCATCCATACCTATTCAGTTAACAGAGAGGGAAGGACCAACATCTGGATTTTTCAAAGCAGGGGGCCTCAATGGCTTCCCAGAGTCTCATTTGGCCAAATCACACAACTCTTCTCAAAGTGAGCTCCAAAGCAAAACCTCACATCAAGGTGTATATATAGCCTTCTCCTAGATCAGAGAATGTCACAACCCTCTTGACCCACTGCCCAATCACAAAGTAATAAGGCAAGGGCATTCCTGAAGAACAAGCCTCCTTCCACAGTTTCCATGTGACCACATTCAGCCTATTAGGGGGTAGAGTATACTTTCAAATCCCGGAAGATTCTCAGAGCCACTTAAGCCTATCAAAGGGCCTAGGGGCAGGGAAGATCTTCAGATTCCCATAACAATAGTTTCCTTTCTTATCTCTTTTATTTAGATCTATTTTAGCTTTTGTTTTATCTGAGATAAGGATTGCAACCCCTCCTTTTTTTTTCCTTTAGCTGATGCATAATTTATTCTTCTCTAACTTTTTACCATTACCCTGTGCTTATCCCCTTGTTTCAAAAGTGTTTTTTGTAGACAACATATTGTAGGATTGTGGTTTTTAATGCATTCTGTCATCTGTCTCTGTTTTATGGGAGAGTTCATCCCATTCACATTCACAGTTATGATTACTATCTGTGTCTTTCCTTCCATCCTATTCCCTGTTTATGCTTTCATTTCTTCCTTCTCCCTTCTCCCTTTTGCCTTATGAAATATCAAATTCCAAACCCTCCATTCTTTTAATGTAGAAGCTGCTAGGTCCTGTGTATTCCTGACTCTAGTTCCATGGTATTTGAATTGTTTCTTTCTGACTGCTTGTAGTATTTTCTCCTTGAGTTTATAATTCTGGAATTTGGCTAATATATTTCTTGGAGATTTCAATTTGGTATTCCTTCAGGAGGAGTCCAGTGAATTCTTTCTGTAATTATGTCACCCTCTGATTCTAGGACCTCACAACAGTTTTCTTTGACAGTCTCTTGGATGATGTTGTTCAGGCTGTGTGTTTTTTTAATCATGGCTTTCTGGTAGACCAATAATTCTTAGGTTGTCTCTTCTGGATCTCTTCTTCAGGTCAGTTGTTTTTCCAATGAGATATTTTGTACTTTTTTCAAAATGTTCAATCTTTATATTTTGACTAATTCTTGATCTGTCATAAAGTCAATTCAACTGATTTTAATTTTTAGTGAAATATTTTCCTTAGTTTTTGAAGCTCCTTTTTTTAGGGAGGTATTTTCTCCAGTTAGATTTTTAACCTCCTGTCCCAGTTCACAAATTTTATTTTTTAAGGATTTGTTTTCTTCAGTAAGATATTTCTTTTCCATTTTGGTCAATGTAATATAAAAAGAATTGGTCAATTTATTGTCTACCTCCATAATTTGGCTTTTCAAATATTTCTTGAGCTCTTCCAAGAATTATTTTTGGGCTTGAGTTCAGTTCATATTTTCTTCTGTTGTCTCAGGTGTGAGTATAGGGTCAAAGTTGTCCTCTGAATTTGGTTGTTCTTGCTCTCTATAATAGGACTAAATCATTTACGTTCTTGATTTTCCAGCTTCCTTCTTGCCCATTATGATTGCCTATTTCCTGAATTTTCAAGTGGATTTTTGCTTCTGGGGTACAGAGGGCTCTGACTCACACTTCTCAAGCCAGGAGCTAGGGGTCTGGTTGTTTACTTTATATGCTGCAGCTTCTGGATATCTGGACTGAAACCAAGGTCAGGATTGTCAGTGTTCCCCTGGGTTACCCTGAGGCTCACAGGATAAGGTGTGGAGGTAGGGCTAAAACCACTTCAGGTTTCTACCTCTGTGCCCCTGGGCTACAACTCAGGAAAGCTCAGCAGCTGGTGGTTTGCTGAGCTGATGTCTGAAGATTTCCTTGATTGTGCTAAGGCACCCCTGGGCTTCTGCTGTTACTGCTTACAGATTCCATCCACCATGGGCTTTTTGATCTCCTGCTGGTCAGCTGAGATGGGCCTTGTGAGGATGCTTCAGTCCTTCACTTCAGGCTCATTACAGCTTCAGTTACGTCTTTCCTCTAGGACTCCAAAGCCTGATACTGCTTCCACTATTTCAGGATTTTATACTTGGTGGAGCAATAATATCTAGGAGTTCAGGGTTAGACAGGGGGATTAGAGCAGCTAAGGTTTACTCTGCCATCTTGGCTCCCAGGAGTTCAAGTAGGTGATTTTTAAACATCCAGGCTGTGGGTTGATAGCCCCAGGAGAAGCTGATGTTGCTGCCACAGACTCTGCCCTTTCTCTTACCCATCTCTGACCAATCATCCATTGGCAGTGAGACCTCTGCACATTATCCCTGTGGTGGGTGGACCTGTTGGCTGGGGCTTGCTCTGCTCTCAGGTCTGTGCTGTTGCAGCACCACATGTTCTGCACTCCACCTGCCCACTCCTATATGGACATTTTCCTGGACTGGGAATCTGCCATGCTCTGTCTCCCAATGGATTCTGTCACTCTAAAATCTGTTCAGATTCACTTTTTAGAGGTTAGTGACAGAATTCACTGAGGGGCTCAGAAAATTTCCTGTTTACATTCCACCATTTTCGTTTCCCCCTGCCATGATGCTTCTTTAATGATTCAAGAAATCTCTCAGCTCAATTGCTTTTTTGATTGACTTTGAGTCATATATCTGAGTCCGTAAATAGCACACTCAATTTATTGATGGAAAAAGGGCCCTGCTCTTCCATAAAGAGCAATACACAAGGTAGAGATTTTGAGGCTCAGACAGATTTGACATAAGGATAAAGATGTGATTCATCTGGTAAACTTGATTTCAGAAAAAAAATATCATGATTGTGAATATTCTGTTTAGCTAGTGTGGTTTGCTGTGCTTCAGAAGTTCGTAACTATCAACGTAGAAAAAAAGTGATCTGAATAATTTCTCTTTTTTAACATTCTTTTTCAATTACATGTAAAAACCATTTTTATCTTTTGATTTTTTAAATTTTGAGTTCCAAATTCTCTCCCTGCTACCTCCTCCTCCTACTCTTCCCTCATTTGTCAGGCAATCAATTTGATACACATTATACATGTGTCATACAAAACATTTCCATACTGGTCATTTGAAAGAAAATGAAAGTTCTGATTTCTCAAGAAACTAGGTCTAATGTTACAAATTTAATCTATGGATGATGTAGATTTTTGCTAGGTCACTAAATCATCATTTTGGTATTTTTTGTATATGTTCTTGTTGACAGGGTATTTTTCACATAGGGAGGGTAGGGCTAAAAGTTTTATACATAAACAAGGAGTAGATATGTATGAATGTAGCACAATTGCACGTTTATTTTGCTAACTATAAGAAAATGGCTATTGAGATTTCTTCTTGATGTTGAGATATAAATGAGTGAAAAGAGAATCATGAAAATATATGTCAAACTGTCATATATAGAAAGTCATTGTGGGAAAAACAAAATCACTATTTAGAATTTTCAGTAACTGATGAACATTCTAAAGTCTTACAGGAAGTATTCTGGTTTCAACTATATACCAAGACTAAAAACCTGATAATAAGATAATAAGCTCACAATAGTCACCTTAGAATTCATTCTTAAAGAGAAGACAGATGACTATCAAGGATGTTCTTGTAAAAGAAATTCTTAGCTGGAGTAGGAGCATGAATGCAAATAATATAAGGTAACTAAGGGATGGGGTTTACCTGGGGCAATGACATCTGGCAAAGGAAGAGTATCTAGTAGGGGCAGGGCTGCATGGAGCTTTGAACTGTTGTGCTTATTTCTCATGGTGATCGCTGTGCCTCATTTCATGGTTCTCTGCAAAATAGTACAATTCAGATAGCACTTCCATTTCCTTTTCTATGATTTACTATTTCAGGAGCTCATATTCTTCCTAACCCCTAAGGAAATGCCAAGTAAATTCACAAACTACCTCTTCTTTTTGTAAAGTTCCAATAACAGTTTAATTGCTCTCTGAAATGATATTCTTTACCTCACAACTGAATTAGGATGGATTGGACTTCTTAGTTATTGCTTACAGTAAAAAGTTGGACTTGATGATAGCTAAGGTCCTTCTACCCCTATAATATTGCAATTGTTGACAACTATCTTTGTCACATCTCACTAACTTTGGGAAAATTCTAAATGAATTCCATGATTGAATTGAAACAAGATTTGGATCTAATTAAAGTTTACAGGGTTTCTATTTAGCCCCTTCAATTTTTATAGCTTTATTGTATGCCTAGCCCTTATCATCATCATCATCATCATCATCATCATCATCATCATCATCATCATCATCATCACTACCACCATCACCATCACCATCGCCATCATCATCACCTCCATAATCCTCATTCTCAACATTAGCAGTAACAATACATTTATATATTGCCTATCACATTTGCAATAATTTTTTCCCAGTCAATACAGTAGAGTTTAATGGAATTATTATTCAAACTAGAACTTGCCCTAGTATGCAGCATGTTTCATAATTGTCAATATTATTATGAGTCTCATAGAAAACAAATCTATGTTATATTGAAAATAGACCCAGATTTGAATTCCAAAGTTCTAGTTTCAAATGTATAACTAACTAGTTCTATGACATTGGACAAATGATTTAATGTCTTCAGATCTCAGTTTTAATATCTATAAAATTAGGATAATACAATATTGGAAAAGATACTCTCTAAGTTACTTTTAAAATATATCAGAGAATATATTTGTGTGTTCATATATCTATACCTGCATCCATATATGTGAAAATATGCCTATATACAAAGACACATATACATTCATTTATATCCAATAAACATATATACATGCATCTACCAACAGATATTCTTTTACCCATACTTATTCAATATACATGCACTTGTATATATAGATATACATGTACACATATACAAGTACATATTCATTATTTGTGCATATAAAACCAAATATATATGTACATATATCCACATGTACTTAGACATATACCTATTGTTGCTTTGTCATGAAACAACAATAAAGGATCTTACACATATAGTAAATAAAGCCTCAACATTCATAGAAGTTAGGCAGCTGGGTAGTACAGTAGATAGATCACTGGGCTTAGAATCAGGAAGACTTATCTTCATGAGTGCAAATTCTACCTCAGACACTTACTAAGAATGTGACCCTAGACAAGCTACTTAACCCTATTTGCCTTAGTTCATCTGTAAAATGAGCTGGAAAAGGAAATGGGAAACCACTCCAGTATCTTTGCCAAGAAAATCCCAAATAGGGTCACAAAGAATCGAATATGACAGAAATGACTGAGCAAAAACAACTAAAAGATCACTTATTTAAGAGAATAATTTTATTTTGACTATGTTAAATTTTACACATACACATAGTACTTTAAAAAATATACATGAAAACTAAATTGCTTCTCATATATTACATCTTCCTTATTTTAATATTAAAATCATTATTAAGTTCATAAAAAGTTTTTTTTTAATATGTAGGGAGCAGATATAGTCAAATAGTTGTGAGTTAGGTGTTTCTCTCCAGGTGACATCCTTGAAAGAGAGATGCAAATGGTGTGAAGTGTCAAACCAAGTGTTTTAGTAAGATCTAGTACTTAAGCCAAGGAGGCTTGTGGGAGAATGGGGAAACACCTGACTGTAATGTCAAGGTTAATAGAGGTATGTACTTAGAGTGTAAATTGGTAAGGCCTGTCATCCTGATTACCTCTGAGAAAGTGAGGCACAGAGAGACATATAGATGAATGGATTGTTAACTCCACACACTGAATTGTATCACCACATTATTTAGTTTTTGTAACATATCTGTTCCTAATAGGTATGAGACTCCTTATTTAGCTCAGCTTGTATTTTCTTTTTACAAGACTGAGAAAAACTTAAACGCTTTTTGAATGATGATAATAATGATGAACATAAAGTAATGCTAAAATTTACATATTTTTGAGGTTTCAGAGGGATTCTAATAGTCTTGCTTCTTATGGTTTATCCAAGTCCCTCCTTTGTTGAATAAATGAATGAATGAAATGAACAACTTTATTAAGCACTTTAGGCATTCTGTTAAGTGCTAGTGATACAGTAATAAAAGGAGAAGCAATTCCTGCTCTCAAGGAGCTTACATTCCCAAGAAACCCAGAGTGGCAGTACTGCCTCCTCCCATTTCTATACGTTTGTCTTATTTCCAATAGAGCCCATGTGGATGCAATGTGGGAAGCAAGCTATATGAAGATAAGACCTTGTAACTGTCTCTGCAGGTAGTGCAGTTCTTTACATAACAAAGAAAATGGAAAACAAATTTTCTTACCACAAAAGCTATTAGCATTGTAAAATGGTTCAGCATGAGCAAAGAATGTAATTTTGTCATGAGAAATGACATTTAAAGATTATTTACCATCTTCTTTCCCACCATGTCCTACAGATCATGGGACATTTCCATCTGACTTTAATAGAAACATCTTACATATGCAGTTCTACCCATTAGAATGAAAATTCTTTGAATATAGGTACAATCCTCCTTTTTTGTTTGTACCTCCAGTGCCCACACAATGCTTTGCCCAGATTAGGCATCTAATAAACACTATTTTTCATCTACTAATTAACTGGAGAAACTAATACATAAAAAATGTGGCTAGGGAAGATTATTTTCTTCTGAAGAGTCCAGTGTGAATAAGTTAGGGCAATCAACTTATACACCTTTCACCAGAAATAATGGTAGTATTTGATTACTATACTCAGAGAAAGAGGTGGCAACTGGGATGGGGTGGGCCAGGGAAGACTGAAGATGACCAGATGGTTTACATGAATGACTGAAAAGGATGTGAAGGTGAAACATGATCTGATGTGAGGGACCAACTAGGAGAAATAGACTAAGTGGGGTAGTTTGTATCCACTCAGGCACCAATCAACTCTGATGTACTTTTGGGTTGAAATTCCAAAGATGAGTGTCTAAATTTGCCCAGAGACTATGGGTATGGATTCTGGGAGCCCAGTGTATAGTCCAAGTCAAGGATGGAGGGCAGTGTCTTAGATGTGGCAAAGAAGGCAGCTGAAGAAGACAAATGACAAAATTGCCTGGACAAATGACTAGTGGATAGATGTTAAGTGAAGGTGAATTACTCTATGGTTTTTAGGGTCAGACACCTGAGAAAATAGACTCAGTATATTATCTTGCATTCATTCAATCACCAAAAGACTACGCTTGATTCTAAGGTGGGAACTAAAACAAAACAAAACAGCAGCAACAACAACAAAAAACCCATGTCTTATGAACACCCAATAAAAGAGCTATTTGGGAAAGAAAGAGGGAAAGAGAGAGAGAGAGAGAGAGAGAGAGAGAGAGAGAGAGAGAGAGAGAGAGAGAGAGAGAGAGAGAGAGAGAGAGAGAGAGAGAGAGAGAGAGAGAGAGAGAGAGAGAGAGAGAAGGGGTGAGAGAGAGCAACTGACCCCTCCTTGCTCTGATTCTCCTGTAGCTTAGTCTCCTTTTTTCTCTTTTTGGATCAGAACCACATAGGGAAATATATTTCAGTAAGTTGAACATCTGATTCCAAGCACATAGTAGGAATATGATATATGCAGTCTTAGAAAACTTGAGATTACCTATATAGTTCTTTGTTGAATTAGCATAATCCTGAAACACCACATTTCTGATTAAGCTTTTGAAGACACTTCAGTCTCACAAATTTTATACCCTTCAGGATTGCTTGGGTAGTCATGGATCCGAATAGTGCTAACACTAATGGAAAGATTTGCTTTTCCAAATATAATAGAAGTGCGACATTAACTTTAAGACAGACCTCTTATCTTAGTACTTTTTCACTTTGAACTTCAGCTACATTTCAATTCTTAGATAGCATGTTACTCAATTCATATTAGCCAAGACTAATAATCATTTCCTTCATATTAACTTACATAACAGAGCATATAGCTAAATTAAAAGGAATGATCATAATTCTCCCACACTTCAGCCTTTGTGAAATTATTTTATCCATCTTTCTAATGTCTCAAATCTGACCCATTAACACTTACAAAAAGCAGTGAACTGGTATATTAAAATTAAAAGCTCATAAACTGAGCCAAAGCTAGCTAAACCACAAGTCAGTAACATTTAAGTATAATACTGTTGGTTGTTTTTAAATTAAATTAAGTCATTAGTACATATTGACTTTCTGAAGATTTGTTTTTCTGTTCTGCTAAAATAATATGCCTCTTTTTGCCTGATCAATAAACAAGAACTGTTTTGTAAGGGAGGGGTCTAGAAATAATCATTTATGTGACATTGAATTTAAGAAGGCTGTGAGCTTTCTAGCCTACAGCTATTTTGCCTGAGCTAAATTCATCAAGTTTAGGCAATTATTTATGCACATCTATCTTTCTAGCCTAATCAATTTCTGCACAATTTTTCAGCTGCAATGGAGCTTGGTAGGAGAAAATAGAATGTTATTTTAGGCCCTGGTGGATTTTCTATTGCATCTTTGTTAAAATAAAATTTTAAAAAAGATGTAGATCTATCTCTCATTGTTTTCAAAGAATGTTGTGTTTTCTCTATTAACAATCTTTATGCACCGAGTAATGGTATCTATAGTTCTTTCTAAAGTGTCATTTTTAGGATGTTTGACTGCACTTATTTACAACAAACTCCAAAAAATAGATTTTTTTACTCAGGGTTTTGTATACCTTGCCACCCAATTTGAATGAAGAAGAGACAAGAACTCTATCAAGATCTATGATTCTGCACGATGGCTTAATCATTTCTCTATGCCCATTGTGGAGTCATGGTTATTCAATTTCCCCTTGTTCAGCAAATCATGAAAAGCTATTTATATTGATGTATTGTTCAAAAAGTTTAGTAATTTACCAATTTCTCAAAAATCTGCTCTGGTATATGATTGAGACCAAGTCAAATCTAACCAATCATTTAAATATATTAAAAATATAACAATTTCTGATTAGAAAATTTTCTTCTCAACATTATCTTGTTATTGAAATTTTCAAGGAATGTTTTAAGATATGAATGTTTTTGAAAGTCAATTTGATTAAATTGCCTGATTTGCCCTGGCATTTACCCAGAATCCTGGGATATGCGACATATACATTGTTCTCATTTGAAGTGAAAAAAAGTTTAAGAATTAAGATCTCTATACTGCTTTAACAATGAATGTTAGAAATGTTATGTATTGCTGTGGTAATTTTCATTTGTAAAGTTTTCGACAGAATATGTTGAGGAGATTATATGGCCATTGTACTGGAAATACAGGGTGGGCAGGAGAGTAAAAATGTCATTCCATTTCACATAAATTTACTAATTTCCAGGTAGATCATGGCATAAACAAAGTAGAACCATCAAATTTGGAGCATCATGGAGGAAAAATATTTTCAACTTGATAACTATTTACAATCACTTTAGATCATGGGTTTAGGAAATGTATAACAACCATATCCATTCCACATTGGATTTGTAATTCATTGACTGGTTAGACCCAAAACACAGTCATTAATGGTTTACTCTCAACTTGGAAAGCAATCTTTAGTGTACTGCCCACCCTGTCTCTGGTCTTCTGCACTTTAATATTAAACAATAACTTGGATAAATATAAACCTGAAATATTTTTTAAAGATGAAGACACAAGGATAGAAAGTTATTTACCATGATGAATAGCATACAGAATATGAAAAGGTCTCAGGATATAATGCGGGATCAAATCAAATAGTAAGAAATGTAATTGGGATAAGTGTAAATATTCAATAAAATATCACACATACCTCATAAGATCTTTGAGAAGATACTGGGTTCTCAAAAATTATACCACAGGAGGCTAAGCTTTGACGGATAAAACCAAAGTTGGAAATCTACACATATAAGAGAGTACATCTGCTTTATATGCGACAACCTAGGTAAATACATGTAATGGCTCCTCAACAACAGTCTGAGCACATAAGAACAATTATTTGTTCATGGTTATCCAAGAATGAAATAAAAGTACAAAGAGGTCCTCAGTTCTAAGCGACCTCTTCTAATTTATTTAAAAATGGTGGTATAATGGCTGAAAAAGGACAGAGGATGGTTTTGATTAATGTTAGATGGCCTGTAGAGATGAACTTGGCTATTTATATTCTAAATATTAATTAAATATAACACTATTTTCCAATGATGATCAAGAGAATATGAATGAAGAAACATAATCATATCAGTTCTTATATTCTCTCTGTAAATGACACCAGAAGACAAAGTCAGTGCCACATATAAAAGGCAATCAATCAAACAACACATCTATCAAAGGCCTACTTGCCAGGCAAAATTGTAGGTATTGGGGATACAAAGATATAAAGGAAATAGTCACTGTCCTCAAAGTATTTACACTGAAGGTAAATAACATGTGCATATGTAAAGATGGATACAATTTGCACAGTATCAATGCGAGGTAATGTGGGTGAAGGGACTAGTAATTAGACAAATTTGAAGAAGGAATCAAAGAGGCCTCAATTTGATACTTGAGCTGACCAAAGAAAAACTTGTGGGCTGAAGAGACATAGGTAAGGAGAGAACATATATCAGAAGAGAGAGATGAGTACAAATCATGGGGATGGGAGACGAACTGAGATGAACAGGGCAATGAAGTAAGTGAAGCAGAATGATAAAGCCTGAAAGATAAATGAGAACTAGTCTGTGAAGAGATTTGCATGTAAAACAGGAATTTGCACTTGATTCTAGAGGTAACAGGAAGCCATTAGAACTTATTAAGTAGAAGAATGACATGTTCTGAACTATGATTTAGGAAAACCACTTAACTGTTGTATTGTGGATGGACTGGAGAAAGGTGGGATCTGAGGTGGGATAGTAACTAAAAGGCTATCAATAGAATCTTAAATGAGGGACAATGTGGGCAAGAATTAGGGTGGTGAGCAGGAAAAAAAAGAGACAGATATGAGAGACATTACAGAGACAGAATTGACAAGAGTTAAAAATATGTGGGGGGAGGGAGATTAAGTAGATCAGGATAAACCTGAGCTCAGGAATTTGGTAACTAGAAAGGTGGCAATTCACTCAATAGAGACATGAAAATGCAGAAGAAGGGTGCTTTTGGGGTAAAAGATATTGAGTTCTTGTGAGGATATATTGAGTGAGAAATGCCTCTCATACACAAGGTTGGAAATGTCAAACAGCAGTTGATGTAGGACTTTTCTTCAGGACAGACTTAAAGGAGGATATGTACGTCTGAGAGTCACTTGCTGGAATCAGTTTCCAGACTTCTTACCCCATAAACAGCAAAAGAAAGTAGAAGGTCAGTAGGGAACCGTACAGGAACTAGATGGAGAAGAGCACAGTCTGGCCCCAGCCTTGGGCGAGAGATGGTGGAAACATGGCAGTGGCTGCAGCTGCTGCTGCATAGCTGCATCTGAAGCTCCTGGCCTGCAGATAGTAGGGGGTCCAAGCAACCATTCAGAGGGTAATAGCTCTTTCTTTGCCTTGCTTGGATCCAGGTCACAGTCTTGAGTGTTTGTCCTTGGGTAATAAAGGACAATGCACCAAAGCTTGTGGTGGCTATAGGGAGGGTGCACTCCTCAGACCTCTGACAACTGTGAAAACCATAGTGATTTGGGACACAGTTCTCCCCACTCTGAAAGCAGAGTTCTACTATGAAAAAGAGCTCAAAACTAAAGTGATTGGCTGGGAAGATGAGTAAGAAGATTAAGTGCAATAAGACCATAGAATCCTTTTTGGGGGGACAAAAAAGGATCAAAACATGGAACCAAAAGAAGTCAAAACTCCTACCTCAAAAGCTTCCTAGAAAAATATGAAAAGGTCTTGGAGGAGCTCAAGAAGGATTTTGAATATCAAGTAAGAGAAGTGAGGGAAAAATTGGGAAGAGAAATGAGAATTATGCAAAAAAAAATCATGAAAAGCAAGTTAACAGTCTGCTAAAAAAGACACCCCTCCAAAAAATGCTGAAAAAATAACATCTTAAAAAATAGACTAACTTAAACGGCTAAAGGGGTCCAAAAAACCAATGAGGAAAAGAATGCCTTAAAAAGCCAAATTGGCCATATGGAAAAGGGATTTCAAAAACTCACTGAAGAGAATAATTCTTTCAAAATTATATTGGAACAAATGGAAGCTAATGACTTTATGAGAAATCAATATACTATAAACAAAAGATCCAAACAAATGAAAATAATATAAGATATTGTAAAATATTTCATTGGTAAAACCACTGACCTGGAAAATAGATCCAGGAGAAATAATTTAAAAATTATTGTACTAGATGGCAGCATAGAAGCAGCAAAGCACCACAGTTCCCACACAAACATGCTAAAAAACTCATAAAATGGAATGCAAAATAGATTTTCAAGCTCCAAAACACTCCAAAAGACAGAAAGCACATCTGTTGCTACAGGCAGCACAGCAGGCAGGTCTCTTCGCAGCAGTCTGGGACCCGCGGCCAAAATCCTGGCCGGGTCAAGCCCTGGGGCATCAGGCAGGGAACCGCATCTATAGGAGAGCAGATCAGCTGCACTGGAGGCACAATTACCACACCAGGCCAGAAGAAAAAAAGGCTAAGAGAAAGGTCAGTGGATTTTGCTAACTGGGAAGGAGAAGAGCGGGTCCGGCCAAACTGCTCCCAGGGCAAGGAAGCAGCAGGAGGCAGCAGTAGCAGAGAGCCA
>CM053594.1:165771075-165794955 GCA_028646575.1 Pseudocheirus occidentalis | reverse complement strand
ATGTATACTGATACATATATATTAATATACATGTCTATCTAGAAAGGTATATCTGCATAGGAATACATATTTGAGTGCAGGTATTTATGTGTATGTAGACAGAGGGCACAGGTTTAGTTGACTAGAAGGAATGATATTTTAAAAGGTGTAATTAAGAGGTGGGAGAGGAATAGAATGAGAGGAGACAGGGAGAGACAGAATGGGGATAATCATCTGATATAGAAGAGGCAAGGGATAACTGTTGCAATGGAGGGAAAGAACAGGAAGGCAAAAGGGAATGGGTCACCCTTACTCTCATTGAATTTGGCTTAGGGAGGGAATGACATACACTCTAAATTGGGTATCTTGCCTTGTAGGAGTACAGGGGAAAAGGGGACGAGAGGGGGGATCATGGGGGATGGAAGGGTGAGGGGAGAGGGATGTTAGAAGCACACACTTCAGTAAATGGACAGGGACAAAGTATAGAACAGAACAAGGTGGGGGGTGGGATAGGAAGGAGGGAAATATAGTCATTGTTATTTAATATGTTCATTGTGGAGATATTCTGTGTAACTACACATGTATGGCCTGTATTGAATTACCTGACTTTCCAGTGAGGGTGGGCAACAAAGGAGAAATGGAAAGAATCCAGAATTTAAAGTTCTAAAAATCAAATGATTGATAGATAGATAAGTAAATAAAGAAATAAGTAAATATATATATGTATATGTACATCTATAAAATTATTATTATTTACATGCAATTGGGAAATAAGATATACAGACACTGGGATAAGGATTTCCATATTACCCTACCAGAAAGTTAGAGGAGACATGGGGGAGGATATAGGAGAGATCATATTGGTGAATGGGGTATACAGTGGGATCACTATTTTGGTGTGGTGGGTCAGGGAAAGACAGGGAGAAAATTTGTAACTCAATATCTTGTAGAAATCAATGATGTAAACCAAAAAATAACCAAAGTTTGAAAGTGAAAAAAAAACATTTGATTTTAAAAGTTTGAGTTCTAAATTATCTCCTTTTCTCCCTTCCCTCCACACTTTATTAAAAGGCAAACAATTTGATATAGTTTATACTTGTGTAGTCATACAAATCACTTCCATGTTGTGAAAGAAAGCATAGATAAGAAAGCTCAAGAAAAATAAAGAAAAAATGTAATAAGTATGATTCAGTCTGTATTCAAACACAATCAATTCTTTCTCTGGTGATGAAGGAATGTGGGATTTTTCATCATAAGTCCTTCACAGTTGTCTTGGATCTTTGTATCTTTAAGAATAGCTAAGTCATTCTCAGCTCATCATCTTACTATATTGCTGTTACTTTGTACATAGAACATTTCAATTTTCATCAGCTCATGTAAGTCTTCCTAGGTTTTTCTGAGAGCATCCTGCTCATAATTTCATATAGTACAAAAATATTTCATCATAATCACACAACACAACTTGTTCTGCAATTCCCCAGTCAATGTGAATCCCCTCAAATTCCAATTCTTTGATCCCAGAAAAAAGCTGCAATAAATATTTTTGTACATAAAGATCCTTTTGCTTCTTGTTTTTTTTTTATCTATTTTGTGTTACAAACCTGGTAATAGTATTGCTAGGTCAAAAGATATGCATGGTTTTACAGCCCTTTGGGCATAGTTCCAAATTGTTCTATAGAATGAGAGAATCAGTTCATAACTCCACCAACTATGCACTTCCATTTTATGAATGAGTTCATCCCATTCACTTTTATAATGCTGATGTCTCTTTTTTTCCACATCCACTCCAACATTTCTGTCCTATTAATCAATCTAATATGTATGAGGTAGTACTTAAGAAATATTTTAATTTGTATTTCTCCAAACCAGTAGTGAGTTAGAGTATTCTTTTCATATGGTTATAGTTTAATTATTTCATCTGAAAACTTGATGATCAAACTATCTGAGGTAGTAAAAAAACTATCAAACTATCATTTGATCATTTAACAATTTGGAAATGACTTTTTTTTATAAATTTGACTCATTTCCCTATATGTTCTTATAATGAGGAATTGTTCAGAGAAACTTGCTTCAAAATTTTTTTTTCACAATTACTATTGCTGATTTTACTTCCCTTCCCACAATCAGTTCTTTCTTTTAACAATATTCGCCTTCTCTTTTCCTCTTTCCATGTTATTTTCCTGTTGGGAAAGATAGATTTCTACACCCAATTACTTGCATATGTTATTTTCTCTTTGAGTCAGTTCTGATGGTATTAAGGCTAACATGCTCCTTCCCCCTCCTATTCCCCTCCTCTGTAAAAGCTTTTTCTTGCTGTTTTTATGTGAGATAATTTCCTTCATTCTACCTCCACCTCTCTCTTTCAACCAGTGTATTCCTCTCTCACCCCTTAATTCATATTCAACTAACACCTGTGCCCTCTGACTCTTTATACTCCTTATAATTACCCTAATAATGAGAAAGGTCATATGAACTACAAACATCATCTTCCCATGTAGGAATGTAAACAGTTTAACTTTATTAAGCCATTATGATTTCCCTTCTCTGTTTACCTTTTTATCTTTCCCTTGAGTCTTTTATCTGAAAGTAAATTTTTTTATTCAGCTTTGGTGCATCAAGAATGCTTGAAAGTCTTCTATCTCATTGAATGTGCATTTCCTCTTCTGAAGGATTAGGCTCACTTTTGCTGGATGCTAATTCTTAGTTGTAATGCTAGTTCCTTTGCCCACTGGAGTACTATATACCAAGCTCTCTAATTCTTTGATTTAGAAGTTGTTAAGTCTTATGTTTTCCTGACTTTGGCTCCACCATACTAGAATGTTTTTATCTTGCTGGTTGCAATATTTTCTCCTTGACCTGGGAACTTTGGAATTTGGTTAAAATATTCCTGGCAATTTTCATCTTTGGATCTCTCTCTGGAAGTGATCTGTGGATTCTTTCAATTTCTACTTTACCATCTGATTCTAGGCTATTATGGCAGTTTTTCTTGATAATTTCTTAAAAGACAATATCTAGGCTCTTTTTTTTGTGATCATGGCTTTCATGTAGTCCAGTAATTTTTAAATGATCTCTCCTGAATCTATTTTCCAGTTCAGTGGTGTTTCTAATGAGACATTTCACTTTGTTGTCTAGTTTGGTTTTTTGGGTATTTTTGTATTACTTTTTTTTTTGCTTTTTACTGGAGGCCAATTGTGGTTAAGCAACTTGCCCAAGGTCACATGGCTAGTGTCAAGTGTCTGAGGCCAGATTTGAATTCAGGTTCTCCTGACTCCAGGGCTGGTACTCTATTGACTATGCCCCCTAGCTGCTCCAGTAGTTTGTTCATTTTTCATTCTTTGGGTGTTGTTTATTGTTTCTTGAATTCTCATAAAGACATTACTTTCCATTTGCTCTATTCTAATTTATAAGGAATCATTTTCTTTAATGAGCTTGTGGACTTCTTTCCATGTGCCATTTCAAAATTCTTTTTAAGGCATTCTTCTTCCCATTGATTTTTTGGACTTCTTTTGCCATTTGGGTTTGTCTCATTTTTAAGGTGTTATTTCTTCAGTATTGTGTGTGTGTGTGTGTGTGTTTGTATCTCCTTTATCAAGGTTTTGACTCATTCTTCATGACTTTCTTGCATCACTCTCATTTTCCCATTTTTCCTTCTACCACTCTTACTTTATTTTCAAAATCTTTTTGAGCTCTTCCATAGCCTGAGACCAATTTATATTTTCCTTGGTGGTTATGGATGTAGGAGCTCTGACTTCATTTTCTTCTTCTGGTTGTGTGTTTTGATCTTCCTTGTCCCCATAATAATTTTCTATATTCAGAGGTTTTTATTTTTGTTTTGTTTTTTCCCATTATTTGCTCATTTCCCCAGACTATTATTTGACTTTTAATTGTTCCTTAAAGCAGCACTCTGCTTCCAGGGTAGAGGGTGTACTTTCCAAATCTTCAGGGGTTTTTTGCTGCTATTTCTAGAGATACTTCTAGAAACCTATAAGTTTTCAGTTTTTCCTAGATAGTGTGATCTAAGGAGATGTATTTACTGTTCTTTCGGTCTGTGAGTAACCACAAGCCCTGGATCTATGAGGAGGGTCTCCCCTCCACTGCTGCTACAAGCTTGCTCTGTCATTTTAGTGCTCCTTCTTGGCCTGGGGCTGCCACCCAGATCTGCAACATTGATCCAAATATTGACAAAGCAACAGAGTCATGTGTCAGTGATCTAAAAAGACCCCTGTAATATTCTGACAAGTTGTTTGACCCCCTTACTGTGGGATGAAACTCAGGAAGCAGCTCCTGCCACTGATGATTCAGTCACTCACAAGGCCTGCTCCTGGTTTGCTGTAGGTGGGGTTACAGTGGTGGAGCCTGGGCTGGACTGTACTCTGCTCTCACCCCAGTGAAATAGACTTTAACTGCCAACCTTCTAAGTTTTTTTTTTCTTTTCAATTTTTATTTATTTATTTATTTACTTTTAGTTTACAACATTCAGTTCTACAATCCCTTGAGTTCCTAATTTTCTTCCTCCCTCTCCTTCTTCTAAGTTATTTTGGGCTAGAAAAGTCTTTTTATACATATTTTTGTGGTTTCTGCTACTCTAGAATTTGTTTAGTCACTTTTTAAAGTTATATGGAAGGGCTTGGGGAAGAGCTCAAGTGAGTCTCTGTTTTTATTCTGACATCTTGACTTCAATTTGGCTAAGGAGGATTTATTTTTTAGGTCTGTTGTTTTTCCAACGAGACATTTAGCATTTTCTTCTATTTTTCTTTTCATTTTTACTTTGGTTTTATCATTCTTGATATTTCAAAGAGTCATAAGCTTCAACTTACTCAGTTCTAATTTTTAAGGTGTTATTTTCTTCAATGAGCTTTTGTACTTCCTTTCCAATTTAGGCAATTATATTTTTCAGGGAATGATTTTCCTCTGTAAATTTTTGTATATATTTCCCCATGCTTTATCTCTCTTTTTTCATGGATTCTCTTTCATTACTCTAATTTCTTTCCCCAATTTTTCTTCCTCTTCTCTAATTTACTCTTTAAAATCTTTTTTATAGTCTTCCATGAATTCTTTTTAAGCCTGTATTTTTCTTTGAGGCTTCACATATAGCCATTTTGCCACTACTCTCCTTTTCTAAATTTATGCCTTGAACCTTCCTGTCACTATAGTAACTTTCTAAAGTCAAGGTGTTTTTTTTTGCTTTTTGTTTTTAGTTCATCTTGTCTGACTTTTTTGTGACTTGATTCTTTTATGTGAAATTTGAGCTCTGTTCTGCACTAACCCAAGTTCTTATTATGTTGGAGCTTAGGATCTTACTGTTGACTTTCAATGGGCTTCAGGGCTTAGCTTCCATTTTCACTGGAAGGTAAGCTACCCTTTTGGTTTGTGCTAGAACACTGGGGCCTTCTTGTTGGCCTTTCCTGGGTATGGGGCTTAGTTTCTGGTCTGCTCTAGGTCTGAGGGCTTGTTGTTGCTTTCCTATGGAAACAAGGTATCTTTGCTAGGAGGCCCCAGGGTAGTAATTTTGTTGCTGAATTAACTCTGGGGTGAAGCCGAGCTATTGGCTTGCTCTGGGAAACAGTCTTTCTGAAGGCAGACCTCAGGGGTAGGGTTTTTCTGTTATCTATTCCTGGGGTGGGGCTTCACGACTAGTCAAAAAGGGTTCAAAGTCTTACTAGTAGATTGGTCTGGGGTGGGGTTGCAGGGCTATACAGTCTACTCACCCAGAGGGCTGCTGGTTTTCAGGAGAGCGGGGTCTCACTGATGAAGCTGTGCCTGCTGCAGACTGTGATACTTTGAGGCAGGCTGGGGGTCCTGCTCTTGGCAATTGTTCCCTTTTCACCTCAATGAAACCTACATTTCCTCCCATGTTGGTAAGATGCTTCCCACTCCTACAACAATACTGAGATGGTTTTCTAGTTGTTTGGTAGGTAATTTGAGGGTGCTTCAGAGAGTTTCTTCCTCACTATGGCATTTCTGTACAGGAAATCTGCTCCTTCTTTTTCTATTTCTAATCGCTGTATTGGAAGAAAAAGAAAGAAAATTCTCTAGAAATTAGGAGCCTGGTCTCAATATGATAACAAAAGATCAGAAGATGATAAAGTTCTAAATCTTATACAAATTATTCTCATGTGCAGAGGTTTTTGGGGTTACTTCTCATATAAAAGTTATTAAGAACCATTTCTGATTAATTTTTAAAAAATATTTCAAGATATAACTCGAGATAGCGTTCAGACATGTTATGTTCTCTCTTACAAATTAAGGTTAACTCTCTGATATTAGCTGTTTTACAAAATTGTCTAATTTTAAATGCTTTATTTCTGTAGTGGTGAGTGTGATTTGTGTTATCAAGCTTGCCACTCTTATATTAATAAATCAGGAGAAATTGTTACAGATATTCATGAGCCCCAGTGCCTTATGTTATACAAACAACTCGTTGCTAATAAAACCCATGTAACTCTAAATAAGTATTATTAATTATATGCCTCTTTTTTACTTTGTTGGATCACCTCTTGATTTCAATAGAGAGGTATTTTCCCACCTTAGTCAAGTGGGAACTTCTGATTTCACTTCTCCTAATTGCTGTATCTCATTTTATTAATTGCTGTTCTAACTTATGCCCTAATTTTGGGTTCAACTTGTTCAGATTTCATTAGTCGTCCATACCCGTTTGTGAGTTGTCATCCAACTTTTGTATAATAATGTCATTCTTTTGAATCACCTTAGAAATATTAATCCTCCATTACTCCAACTGACACCTGTACCTGAGACTCCCTAATGGTCTGCTGACTCCTCTTTGAAGAATAGAAGAGGAAGTGGTACTTTCTCATGTACAGTGCCTTCTTTCTGTCCATTTGCTGTATGCAAAGTTGTCCTTTACTAATGTTCAAAAGTTCCACTACCTCTGCCACTGAACTTTATTGTTCATCAAGATGACAGTTCTTGTGAAATTTATGGGGATGTGTCTGTGGGTTATCACTATGATGTTCTGGCCTGTCAGGGCTGCAGAGTTTTCCTTAGAAAACTTGTGGTATGTAAGATCCCTCCCTTGGTTTAAGATCAAAGTAACTGCCAAATCATACTGCTTAATAAAAGATGTTCTACTTTCCAATGACAAAAGTATTACCTCTTAGATATGAACAGATTAAAGGAAATAAAGAGATCCTCGGACATTATCCTAAGTACCTTCCACCTAAAATGCCAACGCTCAGATTCAGTCCTATGATACAGGCTCTTTTTTTTTGTAAGTTTCTCACGCTGAAAATTGTTCATTTATTAAGGTACAACAATCAGAATTAGAAACACAAACATCTTTTCCATTAAGGTTTGAATCTATCATCATGTTAAGTTGACAAAGGCTGTTATGAATAAAATGCATGCTCTACTTTATTCTCCATTAAGTTGGGTGAGGATGATTAACATGGTGCAATGTTAACTGCTAGTTTTAAGACTAGCAGCCTAGATTTAAAAAAAAAGTCTGGAGTGGGCCAGCCACAAAATCATGGGTTTTCAGACAAATCACCTTTTTAAAACTACATTCTTCAGGTTACAAACTCCATTTATGTAGGAAATAACCCCAAATAGAAATCACAGATCTTTGGAATATAATCACCACTTGGAATAGAATCTCCCAATTTCTTAGACGAAAAGGTAGCATCCATTTAAAATGTAAAAATTTAGGCAGGCTGAGGCAAAGCAAAGTGTGGAATTAAATTTTTATTTACAGGACACTGCAAAACAAGAAATTCCGCATAGAAATAAGAGTCCTATTGAGGATAGAGGTTTCATACAGTATGTATACAGTTCAAGCTGTTCAAGCATGCATTAATGCTACATTAAATGTCACATTAAATAAAATATCTTAAAGAGAGAGACAGTAAGACAAATTTATACCAAGAGAAAGGCATACAAGATATACAAGGCTTGAAGGTTTGACTGTAAAATATAAAAGTTAAATGTCCCAGGTGTGCCATCTTGAATCTGGAAGATAAAACCATCAGAGGTAGACTCTGGGACAACATTTTGATCTTCTTCCTCAACAAAGAAGTACTTTTCAGTTAAGGTATAGGAAGCCTTGTATACCATTCCATTTTCATAGGATTGAAGTGCTTCAATTCTGTCTAGTCCTCCACAGTCTTCAATTAGGATACACAGTTTTTCAGTTTCATTTAGTTTTTCCATCTGGCAAATTTGAATTTTTAAGGCGTTCTTCTCCTTGTTGGCTTTTTGGGCCTCTTTTGCCATTTGAGTTAATCTATTTTTAAGGCGTTATTTTCTTCAGTCAGGTTGTTGGCTCTCTTTTCATGATTTTCTTGCATCATTCTCATTTCTCTTCCCAATTTTTCCTCCACTTTTCTTGTTTTGTTTTCAAAATCCATTTTAAACTGCTCTATGGCTTGTAACCAGTCTGCATTTTTCTGGGAAGCTTTTGGTATAGGAGTTCTGAATGTATTGTCTTCCTCCCATTCCATGCTTTGATCCTTTTTGTCGCCCCAAAAGGAATCTAAAGTTGGATTGCTGTTCTTTCTTTGCTTCCTTTTCCTGCTCATGTTGCCAGTGAATTACTTGACTTTTTAGCTCTGTGAAACTCTGCTTCCAGAGGGGAGAGCTTTGTCCCCAATGCCTGCGGTTTTCGCAGTTGCTGGGGTTATTAGGGGGCTACCATCTCTGCAGCCCTCACATGGTTTTTGGCTCACTGGTCACGCACCTCAGGACCACCACTTAAGACCACAATCTGGATCCAGGAAGCTTAAGGCAAGAACATTCAGCCTCTGAATGATTGCTTGGCCCACCTGTAATCTGTAGGCCAAGAGCTCTGAAGCAGCAACGTGGAGACAGCTGCTAGGTCACCACTTCTGCTGCTTCCTTGCCCTGGAGGCAGTTTGGTCAGATCCACTCCCCCAAATTTAGCCACGTTCCACTACCCTTTCACTTTCTTCTTATTTCTTTTGGCTTGATAAGTCTGGAAATCACTACAGTGATCTACAATACAATCACATACAGTGCCACTGATCCACTTTCCTGAAGGCTCCAGCTTGTCTTGGCCACCCTGGGCCAAGCTGCAGTTTCACACTGCACTGGGCTCAGCTCCCAGTGTGCTGCAATGAGCCCTTCCTGTCCCACCTGCCCAGCTACCTTCTGCGGGAGATGTATTTTTCTGTAATTTTGTGAGTTCCAGGGGAAAATATCGTCATTCAATGAGGTGGATAACTTTCCAGCATTCTTCCTGAAAAAAACAGAACTGAAAAGAAAATTTGACACTTAAATACAAGAAGCATGAGAAGGTAAACATGGAAAAGAAATCATAAGCAATTACTCAAAGTTGAACTATTTACATGCCAGCATGAAAAAACAATAATTGTTACTCATGAAACTTTTCTCAGTATGAGGATAAGTGAAGGGAATACAAATGTATATGTGTGTGTGTGTATATATATATATATATATATATATATATATATATAGGTGTGTGTGTGTGTGTATGTATACATACACATATGTCTATATAGGAGGATATATATGCATATGAATACATATCTGACTGATTGTGTATATATGTGTGCATAGAGGGCACAGGATCAATTGAATAGGAAAGGACAATACTTTAAAAGGTGAAATTCTGAGGTGGGAGAGGAATAGAATGAGAGGAGACAGGGAGAGACAGAATGGGGTTAATCATCTCATATAGAAGAGGCAAGGGATGACTGTTACAATGGAGGGGAAGAACAGGAAGGCAAAAGGGAAAGGGTCAACCTTACTCTCATTGAATTTGGCTTAGGGAAGGAATGACATAAACTCCAAACTGGATATCTTGCCACACAGGAGAGTAGGGGGGATGAGGATGAGAGGTGGGATGATGGAGGTGAGGGCAGGGTGGGTGGGACTGTTGCTGGAAGCACATGCTTCTGTAAAGGGACAGGGACAGGGTAGGGAATAGAACAAAGGAGGGCAGGATAGGAAGGAGGGACATCTAATCAGTCTCTCACAATATGTCCATTGTGGAAATGTGCTGCGTAACTACATATGTACAGCCTGTATTGAATTGCTTATGTTTCCAGTAGGGGTGGGTGATGAGGGAGGAAGGGAAAGAATCTATAATTTAAAGTTCAATCAAATGTTAAATATATATATATATATATATATATGTATATATTTGTGTTTCTGTATGTATAATTATTATTATTTTTAACTACATGCAATTGAGAATTAAGATATACAGGCATTGAGGTAGTGAGATCTCTCTTGCCCTACCAGAAAGTCAAAGGGTCAATGGGGGAGGACATAGGATAGATCAGATTCAGCAAGGGTTTATACAGTGGGATAAGGCTGTTTAGGGGTGGTGGGTGGGGGAAAGATGGGGAGCAAATCTTTAACTCAAAATCTCATGGAAATGAATGATGTAAGCAAGAAAATAAATAAATTAAACAATATTATTTGAACAGTAAGGAGGGTTATGCTGGTTGTTCTCTGACCAGTAAGCTGAAAAAACAAGAGATACTGTATATTAAACAATATAGGGACAACTAGGTGACGCAGTGAATGGAGCACTCGTTCGGGACTCTGGAGGACCTGAGTTCAAATGTGACCTGAGACTTACTTAACTGTGTGACGTAACACTTACTTAGCTGTGTGACCTTGGGGAAAGTCACTTTACTCCAGTCGCCCTGCCTTCCGCCTTCCAAAAAGAAAAACAAAACAATAAATTATGGAAAGGTATATCATATTCCATATTATGCAGAAACATCTGAGTTAATTGAAAAAATAAATGGGTTATTGAAAGAGCAGTTAAGGAAGTTAAGATAAAATAATTTGTATCAACATTGGAAGGATCATTTTTTTTTACTGATTAACATAATTTAAGTAATAAACCATTGGCAGGAAGTACACCTCTAGCCAGAATGATGACCCCAAACCTCCAAATTAGAAAACAGTGAATGTATAAGATCCCAAATGTTGAGTAATGACCTGTGGGGCAAGATGTCCCAACACTGTATCCAGCAACATCTATTTTGGCAGGATACAATTTACATTGGTTAGATAATTTATTGGTTTGATAAAAAAGAAACAAGAAAACTCTCTACTGAAATATGTATGAGAATCCCTAAAAATCATTTTGGGTGTATATCACTTAAGTCAGGTTTAGCAGCTCCAGGAATACATGTATTGGCTAGAGTAATAGATTCTTAGTATTAAGGAGAAATTATTGTGACATTCTAAAATTTGGGTGAAGAACCAATACAGTTTTATAAAAATGACTGAATAGTTGAAATGATTATTATTCCTTTTGAAACAATACCCCTTGTGAAAGCTGACCCTCCTTCTGAAATAACTATCAGAGGACCTGAAGGTTTTGGTTCTGCTGATAGAATAAAATTTGGATCTAAAGTATGGGTAAAATGGAAGCCAGATGGTGTTCCAAGGGCTGTAGAAATTTTAGCCCAGGGAAAGATAATATGGTAACTGATGTTTATTCAGGAGAAAATGATTACCAATTTGTACCCTTAACTCATATTCTAATGTGAATGATAATATGATAGTGGGTTCATGGAATCCTGAATCATGACTGAATCTATATTTGTTTATTTTTGGCTTTTTGTCTGTTAAGCTTTGTTTTGCATGATTTGTGTTAAACTTTGTTTTGCATGATTTGTTTCCTGCAGGCTTAGCACCCTCCACCTGCAGATGCCTGACCCCTTAAGGCAGATTTCATCCCCTGTCCACACCTGAGATATTTCACCCTTGGACCTGGTGTTAACTGAACTCTGGATGAGAGCTAAAGGACTGACCTCTCAAATGGGACCTCTTGGGGCAGGGATAGGTCCGCATCCAATTCCAGCAGGAAGTAACTATGAAAGAAGAGACTTTTGTCTCCTTACCCCAAGATTTTGTGACCCGTTTGCAAGAGGAAATGATGGGGTACTTGTACTCAAGCCCCGCCCCCTAAGATACTGTGCCATGTGCTTATTTTCTGTTATCCCTGTCATATTTTTGTAAGGTTCTATTGATACCAGTTATGCCTAAACTTTAACCTATGCAATGAAATGTGTTGCTAATGTATTTTTTTCTGTGAAAGGAACATGAAAGACCTTGGGCCTCAATGTAATGGTAATGAGAATTTGAAGATCTTCCTTGATCCTTAATAAGCCTAAGGGAATTTGAAGACCTTCTCTGTCTCCTAATAGGTTGAATGTAACTACATGGAGCCCATGGTAGGAGGAGTCTGCTGAAGGGTGGAGCAGAATCCACAGGAAGCTGGGAGTTAGAGCAGTTAGAGAATGGGAGAGAGAAGATGGTAGGCAAGCAGATAGCTAGGCTTATGAGTATTGGTTTGTGGGAAGGCTGAAGGATGGTGTGGCTCTCTCTGGTGTTATGATGTGTTGACTTCTTTGCTACTCTGATGGATTAGACTTTCTGTTTTTGGCATTAGTTTTTCTGGTATCTGAATAAATGTCTTGCTTCTGTCTTCTATACGTACACTCTGTTATATTTTGCAATTGAGAATTATGTTGGCATTTTTAGTGGCCATCAGTGCTGTGAATACAGTGTTGGCACTTCACCTACCCACAAGCAACTGATATTTTCCCCCCCACATATTTAGATCTGACTTTATATGTGTGAAAATTGTTTTATAATTGTATTCATATAGTTCCTGGGTTAGTTTTGGTAGGTAGGCTCCCAAATAGTTTTTAATGTCCATGTTAACTTTAAATTGAATTTCTCTTTCTATCTCTTTCTGTTAGGTTTTTCTAGTAATACATAGAAATTCAGGTGATTTATGTGGGTTTGTTATATATTCTGCCACTTTGCTAAAGTTGTGTATTATTTCAAGTAGTTGTTTTTTCTTGATTCTCTAGGTTTCTCTAAGTATATCACCATATCATCTGCAAAGAGGGATAGCTTAGTTTATATTCTGTTTCCTTCCATTTCTCTCTCTTCTCTTATTTTCAATACTGTTTTTAAGTGCTTCCATGGCCTGAGACCAATTTGCATTTATCTTGGAGGTTTCCAATGCAGGGGCTTTGACTTTGTTGCCTTCTTCTGAGTGTGTTATCTTCCTTGTCATCACAGTAACTTTTTGTAGCCAAAAGTTCTTTTGTTCTTGTGTTTTTTCCCCATTGTTTGCTTATTTTCCCAACCTAGACTCTTAACTCTTTGTTAAATTAAGACTCTGCTTCCAGGGTGAAGGGTGCACTTTCCCAGTCTTTAGGACTTTTGCACAGCTATTTCCGGAGATACTTCAATGGACCTTTAAATTTTCAGTTCTTCCAAAGTGGTATGAACTAAGGAGAGGTGTTTGCTCCTCTCTTGGCTTGTGGTCTGGTCTGTGAGTAATCACAAGCACTCTTTTCTGCCCTGGTACTTTGACGAAGCTCTTCCTTCCACTGTGGCTGCAAGTTCTGCTATGCTAGTGTTCCTCCTCAAACTGGTACTGCCACCCCCGACTGTCCCTCCCATCTGAGTACGGGAAAACCAGCAGAACCTTGCCTCAGGGCTATCAAAAATATTCCTGTAATCTTCTGATGGATTGTTTGACCTCCGTATTACTGTCCATGGGCTGAGAGCTTCAGAAAGAGCTGTTGCAACTACTGATTCAGTCACTCCTGGGGCCTGCTTCTGATTTGCTCAGACTAGGGCTTTCCTGGCATGGCCTGTATTGGTCTGTGCTCTACTCTCATCCAGGTGAGAGTGTGACAGACCTTTCCTGCTGACCTTCTAAGTTGTGTTTGACTTCCGTGGACTGAGAGGTCTGGAAACCCCCCAGTGCTGCCAGTAATTCAGCTGCCCTGAGGACTGTTCCTGATTTGCTGGACCCAGGACTGTGCTCCTCTCTCATCCTGGTAAAATAGACCTTTTCTGCTAACCTTACAAGTTATCTTGGGATGGAAATTTGTTTCACTCTGTCTTTTCATGAGCTCTGGGGCTCTAGAATTTGTTTAGAGTAATTTTTAAAGGTATTTGTAGGTGTTTGAGGGAGAGATCAGGCAAGTCCCTGTCTTTACTCTGCCATCTTGGCTCCATCTTAAAGACACATTAATTAAACATGCTCTATGTTCTGATGTGTTATGTGTATAAGAACACAATATACACAGACATGTAAAGATTATATACACATACACATATACATATCTATATGTGCATGTATGCATGTGTATGTATATATAGACCCTCCTCTAATTCCTTTTCAGTATGCAACTGGAGGAACTATAGCTATCTCTAAATACATCTAGCTACTTGTTTTTATTTACTGTATAAATACTGATATCATCAAAGAAGAATTTTTATTTTGTGAATTCCTTTTGGAAGCTATAAACATTGTCAGTGTATTTTGAAATAGTAAAATAAAGAAGTTTATTTGAATTTATAGAGAAGATAGTTGATTCTCTAATTATCTCCTAAATGACATGTTGTCATAAAATTGATGTTATTTGATTTAAATCAAACATCAGACACTTTCCCTGATAATGTCACTCTGAGTAAATCATTTAATCTCAGCTCCTGTTCTTGCAGTTGTTAAATCTAAATGATTGTAGCAACTAAACCCCAGTGTTGTGAGAAAGAAACCCCCTAGATGGCACAATAGATTGAATACTGGGTCTGGAGTCAGGGATATTTGCATTCAAATTCAGCAACAGACATTTACTGCCTGTGTGATCCTGGGTAAGTCACTTAATCTTTGCTTTAGCTTTCTCATGTATTAAATGGTGATAATAGTAGCATCTATCTCCCTTGGTTATTGTGAATATCAAGTGAAATAATAATTGTAAGGTGCTTATCACAGTGCCTGGCACAGAACTGGCACTATGTGAATGTTCCTGGTTTATCTATCATTACTCACCTTAGAGAACAATACACATCTTAGCTAATATTATTAACTGCCATTACTAATAACAATCATAATATCTTTTAACTGTCTCCAGTGCAAAAAACTTAATTTTGCTTCATTATATATAGGATCATAAAAGAACCTATCTTTTCCCTATCTGTGAGTAGAACAGACCAGCAGGTATTTTTAGACAAGCCATCTGTATTCAGAAATTCGTTAAAAAAATTCTCCTCCTAAAATATTCCCACTTATGTGTCTGTTGTTTAACTAGAAGTAATCAGTTTTCACGAGGAGCAAGCTTGAAATGGATGCAAGTCGTTAGCAGTCTGCTCATTGATACCAG
This sequence comes from Pseudocheirus occidentalis, assembly GCA_028646575.1. NCBI lineage: Eukaryota > Metazoa > Chordata > Mammalia > Diprotodontia > Pseudocheiridae > Pseudocheirus > Pseudocheirus occidentalis. Next base: position 165,779,824 of record CM053594.1, on the reverse strand, counting down.
GTTTTTTTAATACAACACATATGTTCAGTTGTTTTTGTATAAGGGGTTTAGAGCAGTAATGGAGGTGGTTGTTTGAATACATATTTATTTCTAGATAAATACATTGAATAGGAATATGATCAAAGGGCAATGCTCCAACCCAGACTTCTTTTTTTCAAATTGCAATAAAATTCATGCCAAATCAGCATTTAAAATTTTCAATTATTATTAATTTCCATTTTATACTCCTACTGATTTTTGTGATCCTTCATGAGCTAAAGCATCAGGAAGAGTTCTTTGCTCCTGGCTATATATGGAAAACAGTGAAGTGAAGAGGAGGTGTAACTAACAGTTTATAAGACAAAGTTACATCTAGAATCGTATAAAAATTATTACTGAGTAATTTTTATGAATGAAAAATTCAGGGATACTACTTTTATTTTTGAAATTATAGCATTTGAAATTACAGCCTCATACTGATTTGGGAAAGAAAGGAGAAAAAAATTGTTGTTGTTTTTCTTAATCTGTTTATTTTTCCTTTTAAAAACACTATTAGCTATTGGTTTTTATGCTTTGATAGTCATCCTTTTCATTTGTTTTACTGAAATTGTAAATATTTCTTAAATTTCACATTTGAGATAATTTTTAGGCCTTCTCCCCATCTTCTTATGTAGTTAACATAAAATGTATTTCTAGTTCTTCAAATGGTTTAGATGTCAGAGATTCTTTTTTTAAATTAACTTTTGTGTTTATTTTTAGTTTACATCATTCATTTCCACAAGATTTTGAATTACAAACATTCACCCCATCTTTCTCCTACACACCAAAACAGGGATCCCACTGAATACTCCCACCCCCAATCTGCTCTCTCCTATATCCTTCCCCATATCCCCTCTGACTTTCTAATAGGAAAAGATAGATTTCAATATCCCAATGCCTATATATCTTATTTCCCAGTTTCATGTAAATAATAATGATAATAATAATAATATTAAAAAAATTTTGATTTTATCCAGATTTCTTCCCTTCCTCCCTCATCACATACCCTTACTGGGAAGATAAGCAATCAATATAGGTTGTACAAGTGTAGTTACCTAAACGTTTCCATAATGGATATATAGTGAAAGACTGACTATATTTCCCTCAATCCTATCCAATTGTTCTATTCTTTACTTTTTCCCTTTCCCTTTACAAAAGTGTGTCCTTCTAACTACCCTCTCCCCCCAACCTGTCCTCCCCTCCATCGTCCCCCTTCTTACTCCCTTCTCCCTACTCTCCTGTTTGGCTAGATACGCAATTCACTGTATGTCATTCCCTCCCTAAGCCAAATTCAATGAGAGTAAGGTTGACCCATTCTCTTTTGCCTCCCTGTTCTTCCCCTCCATTGTAACAGTTATCCTTTGCCTCTTCTATATGAGAGAATTTGCCCCATTTTCTCTTTCCCCCATCTCTTCTCATTATATTCCTCCCTCACCTCTCAATTCACCTTTTAAATATCATCCCTTACTATTCAATTGATCCTGTGCCCTCTGTCTATGTATACCTGTACACACATATACACACATTCACATAAGTATTCATACACATATATACCCTCCTATATAGACATATATGTATGTATACATATATACATATTTATATTCTCTTCAACTATCCTCATATAGAGAAAAGTTTCATAAGTTAAAATGATCATTTTTTCCATGTAGGCATTTAAATAGTTCAACTTTGATAAGTTCCTTATGATTTCTTTTCCCTGTTTATCTTCTCATGCTTCTCTTGCTTTTTGTATTTGAATGGCACATTTTCTATTCAGTTATGTTTACTTTTCCTCAAGAATGCTTGAAAGTCCTCCACCACTGAATGACCATATTTTCTTCTGAAACATTATACTCAGTTTTTCTGGGTAGGTGATTTTTGGTTTTAATCCTGGCTCCTTTGACTTCCTGAATATCATATTCCAAGTCCTTTGATCCATTAATGTAGAAGCTACTAGATCCTGTGTTATCCTGATTGTGTTTCCACAATATTCAAATAGTTTCTTCTGAGCTGCTTCTAATATTTTCTCCTTTGTCTGGGAACTGTAGAACCTGGCTATAATATTCATAGGAATTTTATTTTTGAGATTTTTTTCAAGATGCTATTGGTAAATTCTTTCAAGTTCTATTTTGCCATCTGGTTCTAGGATATCAGGGCAATTTTCCTTGAGAATTTCTTGAAGGATGCTTTCTAGGTTCTTTTTATAATCATGGCTTTCAGGTAGTCCAATATTTTGTAAATTGTCTCTCCTGGATCTATTTTCCAGGTCAGTGTTTTTCCATTGAGATATTTCACATTGCCTTTTATTTTTTTCATTTGTTTGGATCTGTTTAATAGTATCTTGATTTCTCATAAAGTCATTAGCTTCCATTTTCTCCAATCTAATTCTGAAAGAATTATTCTCTTACACAAGAAAGTCTGAACACCTTAGCCTTGAGTTTAAGGCTTTCCACGAGATCTAAAACCAGTTTAGCTTTCTTAGTGTATTATTAATATAGTAAATATTTAAGTACTTTTAAGTGAAATGTCTTATGAGAATTCTATAAGATAAATAAACTACAGTCTTCATAGTCAAGACACTTAGAATCTAGTAAGCAAAAAAATTAAAAAATAAATGTAGTCCTTAAATCAAACTGCAATAAAATCAATGTTGTTCCTCTCTCCAGTGGTACAGATTTCAACCCTTTTTTTCCTTTTTCATACTGGGCAAGTCTAATATATGTTTTAGGAATCTTTCTCTAGATTACTTGACATTGCAAAGAAATCAGAGAAAATGGACTGTCCATCAACATCTCACCCTCTTGTTTTTTGTTGCTTATTATTTAAAATTTGTGGAATAAAACAAGCACTTCCATAACATAGAACAATAAAAAATATGATTGCACATGAAACTGCACACCATCTTGTTATTTCTTTCAAATGTTCAACAAAATTATCATGTGTAACTCCAAGAACAAGCAATGTCCAGGTTTGGATTACAAGCATTGCAAACTCCATTTATTCAGTGACAGATTCAGACAAGACATTCACAGAAAATCAAAATATAGCACTCACCATGTGTAATCCAATAATTTAGTAAATCTTCAATTCAATCACAAAGTACTAAGGTCCAAGTACTCTAACCCTGGTCAGTACATTCATTTAGTCAATCACAAAGTCTTCTCTCTATTCAACTGGAGATTAGTTTCCAATCATAAACAAAGTACATTCATTTGATCAGTCACAAAGCACAAAAATCAAAGTACTGAACCCCTGGATCACAACTGTATTACAATTATCATCAGTTACCACTAAGCACCTTCTCAAAGGGGCAGTGGAGACCACAAAGGCCATCTACCCCTAAGCCACAACAAGATTATCATATCATCACAGCATTCAGTACCCAAGAAGAGGTCTTTTCTTCATCTTTATCTGAGGAAAATTCTCAGCCATCTCTGTTCCTGGGAAGACAATGCTTAACAATGCCCCTATATACATTTCCAGTGCCCTCATCAATTAATTCTCTGCCTGCAGAATAGTCTCAGGACCCCTGAAAACATCAGCAAGACCTTCCTCCAGGAATTCTGTAAACATACAACAAGAAAATCCTCCTCCAGGGCTTCTGAACCAACAGCAAGTTTCCAGGACCTCTGCAACAACAGCACTATCCTTGACTGGCAGATGAATCTGGCAAAGTAACATCAAAACAGACAGAAAAAATAGCTGCACCACAGTCTTGCCTTCTCAGTTCTCAGCAGCTCTGGGTGGCAGTTCTCAAAACCTCCAGCTGGCCCTCAGCAGTCTGGGTGGCTTTGGCTATCAGTTTTCTCTCTCTCTGTCTCTCTGTTTCTGTCTCTCTGTCTCTGTCTCTCTGTCTCTGTCTCTCTCTGTCTCTCTGTCTCTGTCTCTCTGTCTCTCTGTCTCTCTGTCTCTCTCCCTCCATGATGCTGCTCCCAAAAGACCTTCTGGCCTCTGTCTACTTGGGGCTCTCTATGCAAGGCACCAGCTCCTCCTAGTTCAGCCCCCTCTCTGCGGTCAAGAAGTCCATCCCACAAGTGGGATTCACAAGCTTTGGGTTTTAACACTTAACAAAAAAAACAAGCCAATACAAGGAGATCTTTAAATTCCATAACCATCATGTGAATTTCTTTTTCCTCTCCTTGTTGTATCAATAAACTCTCTTTGCTAAAGATTATTTAATCAATGAGTACAACAGAAAGAGTGCTGGCGCGAGTCTGATTATTTATGTTCAGATTTCACCTCTTATACTTCCTGTGTAACTTTCAGCAACTTCCATCAACTCTCTTGGTTAAATATCCTCATTTGTAAAGTGAGGGGATGAAAGATTAGGCTACTGAGAGTCTTTTCAGCTCAAAATTTACGATCCTATGCATAATTACTGTATACCAGGCACTGTGCTGAGAGATTACTCTAAAGGAAAAGAGGAGGTTGTATTTTCATGGTAGAAATGATGCAGTTTGGGATGCTTTTGTCTGTAGCCCCAGTTTGTAAAAATCTCCCTCATGCTTGGGTACCTATGTATGTAACATAAGTTTGTAACAAACCTGTGTAGTTAAGTTGTAAAAGTCACACTTTCCCCCTGCCATAATGGCATAAACCCTGCTTTTCTCCTTCCCCCAGCCTGAAAGTCTTCCCTTAGCAAGAAATTTGCATGAAGACAAGCCCCTGAGAAAGTCTCTAAAGTTTATATAAACAAACCCTTATAGAAATGCATAGCCCCTTTGTTCTAAATGCCCAGCTGCACCCAAAAGCCTTGAGCAACTTTATCAGGAGATAACTGTCTCAAGATGGTACCTCCTGTATCCCTAATCAGTCTAGTTCCCAGACTTGGAAACAATCAAAACTGTCCTCCCAACTGCCATATTGAACATATGTCATTCATCCTTGACAGTAAATGGCCGATGACATGTTAAGCAAAAAAACACACCTCCAGATAGCCCCCACCTCAGGAATTTACCTGTGAATCATGGGAAATCTGCATGCCCAGTTGATATGAAAAGTGCATGTCCGTTTAAGCATTGACCACTCCTAGACCACTCCCCAGCTCCTCCCCTACTTCACCCTTTGCTCACCTAGTTAGTATAATTAGCCTTTGACTGACAGTTTTAGGGTTATAAATCCTGTCCCTCAAGCCCAAACTCTTTGCAGGTCTCCTTAACCTTTTCCTGCCCACTGCAGAGCATAAAATTTTAACTCTGCCTTAGCCCCTGCACTTTGCAGGTCCCCCTATTTCTCTTGCCAGCTACTAAACCAGCATATCAATAAACTTATAACTTTATAAAAGACTGCTTAGGTCCTATCGAAATTCTTTTCCAGACAAGAACCCAACAGGGATTCGTATGAGATCCCTTAACTACCCAGCATTTACAAACCTCTTCAGAAACATCTACATACATTGGTAAGTAGGGGCAAAATTGTTCACAAGGGAAGACCCTAAGAGTTAGAGGAATTGGGAAAGGCCTGTCTTACTTCATTTTACTATTACACGTCTTCCATGTCATTTCTATACAATTTCTCCTTTTCATTTTGTCATTAATATAGTACAACATTCTTAGTCCCTTCATGTTCTTCTCCATTTCTCATTTTATAAAGCACAATTTTAGGTATAATAATCTACAGCTTACAATCACTGACATCACTGAAAAAACATTAAATCTTTAATTATAAATGCTGTTTATACAATGCCTTCAATTTTGAGTCTCCTAACATTCCTGTGAGGTAGGTTTTACTAGACTTATTTCACAAGTGAAGGAACTGAGATTTATAATGGTTAAATGACAACTACTTTTAATCACATCCTTTTATTTTTTTTTAAGATTTTATCAATTTTTCAGTCATCTGATTCCATTTGAGGTTGTCTTGGAAAAGACCCCGAGGTCATTTGCCATGTCCTTCTCTAGATATTTTACAGATGAGCAACTTGAGTCAAAGAGGGTTAAGTGACTCACCCAGGGTCACATAGCTAATAAGTGTCTGAGACCAGATTTGAACTCAGGAAGATGAGCCATCCTGACTCCAGACTTAGTACTCTATCCACTGCCCCAGTCACAGTTAATAATGGTCTGCAACATCATATGAACCCAGATCTTTCTGAGCACACTATCCATTGCAATATGCTTTAATATGAGAATTATTTAATAGGGTCATGGACAGATATAAACATCTTTTTATATGTTTATAAAATCTATCTCAGCATACCTAATAAAGACAGATGTAGATATAGATGCAAATAGAGTTGATAACAGAGACAGAGATACATAAATCTTTTTTCAAGCCCATACCTGGAGTTATTATCATACTATTTAAATTCTCACAGACACAGTTTCATTATCTTATTCAACTTTGGTCTCAGTTCATTGTCCACCCACAGTGTCTATGACATATTAGCTGACAGACTAGCTCTATGCATTATTGTCCATCCAACTACAGTAGGATTATGGACTTACTGTCTGAACACACACACACACACAGACACACACACACACACACTACAAAGACAAATTCCTACATGTCCTCCTCAGGATTCTAAGACTATCCTGAGAGTGATTTTTTTTTAATAATGCTATTGGCTCAAGCCCCTATTCCAGTACATCTATCTATCTATCTATCTATCTATCTATCTATCTATCTATCTATCTATCTATCTATGTATCTGTCTGTCTGTCTATCCACACGTATGCATATATACAAACCTATACACATATACATAAATATACATATGTATGTGTGTATATGTATATACATTCATTTAAATCTATACATACGTTATATATAATTGTTAAATTAATGATTAATATCCCAGTTTCATTTATCCACTAATAGCCATCACATTTATCATTGCTATAAAGGTATAAATGTCCAAACATTTTCCTGTAATAACTTGTAGGCACACTCTCCCTATACCACTTCAGTTGCTGAGAAAAGTAGACCTAAACTTAAACCAGTTTCTTTCAGACATTTGCCACATGGAGTTCCCTTCTGAATGTTGTATGTAAATGAATAAGCTCTTGCCTGTCTTTGAGCTACTGTTCTGCTAGGTCAAGCTGGTTTCTTGGTATTTTTATCTTCATGAGAGCAAGCTACACGTAAAGTGTGCAATGGAACTGCACCTAGCACCTCTAGTGGTTCCCTCTGCCAATCCTTTGAAACTCCTAGGTTTTCAAATATATTCTAATTCTCCCTCACCTAATAGCCAGAAAGAACAAATACAAAGAGGCAGGGTCAGAGGTCCATATTCAGGAACCACCCTTCACTATTGCCCAGTGGTTTATAGAATTCCTTGCCTTGGTACTGGAACACAGCCAGAAAGGAAGAGGAAGTGCTTTGACTGGTTGGTGCCTTTTGTAAACATTTTATTTTCTGGCTTAGTAGGCAATTGAAAGGATTCTCTTCTTCACATGATAATAAGGCCACAACAATGCCTGAAAATCTCCCAAAATGCATGTGAGGGATGCATGCAAACAGAGCATGCCCATAAAAACTCAATATTTATTGGTCAGTTCCATTCCCAAATTAAAAACTATAAACTAGGCAATATACATTGTTTATCCATCTGTTTTTTCCTGGGTATATATTACTTGTGAACTCTTTGCAATAAACTAGCATATTGTAATTTTTATCATATAAATGTATTGAATATCCTAGACTTGGAGCCAGTCCAGAACTTGAAGTCACTTAGATAGATTCGTCCTATAAATCAGCGATTCTCAACCTGTGGGTTATGTTCAATTTGTTCAATTATGTTCAATTTGAGTAGAAAATATATCCTGCATATCAGATATTTACATTAACGATTCAAAACAGCAAAATTACAGTTATGAAGTAGCAAAGAAAATAATTTTATGACTGGGAGTCACCACAACATGAGGAACTGTATTAAAGGGTTGTGGCATTAGGAAGGTTGAGAACCACTGCTACAAATGATCATAGTTAGTTGGAATTAGGGATTCACAAATAAACATTGTTATGGAGGGAGGAAAAGGGGATGATATGTGTTACTAACTATGCTAAATTTGTGACCTACTAAACTGTATACTTTGAATCCAATCGTATTGAATTCCCAAACCTTAGGCTTCCAGAAAACACACACACACACACACACACACATATATGTATGTGTATGCGTATGATACACATACACACATATATGTATGTGTATATATATGCATGTATGTGTGTATGTATGAAAGTCCTCCACAGATTTTGTTAGTGAGATTTTACCTTGAAATCATTGAGATCCTTGGATGACTTCTATCAGAAATGCATTACAAGTTAGCAAAGTTTGGCAAAACAGTAACAAATGTCATATGCCTGAGAATAAGGAGCAGCCACCTTCAGGTAAAGTATGAACTAAAACAATGTAAACATTATTTCAGTGCAATAACATAATTTTGTAGATTGTTATCTAGTACTATAGAATTCCTATGTAAAGAAAATAAATACACACATATACACACATATGTACGGTATGTGAATATATGTATATGTGTATATCCATATATCCATATACATACACACATGTATACACATATATATGTATATCTAAATTAACAAATGTTTTGATGGCGAAATTCTGAGTAATTCCTTTCTCTGTTATTAACCAGTCATACTTCAAGTTCTGTTAAACAACTATACATTAGAAAATAAAGATGAAAAAATTGCAAGGAGGGATTTTACATACCTGTAGCTTTGTGTTTTGCTTGTTTCTTTAAATATGGTCATTCAGTGAGGTAGC
>CM053594.1:165746496-165770575 GCA_028646575.1 Pseudocheirus occidentalis | reverse complement strand
AATTTAAACAAAATTCCACTCAATATGTGAACCATAGTAAGTCATTTCACCTTTCTTGACACTTAATTTTTATAAAATGGGCATAATAAAACTTACACTATATGAGACATGGTGAAAAGTTTATGAATGAGCATCAATAGAGAGGAATAAATATAGCTTACCTTGACAGTATAGCACAAACCTAGAAAAATTTTATGAGTTCAGAAGTCTAGTATAATAGTATAACCAAGTTTTTCACCCCCAACACACACACAACACACATACACACACTCACATACAAGTCTTAGTGAAACATTAAGCTATTGTGATGTTTGAAAATTTTGAGAGACATAATTTCTGGGTAATTAGCCATTTTATTAATAATGATAGCATTTTAACATAAGATATCACTGCCACTCTGGAATGTGAAAGATCCATAAGGCGGTGGGTTCAATTTAAACTTTAAATGAACTTGGAAACGTGGGTGTTCCAGAGGGTAGCTATCAACTCTTGATTGGTTAAGGAGAAATGAGAGAAAATGAGTATTACAAGAAAGGCTGTCATTTACTTCTGACCTACCCCCAGATTTGGGCAATCTGACCAAAGCATTTAACCCCACCCAAACCTGAGTAGAACACAATGGACAGAAATTCACCCTACAACTCTTAATAAGTTTGGATGATGTCTGACCAAGACTGAGGAGAGTTAATTCATTCTTATTATCAGTAAGGGCCTTTAAGAGACTGAAGTTCAAAACGAGACCTAGAAAAATGGGAAACTCTGGATGTCCTCAAATCATTGGATATTAATAATTATTACCCTCACTATTGAAGTTTAAAATTATCCAGACATCTGAAAAAATTTCTCTCTGCCAAAAAGCTGGGCATCTGATTTCAAAATGTAGAAGAAGCTACAATGAAAATATTTCTATATCTATATCTATATCTATATCTATATCTATATCTATATCTATATCTATATCTATATCTATATATCTATATCTATATCTATATCTATCTATCTATCTATCTATCTATCTATCTATCTATCTATCTATCTATCTATCTATCTATATTCTGGACCAGAGTCTCAGCAACAAGGAATTCATTGCAGGAGTGGTAATAATGAGAACTGTGAGAGTGCTATTATTAATTCTTGGAATTTTGATAAAGAATAAAAGTGAGATATAGTTTGACATACACACTAAATTTAAGGTGAGTAGATTTATAAATTTTCAGAAATGGTAAGGATAAAAAAATGACCTACTATTCTGTAAGTGTGATCATGGTTGGAAGAAAATGCTTCTTTAACTTCATTTCTTAAAATCTACAACTTTCTTCAAGAGCCAGTTCAAGCATCATTTTGATGAGGTACAGGCTCTGGGAACCCCTTGAACTCTCTTTGAATCTTCCCATTTGATGAGGAATTTGGCCAAAGTCTTAAGTCTTTCATTACAGCTAGGTCCAAATTGCTGCTACTAGCCAAGCCTTTCCATTGTCCAGGTACTCCCTACCCTTGATCTTCCCAAAATATCAAATGCAATGCACAAATCTGTTACCCTTAAACTGGCCTAGCCCTCCATTTTCTGTCATCTCCACGTACCCTCCAGCTATTTCCCACCCTTTAGGTCTCATTACTGGAGTCTGACCTCATTTGACTCCTCTTGAAGAGGATCCCCAAACTTCTCCTCTAGAACACCCCTAGGTTCCTCCCATAACCTTTCTGTATGTAAGGCCCATCTTGCCTCCATGAGGAGGCTAGAGAATTATCTAGCACAGACTTACTCTGTGTCAGACGATTCTGGCTCTCTTTTCCAATGCAAGCATCACGGATAAAGAGTCTACCCATTAAAGTGAATCTTTAATAAATTTTGCTTTTCTTTGGCTGAGACAAGACTTGAGTCAAATTCATTTGGCAGGATCTGGCGTGTTGGGATTTTGGGGTCTCAAGCACCCTTAAACCTCAACAATTTCCTAAAGACAGAAAACTCTGTCTTCTCAGTTATTGTTTCCCTGCATCCTTTTCCCTCAATACATTTAGTAACTCATGGCCCACGGACTTCTCACAGAGTCTTGATTCATCCTGAAGACAACCTGATCCCAAAGAGAAATGAGACTTGTCTTGCATTCTATAGTTAGAGATGATGTGTGCTCCAGGTAAATTCTCTTAAACAATGCTAAGGCATCGTTTGTGTCTGGGGCTTCTGTCAAAAGGAATAACTGAGTTCTTTCTTGCTTCTTGTATAAAAATTGATGTGAGATGTGAGATTGAATAAAGTGTTGAGGTATAGACCCCAAAATACCAACATGCCGGCTCCTGCTGAATGAATTTGATTCAGGTCTTCTCTTAGCAAAAGAAAAGCAAAGTTTATTAAAAATGTGCCTTTATTGAACACAGAGCCAATCTGTGGTAGAAAATTCCATGGGGCTCTCACACACATGGAGGTAAGATGGGGTCTTAAATACAGAAAAGTTGTTGGAAGCATCTAGGAGTGGTCTATGGGAAGAGTATGGGGAAGGTTTTCAGGGGGAGTCAATGAGTTCAGACTCCAGTAAATAAGTGATTAAGGGTGGAAAGTTGCTGGAGGCTACCTGGAGCCCACAGATAATGGTGCAAGGGTGGAAGGGTTGATTTGGGTATAGACATTTTGATAGGCTCAAGGGTGGGAAGTAGATGGACAATGGAGGGCCAAGCTAGTAACAAATGTTTGGGCAGAGCCACAGTGAAAGAAAGGCTTATGGCCTCATGCAAATACCTTATCAAATGGGAATATTCAGTCAGAGTTCAAGGGGGTTTCCAGGGCCTGGCCCTCATCAAAAAGTTTTTTTTTTTCTTAGCATTTAAAAAAATGCTTAAAACACAAATATGAGCAAGCATTAATGAACAGAAACAGAAAACCCCTTTAAAACAAGTTTATCCTCTCTAAAGAAGTCCCTGTGATGGGGTACAGGCTCTAGGAAACCCCTTGGATTCTGACTGAATCTTCCCATTTTATGAGGCTTTTGCTTGAGGACAGTTTTAAGCCTCTCATTACAGCTAGGCCTAAGTCTCTTACTCTTACTAGCCTAGCCCTCCATTGTCCAGCTACTTCCCACCCTTGATTCTATCAAAACATCTATACCCAAATCTGTTACCCTTAACCTAGCTTGGTCCTCCATTGTCTGTCATCTCCAGGTAGCCTTCAGTTATTTCCAACCCTTAATCTCATTACTGGAGTCTGACCTCAGTTATATCAAAGATTCCCCTTATGCTTTCCAAGACCCTCCTAAATCTCTCCTCTAGATTACCCCTAGAATCCTCCCACAATCTTTCTGCATATAAGATCTATTTTGCCTCCATGAAAGGACTGAGAATTATTTAGCACAGACTCACTCTGTGTCAGATCATTCTGGCCTGCTTTTCAATACAAGCCTCACATATACTTAGGCTCCTTAAGAGTCTACCCCATTAAGGATAATATCTAATAAATTTTGCTTTAACTAATGATGAGGTATAGGCTCTGGGATCCACCCCCCTTTTGGGCTCTCCTTGAATCTTTGAGGAACATACTCTGGGAAACCCCTAGAAGTCTGATTGAATCTTCAGGAGGCATTTGCAGAAGCCATAAATATTTCATTGTGGCTGGGCCCAAACCTGTTACTAACTTGGCCCTCCATTGTCCATCTGCTTCCCACCCTGGAGCCTATCAAGACATCTTGCATTGACCTCATTAACTCAACCTGAAGTACTGGAGTCTGATCTCATTAACTCCACCTGAAGTCCCTCCCCAAACTCATTACTGGAGTTTGACCTCACTGGCTCCTCCTGAAGACCCTCCCCAGGCTCCTCCTCTAGACCACCCCTATAGATAGATATATAAGACCCCATCTTCCCTCCATCTCTGTGAGAGTGCCACAGAATGCCCTAGCAGAGACTTGCTCTGTGAGAGCACCATAGAATGACCAAGTATGGACTGGCTCCTTAAAAGTCTACCCCATATGGCTAACTTGAACTTCCAAGAAACTTTTATTTTTTCCTTTGGCTGAGAAGACTTTTCATGGAATTCTTTACTGCAGGACTGGCATGTTGGTATTTTGGGGTCTCAGGAAGCCCTAACTCTCTTTGGGTACCTCTTCACTTTGACTAAGAGACTTAAATCAGATCCATTTGGCAGGACCTGTCATGCTGATATTTGCGGGGCCTTGAGCACCCCTAAATCTTAAACCTCAACACCTAGAGAGATTTCAAAGTGGTCATGAAGAGGTTACCCATAAAGAGGGTTAGCGTTGCTCTGAGGACCCCAAAATAGCAACACGCAGGGTCATGCAGAAAGAATTCCACTCAAGTCTCAGTCAAAGAAAAGTAAAAGTTTATTGAAAGCTCACCATATGGGCCCCTTGTCAACCCAGAGGAGAAACGGCCCAACCTGAGTGGTCTGTGGAGCTGCGCTTCCTTGAGTATGGGCCTCTGGCCTGGAGGAGACTGTGAGACCAGCCACAGTCATGACCCTCTTGCACCTTAGGAAGATGCAGAAGGAGGATGCAGCAGCTGCACTGGCTCCACTGCTGAATTGAATGAATTAGAATAAAAAACACTGAAAATGCCTAGTTGAGGTAACACTTTAATGAAATTTTGTTCCAGTCAAGGCATAAATATTACAGTAAATGACTGCTCTCAGATCCACTGTATTTTGATGAAGTAGTGGTAAAGAGAACCATGGATTAGTCAGCCAAGATGATAGAGAAAGAAGATACTAGAGCCAGGAGACAGAAGACAATCTCTAGACTTACTGTTCAGTTGTGTCTGACTTCATGACACTGTTGTCCATACTGCCCATGGAATTTTCTTGGCAAAGATATTGAAGTGGTTTGCCATTTCCTTCTCCAGTAGATTAACAGATATTAAGTGATTTACCCAGGGTCACGCAGCTAGTAACTACCTGAAGGCCACCTTTGAATTCATGTCTTCCTGACTTCAGGTCTTGCATTCTAACACTGAGCCACCCAGCTGCCTTGGCCTTAAATACTTCAGTTTAATGAATACTGTTAACAGGTTCTGGCCCTTTTTTTCTTTAACCAAGTAAGACATGACAAGTGTGATAATTTTTGTTATGTAGCTGTATGTACAGATATTACTACTGCTGGATGATTTTCAAAACTGCATGGAAGATGCTTGTTTGGTTCTAAAGAAGTCATCCCCCCAACAGTGCTCTTTAATACAAGCCTTAAAAAAATGTACATTTGAATTTTACATATGCTTAAAATATCATCAATATGCATTTATGAGACATTTCCATAACAATTCTTTGTTAATGCAAAGATAAGAGAAAAGTAAAAAATAATCTTTGTTACTAAGGAGGTCATGTTCTAATAAAGGAGACAACTAGCAAAAAATTTCACATAAATTAAAGGCATTACATCATAGACATGGAGATTAGGGTATAAGCAATTTATTGTGAATAAATTATCTAGTTAACAGCTTTGTTCTTGTATTAATTTTTCAGTGATGAAAATTAGCATGGGATTCAAAATATTATTTTAGCATATATTAGATTGTTAATTAGTGCAAGTTTAGCTTAATATCTATATCTTAGACTGTTTCATCTAGACCACAATACTACAATCTGTAAAGATACTTTTGTTGGCCTTGGCTGGAGTTTTCCAGATATTTTTTCATATTTCTAGAGAGAGCCATTTTCTTAGTAAGCACTCACTAAGCAATCTGTTTACAGAAAAGTAGGAAATGAGATACTCTGAAATCAGATGCATGGTGAAAGCCTCCCATCTAGTGGAGAAAGCAAAAATTTCACAATGTTCTCAGGACTGGCAAAAATGTAGAAAAGTTGCTAATTGCTATGGTAAATGATAGCAGTAGACACCCGTTGAGTGCTTCAACTCATATTGATGGAAAAAAGGTGCACGGGAAAGCAGAGAATGAAGTCTATTCTTTTTCAAAATTGCACCACTTTGATTACCACTTTAAGAAAAAAAAGTCAGACATCTCACAACTAAAGTAATAACATTTCTGTTTGCTATAATACTTTTAATGGGATGACAGTAGAACTTTCTAGTCTTTGAGGTATGGTTTTCTTTTCAGAAAAGTTTGTTGTTCTGTTGTTTTCAATTTGTTGTGACCTCATTTGGGGTTTTCTTGGCAAAGATGCTGAAATGATCTGCCATTTCCTTCTCCATTTCATTTTACAGGGTTAAGTGACTTGACCAGGATCTAGTTAGTAAGTGTCTGAGGCCTTTTTTGAACTCAGGAAGATGAGTTCCAGTACTCTACCCACTGTGCTACCTAGCTGCCCTTTAGAAAAAATATATTTGATTATTTCTCTCCACTTCACACTTCCTGAAAGAAATTGACTGATATTTAATTGTTTCATGTGAAACTTTCTGTCCCACTTTTCATTTGCATCTCATTGGGATGGTTAAAGAATTTACTAAAAGACAGTGTGTCCTCATGCCCAAATGACTTGCTTTTCCACATTGATTTTGGCTGTCTTTCCAAAGAATGAGTCAGCTCAGTGCTTGAGTCTCCTATGGGGAGTGTTATGTCATTATTTCTGAGAAAACATAGTATTCAAGGTCATTTACTCAAAAAACCTCTCATACAATTAAATAATGTGTATATACACATGTATGTACACATCTTATTTCTCTATCAATATGCACAGATGCATGTATATACACATGGATATACCAGTGTACGTGTAATATAGGACTGTATGTCCACGTGCATATTGCATACATGTACATGTTCATAAACATACACTTAGGCAAATATTAATTCATGTGTATAGAATCAGTATATTTAAAATGTAGACACATGTATGTATACCTGTATGTGCATGTATACTGTAAAATACACATACATACATATACATACACATACACATACACATACACATACACATACACATACACATACACATACACATCTAAGTACTAGGATTATTTCAGGATTTAATGTTGGGAATCCCTCCAGGGAATACAAATTGAGATCCCAAGTAGGCAGGCCATGTTATGGGTGAGGTGAATCCAATCTTACATTCAAGAAATACATAAAGTAACCAAATCAATGAGGAAGTGAATATACTACAACATTCTATTTTCAGTAGAACTATTTTAAATTCATATTTGGACTTAATAAACTCTTTTAAAAATAGTTACATTTATAACTTTTCATCACTTTGTCTTGATATAGAAAAGCCCCTGTATTCTCAAAGACTTTGCCAATTTTTAGAACTGGATAACTAGTTGCTACTGTCCTGGATTGGCTTCAGATATTGTTATAGACACAGACTATGACTCTTTTCTGAGAATTAGGTTAACGAACTACAGAGTGGCTCATAACTTGTAAGTTAGCTATTTTGTGATTTATCTTTTAGCTAAGGGAAGTCATGAAATAAAAAAAATATATACAATGGCTCTTAGTTCTGTGGACCTCCGTCTACTTAAGCAAAAATGGTCATTGAACTGTGAACAAGAGGTTTTCTGAGAAACATGGAATTGGGCCATTTTTAAACAATAATTTACCTATTTGGTATGCTAAATATGAGATCCCTGTCCAGTGATAATTAAATTATATCTTATTGTAGTAACTAAATTATGTCAATGATTTTATCCTTGCTATAACTAAAGCTAGAAAAGAAAGAGAAATTGCAGCATAACACAAAGTTAACAGACAGACCCACCCTCCTGGTAGAGCCTGATAGAGTTCATTTTATATTGTTAAATGGAGACTGGCCAATGAGGGCCTAGAACTCATAGTAGATTGTTTGTCTTCTAAACTATCTGGTAGGATTTGGGCCATATTCTCTGAACCGGGGACAGGATAAATCTGTTATACATCATGATGTTCTTCTGGAAGGAGGCCCACAAAAGTCCCTGCTGTACTGGTAGCGGACAAAAATTATTGTGTATATTCCCAGCACTGGACCCTTATTAACCATTTGGCCAATCCTCAATTTCACTCATCCAAAGGGAATAAGAAACACCATTTCATGGAATAATTATTAGTATTTTATTGAGTTATATATAATGTATAACAAGAATGCTATGAAGAGAACTGGAATTTTTACTTCAATATCTTTCTCCAAGAATGAGGAAGTAGAGGAGTCCAACAGAATACTTGATTAGGTAGTCCAGATTAAGTTAATATATACTCTACAATGAAGAAACTTCAATATAGGGATGAATATGTGGAAGGACAGTGAGGAATATATTGGAAAATATTACTTAGAAATAAATACCAAAATTACCTTTATGATAAACATTTTCTTCAGGAGTCTCTGGGCATGACAGGCACTATTGTTTTTTTTGTTTTTCCTTTTTGTGTATGTGCTTTGTTTCATTTTTTTTCTTTTGTTTTTGCAGAAATGTATCTGGATCTATGTTAATTTCCTTGGTGTAGAAAATATTTATTGTGAAAGTTTCCTTCACTAATGCTGACTAATAACTCATTTGTAACATAATATTAGAGAACCATTTGGGATACTGAGAGATTAAGCTACTAGTTCCTCATTATAATTAATTTTTATCAGAGCAGGACCTGATTCCAGGTTTTCCTGACTCCAAAGTTAGCTTTTTATTCATTATACTCTCTTGCCTCACAAAATGCTGAGTGTCATATCAAAAATGAAGTGGATTATTTTTTTAATTAGGAATATAATTTATTTAGTATTTTATTTTCCCCCACTTACATATAAAAACTTTGAGTTCCAAATTCTCTCCGTTCCTTCATCCTTACCTCACCTTATTGAGAAGGTAAGCAATCTGATATTGGTTATACATGTGTAGTCATGCAAAACATTTCCACATTATGTTGTGAAAAAAAAACATAAACCAAAAACAAACAAAAAGCTTCAAGAAAAAGTTAAAAAAAAAGTATGGGCTTCAATCTGTGTTTGGACGCATTCTCCCCTTCCCCCCTCCCCCAGAATGGATAGTATTTTTCATCATAAGTCCTTCAGAATTCTTGGATCATCATATTGCTGAGAATAGCTAAGTCATCTTACAATGTTGCTGTTATTTTACACACAGGACATATCACTTTGCATAACCTCATATAAGTCTATCCAGGCTTTTCTGAAAGCATCCTGCTCATCATTTCTTTTAGAGCAATAGCATTCTATCACAATCACATACCACAATTTGTTCAGCCATTTCCTAATTGGTGATGGACATACTCTCAATTTCTAATTCTTTGCCCCCAGGGGAAAAAAAGCTGCTACAAAACTTTTGTACATATAAGTCCTTTTCCTTTTTTTTTTTTTTTTAGCTTTCTTTTGTAATATAGACCTAGTAGTACTATTGCTAAGTCAAAGGATATGCATGGTTTTAGTCCTTTGGGCATAGTTCCAAATTGCTCCACAGAATGGGTAAATCAGTTCATAACTCCACCAACAGTGCGTTAATATATCATTTTCCCCCACATCCCCTCCATCATCCATCATTTTACTTTGCTGTTCTACTAGTCAATCTAATATGTATGAAATAGTACCTCAGAATTATTTTAATTTTTATTTCTCCAATGAATAATGAGCTAGAATATTTTTTATGTGGCTTTAGATAGTTTTGATTACTTCATCTTTTCATCATGATCATTCAACATCATGATGTATTTAAATCATTTATCAGTTGAGGAATGGCTCTTATTTTTATAAATTTGACTCAGTTCTCTATATGTTTGAGGAATGAGACCATTAGTAGAGAAAATCACTTCATTTTTTCCCCTACCGTTGCTATCATTTACTAAATTTCCCTCCATGCTCTTTCCCCCCCTGTTTATTCTTTTCTCTTTTTCCTTTTACCCTTTCCCTCCTTAAGTGTTTTGCTTCCAACTACCCCCACCTCTTCCTTCTATAACATGGCCCCCTTCTCTTAACGCATCCCCTCCTACTTTTCTGTAGGGTAAGATAGATTCCTATCCCTAATTAATTGTGTGTGTTATTTTCTCTTTGAGCCAGTTCCGATGAGAGTAAGGTTCATTTTCCTTCATCTCCCCTGACTTTCCCTCAACTGTAAAAGCTTTTTCTTGCCACTTTTATGAAAGATAATTTACCTCCATTCTACCTCTCAGCATAAATTATCCAGTCACCTTTGATGAATCCAAGACATTTAGATTCGAACACTGAAATCTAAAGCACCACAATGTAGGAATGACACTAAAGAAATCAAAGATAGAAGAAGGAACTGGACTAGATCAAATATATACAAAGGAGGATCTTACAGGTGGTGACAACTTTAAATGCACTGAGAGATCAATTTTCAGATGGATTTCTTTTTTTTTTTTTGGTTTACATCATTGATTTCCACAAGATTTTGAGTTATAAATTTTCTCCCCATCTTTCCCCTACCTACCACCCCAAAATAGCAATCCCACTGTATACCCCATACACCAATCTGCTCTCTCCTATATCCTCTCCCATCACCCCTCTGACTTTCTGGTAGGATAAGATGGATCTCCCTATCCCAGTGCCTGTATATCTTATTTCTCAGTTGCATGTAAATAATAATTATATATATATTTGTCATTTGATGTTAGAACTTTAAATTCTGGATTCTTTCTATTCCTCCTTTGTCACCCACCCCACTGGAAAGTCAGGTAATTCAATACAGGCCATACGTGTGTAGTTAACGCAGAACATCTCCACAATGAATATATTGTGTAACACTGTCTATATTTCCCTCTACTATCCCACCCCACCCATCCACCTTGTTCTGTTCTTACTTTGTCCCTGTCCCTTTACTGAAGTGTACTTCTAACATCCTTCTCCCCCCACCCTGCCTTCCCCTCCATCATCTCCCGTCTCATCCCCATCCCCCCTACTTTCCTGTAGAGCAAGATACCTACTTCAGAGTGTATGTCCTTCCTTCCCTGAGCCAAATACAATGAGAGTAAGGGTGACCTATTTCCTTTTGCCTTCCTGTTCTTCCCCTGCATTGTAACAGTTATCCCTTGCCTCTTCTATACGAGATGATTAACCCTATTTTGTCTCTCCCTGTCTCTTGAGAGATCAGTTTACAAGAGGTGAGGGTGATAATGATTGGAAAATAATGTATATTATATTTACAGCAAAGATTGCTAATCAGGAAAGCATCAATAACAATAAACCTATATGCCTAAATTCCCCGTTCAACACATTTATTGTTTTGAAAAAGAGCCTGTTTAGGTATCAAGGTGATCTTTGATGAAAATGTTAGATGGGAAAAAGAAAGATTTTGCAAACAATATTCTACAGAAGAGTCCATCTTTACTGTCAGACTATTGACTGAAATGTGTAAAGGATAACCCAGGTTATAGTTATGGATTCTTTTAACCAGAAGGTGGCAATATATGACAATATTTAGATACATATACAAAGTAAAAATAAAAAGAGGCCCTGGTTCTCTTTCTAGCCTAATCCTCGTGTACTTTCAGAATTTTAGAGCATAATTACTCTTTCCAAATCACATTTTTTCCCTCCTACTAGACAAAGGTATTCCTCAGTCATTACGCTCAACCCAAGGACTATTTTTGAAGAGAAAACAATAAATGAGGGGGTAAAGAGACAATATAGCTCATACATTACCCATTTCCCTAGCCAGAAAATCATGGCTATCTGACACAATTTTATACTGAATTTTTAAAAATGAATAAAAACCCAGATCTAGCTTAAAATTTACTTTTAATAAGTTTATCAAATTATTAATACAAAAATCATTTTTAAAAGATTATATCTTTTTCAGGTAAAAAGATGGAGGTGGAAAACTGTCATTTTGAACTATTTCAAGCCTATGACCTATTTAGTTCTGATATTTTCAAACTATTCTCTAGCTTATACCTCTATATACAATTATATGTTGAATGAATCACAGATAAATAATATCTGATCATAGCTTTATATAAAACAAAATCAAGAAAGACATCCTTTTTAAACTTTTAAAAATCAATTTTGTGGTGTCTACGTGCATACAATTGTATGAATATACATGGATGTGTGTGTCCTCTATATGTATCCTCCTCTTCCTTTTTTGCACTTAATAGTATTTCCTTTTTCCAAATACATATGAAAACAATTTTCCTATTTCTAAGATTTTGAATTACAAAGTTTTCTTCCGCTCTCCCTTCTTTCCCTCCTCCTGAGACCACAAGCAATCTAATATCGGTTATACACATACAGTTATATTACACATATTGTCACATTAGTCCTGTTGTGAAAGAAGAATCAGAACAAAAAAACCCAAAAAAAGAGGAGAAAAAAAATAAACAAACAAAAAGGTGAAAATAGCATGCTTCAGTATGCATTCAGATACCATAGTTCTTTCTCTGGATGTGGATAACATTTTCCATCACAAGTCTTTTGGATTTATCTTGGATCATCGTATTGCTGAAAAAGGCTAAGTCTGTTGTAGTTGATCATTGCAAAATACTGATGTTTCTATGTATGATGTTGTCCTGCTTCTGCTCACTTCATTCACTGCTCATCAGTTCATGTAAGTCTTTCCAAGTTTTTCTGAAAACAGCCTGCTTGTCATTTCTTATAGAACAATAATATTAAATTGCATTGCTATGCCACAACTTGTTCAGACGTTCTCCAGTGGATGGGCATCCACTCAATTTCCAATTCTCTGCTACCACAAAAATAGATGCTATAAATATTTTTTGCTACACATAGGTCATTATGTTTGTTTTGGTATTGCTTGATAAAGGGTATACAGAGTTTTAAAGTCCTTTGGTCATAGCTACAAATTGCTCTCTAGAATGGTTGGATCAGATCACAACTCCACCACAATGAATATGTTCCAATTTTCCCACATCTTCTCCAATATTTATCATTTTCCAGTTTTGTCATGTTAGCTCATCTGATAGGTGTGATGTGGTACCTCAGAGATGTTTTGATTTGCATTTCTCTAATCAACAGTGATAAGGAGCATTTTTAAATGACTATAGATAGCTGTAATTTCTTTATCTGAAAACTGCCTGTTCATTACCTTTCACCATTTATTAAATAGAGGGGAAAAATATCTTAAAGTAATAACGCAACATTGTATTCTCTGTTCTTCTTCCTGGAACCAGACTGCTTTTGTTTTCCTAAAACTGTTATCATTGCTAAGATAGCTCTAAGGAAAGATTGGGGATAATTTGTGTATGATGAAATGATTCTAAAAACAAAAAATGGTAAGAAAAAGTGAAAAGGAGATATCTCATAAAAATGAAGCATGCAAAGAAGAATATAGAGAAAGCAGGTAGGGGTGGATGGCTTGTAATATTGAAACCTTATTCTTATCTGGGGTGAAGAGAAAACAATTTATACATCTGAAGAGATTTAGAAGTCTTCTGAACTTTTTTTTTATTCTATTTTATTTTGAAGAAGGAAAAAAGGACAAGCCACAGCCTGCCTATTGAAAAGGCATTTGGCATAAGGCAGGAAGGCAGGTGGGTGGGTGATAAAGTCCTCTAAGGGAGACAAGAGTCCTCTGAGAAAGTCTTCAGTCAACCACATCTCAAAATATCTAAAAAGGAATCTCCAGTAAAAATCACATTGAAGCAACCAAGGCAGGCTGTGCGAATAGGGATGATTAGAAAGCCCGGGATTTCACGCTCTGGGGTTCCCTTAAAATCAAGGAGGCAGCAAACCATAAAGCCATGTTCTAAATATTTATGGGTACTTCTGTGTTTTTCTAAACGTTTCATTGGTAATGCTCAGTCTTGTAAATCTTATTTTATAATAATCTATAGTGTAACTGTTGTGACTAAACTCAAATCCCAGGCCACGTGCACACCACCTGATTTGTGGCCCACCTGTGCCCCACCATTAAGCCCATTTTTATTTTTGTCTTTGTCTCTGTCCTATGTCCTGGCGTGGCTCAGAACAGCTGTGGGGCATGGCTGGGCATTACTCAGGGCAAAGTTCCCTATTATTCCCTATTTTTTTTATAATATATAAAAAAATTATATATTTTTCCCTTGAATCAGTATGAGTGTATAAAGTGCAGCTCAGGGTTGTGGTGCAACATACAGACCCTGTCCTATTCCATTAACCAAACAGGTCACCCTCTGCGTGGAACATGACCCTGGCTTGTCCTGGGACTTTCCAGTTCCCCCTTACCCCCTGACCTGCCACCCTGTTCTGGAAAGAGCTGACTACACCTGTTGCTCAGAGGGACACTTGAGTCACAAGAGATTGCACCCCTGTACCCTCACACCATATTCCAAAATTAGCCCTGAACTGTAGATCTAACCAATGATTGCTCTTTTTGCTTCTGTCGTCATGGCTTCTGCTTTTGTGGTTTTGGTTTATAAAATCAAGTCTGTAAGGCCGAAAGATCACTGCCTGATTTGAGTGGACACTCCAGGTAGTCGTGCACTTGATCAATAAATCCACACCTAAATTTATCTTGAACCCAGGTCTCTGCTCGCTCTTATTCTCTGCACAACATAACTAGTGCCATCAGAAGGACCAACAATCTGCAGTGAAATGAGAATGAAGTCAGACTAACAATTCTACAAAATCCTATGGTGCAAAACTTTTAACAAACCTAAAGCAGGGTATCCCAGGTAAAACCTATCTGCTCCTAACCAGCCAAGGAATAGGGAAAAAGCAACTGCTACCCTGTAGGAATAGCCGTTTACATTAGGATAAGATATGGCCTTGAAAAAAACAACTTCATTTCCAGGAAAATGGATTTCATTGCTGCTAAAATCCTTACAAGTTATGTTGGGTGCTGGGTAACATGATGCATGAGCTGTGTAATTTGTTCAGTTAACAGGTTCTTGAGTGGCCATGTTTATTTCAGGATCTTTACAAAAATATTGTCCCACTCTCAGATCCTCACACTTGACAGTCTCTTGCCTCCCCCACTGCAGCCACTGTCCCCCACGGCCCTGCGCTCACAGTCACATACACAAGACCACAGGATGCCTAGGAGCCAGGTGGCAGCGGCTGTGGTCACGGCCTCTGCACTGCCATGATGGAGCTGCCTCCAAGTCTTCTGAACTTTAAGTAAACTATATATGATATATATCTAGAGAGAATTGAATGAAAATAGAAAAGAAAATTTTCTCAGCAATTTATGGTACCATTACAAAGATGGATGATATATTAGTACATGGAATTTTGTATAGTTTAAAGCAGAAATATTTTTAAAAATTTTGATATCCTAATGAAAAAAATTATATTTAATAAGGAACCAAGGAATTATATATTAAAAGTTAATTATGTATTAAACAACATAATCTTTAAGAATGAGTGGGTTGAAGAACAATTCATAGAAACTTTTTTTTCATCCTTTTAGCTGGGAGAAGACAGGGCAATTAGGATTAAGTGACTTGCCCAAGGTCATACACCTAGTACTCAGGTCCTCCTGACTCCAGGGCCAGTGCTCTATTCACTGCACCACCTAGATGCCCCAAAACAATTGCATTAAAGAGAATGACAGTATAGTGACAACATAACAAAAGCAATGGGATACAGCAAAGGTAGTGATTAGAGTAAAATGTATATCTCTAAATGTTTACATCAATGAAATAGAGACCAAGCAGATGAATAAATTGGACATATAATGAAAAAAAAACTAGAAAGAAGAACAAATTAAAAATCCTCCAACGCTACATTGGAAGTCCTAAAATTTAAAGGCAGTATTAATAAAATTAAAAGTAAAAAAAAACTGAATTAATTAGAACTAGGAGTTGGTTTTGTGAAAAACAACTAAAATAGATAAGCAGCTGGTTAATTTCATTTTTTTAAAAGAAAAAAATCTAAATCACCAGTATTAAAAATGAAAAACATGCATATATAACCCATGAAGATGAAATTAAAGCAAATATGAGGAGTTATTTTGCCCAATTACATGATGATAAATTTAATGATTTAAGTGAAATATAAGAATATTTGTACAAATATAAAGTGGTTAGATTAAGAGAAAAGAAAATGAAATATCTAAATAGATGTATTTTAGAAAAAAATATTATATATATTGAATAGGCTATAAATGAGCTTCCAAAGAGAAGAGCACCAGGACCAGATGGATTTACAAGTGAATTCTATCAAATATTTAAAGATCAACTAATTCCAAAATTGAATCAATTATTTGGAATAATAGGTATGATTGGCATTCTACAAAACTCCTTTTATAAAACAAACCAGGAGGAGTAAAAACAGAAAAAGAAAATTAAAGACCAATTTCACTAGTGAATATAGATGGAAATCTACAGGGATGTGCATCAGTTGGGAAATGACTGAATAAGTTGTGGCATATGATTGTGATTGAATATTATTATGCTGTAAGAAATGGTGAACTCAATGATTTTAGATGAAGAAAAAACATGGAAAGACTTGCAGGAAGTAATGAAGAATGAAATGACCAGAACCAAGAGAACACTGTATACAGTAACAACAATATTGTTTTAAGAATGACTTTAAATTATTTTGTCTATTTTAAATGCCCAAATTAATTGCAAAGAACATATAAAGAAAAATACTGTTTGTATCCAGAAAAAAATAATTGATAAAATATGAGTATGTGTAAAATAATTTTATGTATATATATACATATATATGTAATTATATATACATATATGTACTTTTATATCTAATCGTAGCCATAACTAGAGTAGTGGAAGAGGAAGGGAAGAAAAAAAATGACATGATGAGTTTGCTGTATATTTGAAAGGAATAACAAGTTATACAGTGTAGACTTGCAGTTTCATGTGTAATCATCTATTTTTTTTTGTACTCTGTCAAGGGAAGTTCTTTATTCCGTAAATTAAAAAAAATATTTTTTAAAAAGGCAATGACTGAAGAGCTCTTTAATCAGTCAGGAGTTTTATCCAGTCAAAAAATGTAAGCATTTTTTTTGCTGACACAGATGAACATAGATAAGAACAATAGAAAAGTACAAATTCCATCTTTGCCTATATACTTTATGGCCATTAGGACTATTTAGAAAAAAATGACTTTATGTTAGAGAACTACATTAAAATTCTAACACTAAACTATAAAATGTTTACAACTATCACAAGGCCCCAGAGTCATTCCTTGACTACTGGTTGTCTAAATATAGTATTGCCTTCTTCATTCGTTTATCTATTCATTCACTTATTTAATTATTTATTATTTTCCTATTTATTTAGTTATTCATTCATTTGTTTGTTTGTCTTTTTGTCATTTGTTTGTCAACAGAATTTTTATTTAAAGATTCTCCCTTAATAGTACATTGTCATGTGCATGTTTTGTACATAGCTTGTATTAATACATGTGAAATTATGTATTCCCTTAGTAAACTCTTATTCTTTTGAGGATAAGGACAGTCTTTCTTTTGTACTTACATATTCCCTCATGCACAGTGCTAAGAGCTAATAGATGCTTAATATTAAAAGTCATAAAATTCCTTGAAAGTTGCAAATACAGAGATAACTTGTATAGCTCTTCGATCATAAATATCAAAAAGATACAAAAATATGTTTTCAAAAGGTATTGACTCATTTCAAAGGTATCTGAAAACCTTGTTGTATATTTGAAAGGAATACCATGTTGTATACAGTAGATTTACAGTTATGGAAATGCTAATATTATTCTGTATTTTTAAAGGTATCTGCTAATGTTATGGAATATGCCTAAGAGTAGATCCCAAAAGATATTTCCTAAAGATAATTAGGTCCTTTAGATGCTCCTATTCAATTCTGAGAGTGTTTTGATTATATCAAGCCCAAGAACATTATAAACCTATAATGAAATTCATAATTACTACATAGAGTTCTTAATGACTATTAAATCAAGAAAATCCAAACAGATAAAGAATGCCCTTTCCCCAGTTCATGGCATATAATTGGAAGAACAACCTAAAGAGTTATTGATCACTATATATAATTTGGAAGGAATTGTAGAGTCAAGTACAAGCAGCTCTTCTGAGGACTGCTGCTGTGAATAGCTTTAAGGCTCTGGTCACATAATATAGTGACCTCTATTCAGCAATAAACTAAAGCAAAGCATTCACAGAATCCAATATTCATCATTAACAAGGATATAACAACTTACTACTAATGTGGTCACATATTCTTAAACAAAAGATATCATTCAGTAAGTCACCATCAGAATCAATCAATATAAAGTACCCATGTAAAGTCTTCTTTCATCTTGATTGAAGACTGGCTTCCAATCATCCTTAACTCAATTATCCTTAAGGAGCAATCATCCTTAACAAGTACAAAATACAAGATACAAAGGTCTCACCCCTAGATCACAGTAAATCTTGATCTTCTCAGTCAGCACTAAGTAAAAAAGGAAAGGTTCTTTCATCTTGACTCGAGGCTGACTCCCTAACTCCATGTTTCCTCTTACATGCTCTCAGCTCTTGTCTGAATTCACCCAACCATCACCTGGATTCACATGTAGGCAGCTCTAGCTCCTGATCCAGCTCCACACATCAAACTTAGTGGAGTTACAACAATGTTCATACACATTTCCGGCACTATCATAAATTCACTTTCTGCCAGTGAAATCAAGGACTTTTCTAGCAGACAGGGTCTGTGTCTGAGAAATTAGCAAAAATCATTGGTAAAGTCCCAGGACCTTTGAAAACATTGGCAAAACCTTCCTTCAGGACTTATATAAACAGAAAACAAGAAAATCCTTTTTCAGGACCTCTGAACCAGCAGTAAGGTCCCAGGCTTCTGTAATAGCAGCAATATCTTCTATCAGCAGACAAGTCTGACAAAGTAACATCAACACAGACAAAGTGCCTGCACCACAGCCATTCTTTTTCCCATTGCTGTTCAGTCCTAGATGTGTTTTAGCTTTTACATAATCAGTCCTTTCTGTTCCACCGACCTCTTATGTCCTTCCTATTCTGGTCTTTGCTAAGTTCATCCCTCTATGGGCTTCACAGGTTCTACTTCTAACAAAGACTTGATATAATCACAGGTAAAGTTCAAAGGGAGTTTAAGAGCTGAAACAAGGAGCTAAGTATTTGAACAACTAAAAGAAGGAGCTAAGTACAATTTTGCTTGCTATTACAGGAATTGGGCCTTCAATTGAACAAAATGTGAAAGCAGACTGCAGTGCATTTCTTAAAAGTGTAAAACCCACTACTGGGGCCAAATTCAGCCAAAAAATATTCCTGTATAGGTCCTTTAGATGCTCCTGTTCAATTCTGAGAGTGTTTTGATTATATCAAGCCCAAGAACATTATAAACCTAAAATGAAATTCATAATTACTACATAGAGCTCTTAATGACTATTAAGTCAAGAAAAACCAAACAGATAAAGAATGCTCTCAAAACTAGCTTAAAATGGAATTAGGAAATGTTTGACAAAATAAATACAAATATTGGACAACATAGATAATGTCAATTTGTGATTTTCTATGTTTATACATGGCCCTCAGGGATCCTTTTCTATTTGCATGGATACCGCTGATTTAAACAGTTTCACAACTCTTTTAATGACCTCAAACTCTTCACTGAAACCCATCTACTTTTTTATTCTACTTTCCTTCCATGGATGCCATGGAACTACAAATCACGGTGTTTCTCAGTCTCTGTAGAATTAGTTTCAGGTCATTAATGGCAATGATTAGAAAGACACAGAATGGATATGAGTTAGATGCAACATATTGCCATTACAGAATTGTTCAAGAGAAGGAAATGTCAAATATGTCATGACTGAGTTACATAAATAGAAAAGTATGTGAACTGATAATATAGCAAGAATGAGAGGTAACAAATGGATGTTATATGTGTTACATTGATATCCACAAAATTTCAGGAGATTTAGAGAAAGGTGCCCAGAATATTCAGTGGACTCTCTTGATTTACTGGAAGGTATAGACAAGAGTTTATACAAGATGAAAGGCTGCAAATGAGACACCATCTGTACCTCTGGAGTAAATAAGCCCCTCATTAAGATCATAGATCCTTTTAGGAAATTGGTTTGTAAGTGACTTATAAAGAATACTTGGGGAATATCACTTAGTTAAATGAATGAAATATGTACAAAGTTCCATTTAAGGTCAGGTTTTTATCCTAGTTTTCAATTTTAGTGATACTGAGTGAATTGACAGAAAATATAAAGATTTGTATTATGAATTTGCCCTGCTATGACTGCAGTGTAGGAATATTAAAAAATCAGAAGGTTCTATGGGGGAAAACACCCAAACTCTGAAATGCAAATTATTTCCTGCCCCAGTGGATTCTCAGCAACCTTTTGACTTTAAAGAAAAGACACAAATTCATCCTGAAGGGTAATTATTTGGAGGATGGGGGAGAAGAAGATGATTGGATACAATATTCGTGCCTTTTCAACCATAACAATGGCATTGCTAAAGTAATAGCAATAAAAATTTTGAACCATGACAGGCATTTCTATCTCTCCTCATAGAATATTGTTGGTTCCTCCTTCAAATGTACTTCACATAAACCTAAAGATTGCTCAGAATACATCTGATATGGAACTGACATTCTCATGCACAGAGATTTAGCCCTTTAAAAACACTTTTGATTATTTTTTCTTAAATTTTAAGAACAAAACTCCCAGTAATAATAAAACTAACTTTGTTCCTGAATACTTACTGAATGTTATTATGGTATTTTGGACATGTTTAAAATTTTTTAAAAAGGATTTCTTTTTCTAATTGATTCTGCTAACCAAGGAAGAAATATTTTATTTCAGACCATCTATATACATAACTTTCTAGTTTTGTGCCATTGACCCCTTGAGCAGAGCACGTATATTGTCCTGCTCAGAAATCCAATGGGGAAATTCATTAAGGAGATCATTCAAGTCTGTAAAGCCTATAGGCAGAGGAACAATATACTGCAAAATGTTGTTCAGTTCTTTCTAACTTCTTCTAACCTCATTTGGGGTTTTATTGGTAGAGATACTGGAGTGGTTTGCTATTTCTTCTTCAATTGATTTTACATATGAGGAAACTGAGGTAAACAAGATTAAGTGATTTGCCCAGGGTCACACAGCTAAGTATCTGAGGCCAGATTTTTAACTCATGAAGATAACTCTTCCTGATTTCCAGGCCAACACTCTGTCTACTACATGACTTAGATGCCCTATATGGTAAGCTGATAACTGTCAATATTGAGAATTGTATAATAATCATGACATTTAAAAGGGTTATATATAGATAGAGGATGTGGGTATAAATGAACTAATCTGATTATTAAAAAAATCTTATTAAGAGGTGCAAAGGGATTGTAATGGGAGAAAAGGAAAGGAGGAGATAGAAAAGACTAAATTATGTCACATGAAGAGGCATAAAAAACCATACTATGGTAGAGGGAGGGAAGGGAAGGAGATGAAGATTACATGAACTTTACTCTCATTGGTTTTGGTTCAAGGAGGGAATAACATAATCAGTTATAGGATTCTAAAGTGAAGAGAAACAAAAACTCATTATAGTAGAGGGAGAAGAGAATTTGTATGTGATTTACTCTCATTAGATTGGGTTCAATGATGAAATAACATACTTCTTTAAGTATAAAAATCTACTGTGCCCTACATGCAGTAGGAGAGGAAAGGGGAAGGGAAGGGGGCAGTTTAGATAGAAGGAAGGAAAGAAATATTAAGGGTAAGGGTAGGTAAAGAGAGGGGGTGGATAGGAAGGGAATACTGAGTGAGGCAGTAGTCAAAAGGAAAACTCTTAAGGAGGGGAATGGAGGAGGAAGAAATAAAAGCATAAAAAGGGGAGGGAATAGGATGGAGGGAAAGACATAGATAGCAATCATAACTGTGAATGTGAATGGGATGAATTCACCTATAAAATGGAGGTGGATAGCAGAATGGATTAAAAACCATAAGCCTATAATACACTGTCTACAAGAAACACATTTGAAACAAGGGGATAAGCACAGGGTAAAGGTATGAAGTAGAATATATTATGTCTCAGCTAAAGTAAAAAAAATAAAAGCATGGTAGCAGTCCTTATCTCAGATAAGGCAAAACCAAAAATGGATCTAATTAAAAGATATAAGGGAGGAAACTATATCCTGCTAAAAGGCACCATCAACAATGAATTGATATTATTACTTAACATATATGCACCAAGTAGTATAGCAGCCATATTCCTAGAGGAGAAGTTAAAGGAGTTGGAGGAAGATATAGATGGCATAACAATACTAGTAGGGGACCTCAGTCTTCTCCTCTCTGAACTTGATAAATCTAACCTCAAAATAAACAAGAAAGTAGTTAAGGAGGTGAATAGTATTTTAGAGAAGGTAGATATTTGCAATGCCATGCACGAGGAGCTTTCCAAAAGAATGCTACTGTGAACAGCTTTTTAAGGTTCTGATTACATGGTATAGTGAACACTCCATTTATTCCATCAACAAATCAAGGCAAATATCCACAACAAATCACAATATAATAGTCACAATATTACATTTTATCACCGAAAATCACAATATAGTGTTCACAACAGCTTAACATTAAAATGGCCACATAGTTTTCAACAAAGTGGTCACAATATTTAGAACAAAGAACAAAAGAATAATCATCTGGTATCTCTAAGGAGGTTTGCCTCTTTCCTTAATAATTCAATCATTTCACAATACAAGTCAGTCTTCCACTCATGGGGCAATTATAAGTTAACATGAGCAGTCACTTATCTAGCAATCAGTCACTAAGTATCATTAATCACCAAATACAATCATTAGAAAATTACAGAAACCCCCACCCCTCAGTCTCTAGTAAACTTCAATTTCATTACTGCATTAAATATCCAAGGACAGGCATTTTCTTCATCTTAACTCTGGGTGGTCTTTCAGATTCCCTGGATTCCCTTCCATGGTGCCAGCTCCTACCTGAATTCACCAAACAGTCATCTGGATTCGGAGGTAGACAGCTCCCAGGATCTTGTCCAGTCCTCCTGGAAGTTCTTGTTACACACTGAAGTTCACAGGGTCCAGCATATCTCAAAACCTTCACAACTTCTGTTGCCAGGAACTCAAGGATCACCCAAGCCACAAACAAACAAAGTCTTATCCTGGTCATGCTTTTTCAGTTCTCCAGCAGTTTGACTGGTCCTAGAACCCAGAAGAAATCTCAGCCTTCCAGGTGGTCTTCTTGGCAAGAAATCTCTCCCTTCCAGGTGGCCTTCACAACCTTCCAGGTGGCCTTCTCAGTAGCAACTTCAGCATTGACCAGATTCTGGTCTCAAGGAAATCCTCTTTCAGTTCTCAGACCAAAAGCAGCCAAGATCTGAGATGCTGGGAAGATTCTGCTTCCTCCACCAGGAGTAAAAATTCTTGATTCTGAGGGCCTCTCTCTGGGGTTCTTCTTATACACACACACACACACACACACACACACACACACACACACACATATTGGCTTTCTGTCTCAGCCAACCCCTTCCTGTTATGTCAGCAACAGGAGACAGAGTTCACCCCTTCTGTTTCTTTCACGGAGGTACTTATCCCTTAGTTACTAAGGGGTAAGTACCTGCTAAGTTAATTACCATTACAATATTATAGACCTTTAGAGAAAATTGAATGGGGATAAAAAGGAATATATCTTCTTTTCAGTGGTACATGGCACATGCACAAAAATTGACAGTGTACTAGGACATTGAAACCTCACAATTCAGTGCAGAAAGGCAGATAGTAAATGTATCCTTCTCAAATCATGATGCAATATAATTATATGTAATAAAGGGCCGTGGAAAGATAGACTAAAAACTAATTGGGAACTAAATAATCTTGTCCTAAAGAATGAGGTGGGGTGGTGCCTAAGTGGTGAAGGGAGTAGAACACCAGCCCTGGAGTCAGGAGGACCTGAGTTCAAATCTGGCCTCAGACACTTGACACACTTACTGGTGTGTGACTCTGGGCAAGTCACTTAACCCCAACTGTCCTCCCAAAATCAAGCAAAAAAAAAGAATGAGTGGGTCAAACAACAAATCATAGACATAATTAGTAACTTCATTCAAGAGAATGACAATAATGAGACAATATACTGGAGCTTATGGGATGCAGTGAAAGTGATTCTTAGGGGAAGATTTATATCTCTGAATGCATACATGAATAAAAGAGAGAAAATCAAGATTAATAAATTGGACATGCAACTGAAAAAGCTAGAAAAAAATTGAAAATCCCCAATTAAGTACAAAACAACAAATACTGAAAAGAA
>CM053594.1:165727470-165745996 GCA_028646575.1 Pseudocheirus occidentalis | reverse complement strand
GATCCCACAGGGGGGCTGAGTCCATTGATCAGGGCCTAGTGCTCTTGCATTGAGCAGCCTGGATCCAGATGGTGGTCTTGGGTGGTGGTCCTGGGGAGTGCTTTCAGCAAGCCAAAGCTAGGGGAGGCTGCAACACCCCCCTAATAGCTCTGGCAGCTGGGACAACCCCAGTGATTTGGAACAGAGCTTTCCCCCCTGGAAGCAGAGCTCACAAAGCTAAAAAAAGAACCAACCAATTAATTGACTGGCCAACATGAGGAAAAGGAAGCAAAATAAGAACAGCAATAAAACCCTACAATCCTTTTTTGTGGACAAAAAGGATCAATGCATGGAATGGGAGGAAGAAAACCCAGTCAGAACTCCCACACCAAATGCTTCCAAGACACTTGAAAAATGCCTAGTAGTTATAGATAATCTAAAAAAGGACTTTGAAAAACAAATAAGAGAAGTGGAGGAAAAATTGGGAAGAGAAATGAGAATGATGCAAGAAAACCGTGAAAAGAGAGTCAACAACCTGACTGAAGAAAACAACACTTTAAAAGATAGATTAACTCAAATGGCAAAAGAGGTCCAGAAGGCCAGTGAGGAGAAGAATGTCTTAAAAAGTCAAATTTCCCACATGGAAAAAGAATCTCAAACGCATTCTGAAGAGAATAATTCCTTCAGAATTAGAGTGGAGCAAGTGGAAGCTAATGACTTTATGAGAAACCAAGATGCTATTAAACTGTCAGGGGTCACTCTTTGTTCTAATGCTGCTTATTATTACAGACACATAGCTGCATACAGGAAAAGCATTGGCATGACCTGATTAGACTATAAAATGGAGGTTAGTCCCATCCCCTGAGAGCAGCATTCTGAAGGACTCCCTCTGCATTTGAAGAAAAGGAAATATAGTGGTGATGGAAAAGGGAGAGAGAGGCTCATTATGCTCTTATTAACCAACTGAAATCAAAATGAACTCTCAGATCAGCTTTGTCAGAACTGTTGACAACAATAACTGTGAATGTGAGAATATTATATTAGACTTGGAAGTCAGGAAGACTTGGGTTTGAATTCTGCTTCAGAGCATTCTTCCTAACTGTGTGATACTGGGCAAAACATGTCAACCCTCTGAACCTCATTTTCTTCATCTGGAAAATGGATGTAAGAATACCTATAGAATGTAACTTACAGGGCTGTTGTTATGATCACATGAGATGATGTATGGAGAATGCTTTGCAAACCTCAAAGTACCATTTAAATATAAGTTATTACAGGATTTCCCAAAAGCCTTAGCACAGTTTTAAGCTATTAAAGCTAAGGCTAATGGGTTAAAGGCTATAGCTTTCTCCCAGAGGAAGAAACCTCTCCCTTTCCCTATTTCTAATGGAAAATATTTGATGGGGGCAGGAAAGGATTAGTTGTAAATTTCCAGGGCTAATACTTTTTAAGCTATTAAAACTTAAATAAAGCTAATAGTTTTAAGCTAAAAAAAGTACTGAGGGATGGCTAGGTGGCACAGTGAATAGAGCACTGGCCCAGAAGGACCTGAGTTCAAATCCAGCCTCAGACACAACACTTACTAGCTGTGTGACCTTGGGCAAGTCACTTAACCCCAATTGCCCTGCCTTACTCTCTCCTGCACCCCTAAAAATTACTAAGGAGCCTCTGTATGGAGTTAACAGGAAAGAGAGAATTAGAATTCACAGACACTGGATTTCAGTTTTGATTTGTCCTTAGGATCACACTGTCTTAACTATCTTGGTCTAATATTCCATCCAGAAACTTAGATTACCCAAATGAAAAATTAGATGAAGTATGGTGGTTGCATTATTGTATTCTTTTCACTATTCAATTATTCTTCTTTTGAAAAAAAATATAATTTTGGGTTATTAGTTAGCTTTGAAAAACTTTTTTTTGTTCATTCATATCATTGATGTATATTTAATGATCCTCATAGGTAATAATTTCTTTATGCCTTTCACCATACAGGAATGCCTCCCTTCTCCTCCTTCCCCCCAAATTATGCTATTCTAAAATTTGCCTTTTTAAAATTTTAGCAGCTTTAAGAAACTGACTTATCTTCATGGTGTGTTTAATCTTCAAAATGTTTTAATTAGGACACTACCAAGATTCCTATTTTCCCAGGAACCCAAATGTAAGTTTCCTAATATTTCTTTAGGTCTTAAATATGAACCCGGCAGTCTATTTCATCTTTATCATACTAATGAAGTCATAAAAACATGAAGATTTAGATGCCCATTAGGAAACCATTTCATACCATTAATTTAGATGCTCTATAAAGATTACTTATTTATTTGGCTAGTACAGAAATCATAATGTCATGGAGAAAGACAGTAGTTTTCTACTAATCAAAATGCAGAACAAAATCCAACAGGTTTTGTTACTGCCATGCATATATTGTACATATTAAAGACAGGAATCTGGGACAAAAGGATAGGTAGTAATGACCTTATATGCTTTGCTTAGCTTTTGTTCTTAATTAGGTTTATTTGCACCCTGATCTGGGGAGGATCTTGGGAGTAAGCTGGGCTATATTGTCTCAGTGTCTATATAGCACTTATTTTTGAAAATGTGCATGTGTGTATGTCTAAGTATATATACATATGTTTTTATAAGTATGCATATGTGTTTAGGCAGACTCTTCTAAATGGTTTTAATGGGCATATGATTTCAATAAGGTTTTAAATAGGAGTTACAAGGGAATTTAAAATTCTAACTTAGATAATTATTTGGAACAAAAACTTAGAATCATCACCAAACATAGGTTAACAAAAAAAAAATACACATCTTTCCTTAGGGTACAATGGTTGTTTTTTTTTCCCTTTTATATATTCACTTAGATATGTAGTGACTTATAAATTATGAGTTACAAACTGTAAGAATTCACTTTACTCTTGTCAGGAAGGAGCTTTCTAGGTACTTTACTACAGGATCTGGTGTGGGAGAGGGAAGGGAAGAAAGGAGGGAGAAAGAGAGACAGAGACAGAGACAGACTGAGACAGAGACAGACAGAGACAGAGAAAGAAATGACTCTAAAGGGCTGAAGTCCAGTCATACACCAGGACATTACGAACAGAAGAGAAAAAAAAATCAAATGTACATGAATGATTAAATGTATAGAAACATGAGGCCTAGAGGAGATAGACAGTGAGCAAAGGGATGGCATCACCAGAAAACATCAGTAGTCCTTCAATATAAAAATTGTGAATTGTCTCTAACCTATGTGTGTGTTCTTTATGTTACCTATTTTTCTCTGTTACCTTCCTTTAGGAGACTTGGAAATATACAAGAGAGTTTACTCCATGTGTTCAGGAGGGAGAGAGATCTTTTTTTAACACTATTTGCTAAATTTTACTGAATGTCTTTTTTGAAACACATGTATTTTCTGGATGCTTGGCAAAAGTAAGTGTATGGGGTCTTGTGAATCATGATTCTGACTGACTATTGACTCACGTGGTACCTAAAACCTGAAAGTAAAATGCTCTGGAGTGTCTACATATGGGGTAAGCATATGGGGTCTTGTGAATCATGATTCTGACTGACTATTGACTCATGTGGTACCCAAAACCTGAAAGTAAAATGCTCTGGAGTGTCTACGGAAAAGAGGATGCCCAAATAGCTGCAGACTCTCTGTACCTGTCTATTTCTGTCTCTGTCTCTTACTCTGTATGTCTCTCTCTATTTCTGTCTCAATGTCTGTGTGTATATGTAGTGTGTGTGTGTTAAAGAACATTCATTAATTTTTCATCATTTTTAATATCTAACACTCACTTTACACTAATTAGATAAATCATATAACTTCAACTGAAGTGTTAACATCTCAAAGGATTGCCTGACCTTAAATCTTGATGGGTAATACATTTCTGCAACAGAGATATAATTTCATTTGTAAATAGAGAATACAAGCCTTTCTTCAAGGTACGATGTCTTCAATAAGGCCAATAAAAAAGGATATTTATTTTGCACTTACGATATGCAATGAGCTGAACATTTAGTTTTCAAAACAAAAGAGTGACTGGCAACATTGTACAATGGAAACAACACTGGACTAGAAAAAAAAGATGAGCTGTTGGACCTTGGTGAAGATGCTTTACTTCTCTGGGTCCCAGTTATATCATCTGAGGGTTGAAGAGATAGATAGATCCATTTAAAAGACCTTTCATTTTTTTTAAAGTATGTTTCTTTAGTATGATGAATTATTGTTTTTTTACATTTTAATGGTTAGATGCATTTTGTCTTAGAGTTGTATTATCAGTGCTACATTTAAGATGCATAAGAGTAAATTTGAGATCTTTTGTTCTTAGCTCTTAAAGTGATTTATTTATTTGCTATTCTTTTATGTGTGCTCTGGTGAGCTTCATTTTGGACACTTGACTTTAAGAGGCCAGTAGGATAT
The DNA here is from genome assembly GCA_028646575.1 of Pseudocheirus occidentalis. NCBI lineage: Eukaryota > Metazoa > Chordata > Mammalia > Diprotodontia > Pseudocheiridae > Pseudocheirus > Pseudocheirus occidentalis. The sequence goes on along the minus strand of CM053594.1, from coordinate 165,741,597 downwards.
CAAGGCACAGATGTTGAAGGGAAAAGTTGTAAAAGTAAAGTCAGGAGTTAGAGAAATTGTTTTAAGAAAGAAATATAAATTTGAAGTCATGCCCATAGGGGTGGTACTTGTAGACACTGTGCAAAAGAAAAATCTGTAGAGGGATTTGAAAGGACAAGGTCAAAGATTGAGGAAAGAATTCTATTTCAGGTAGGGAAGAGGAGAAAGAAGAAAATGAATTTTTTAGAGAGTTCTGTAAAAGATGAATCAGAATAATGAAATTTAAAGAAACTACTATTACAAACTTGGTGTAGAAGTGTAAGAGTTGATGTTTTTATTTGCTCTGTGAATATTAAGAAATCAGCAACAGACAACTAAGCCAAAGATGATGGCAGTTCATTAGTTGCAGGCCATCTGGGTAAGTGCTGAAATCCCCCAGGGAAAGTCAAGTTTACTCATGCATCATTAAAACCGCAGAAACATTGTAGATGGCCAAATGGCAGGGAAGGGCTTATGCAACTGTTAAAGAAAAATGAACCATGGAGATAAATAAAAGTGAAGACAAGAAATTCAAAGTCATAATTTCCATGACTTTAGAAGGGAATTGCAAAGGGAGGTCACAGCTACAAGGAGTTGTCTGGTGGTGAGACTCTGAGTGCAGAGATATCTGGGTTACTTTCCATCTATGCAAATTCAGTAGCTTCACTCCCTTCAGGGTCTTAGAAACTGTGATTATGGAAGTCAAAATTCTGGAATCAATGCCATGGAATTCAAATGAAGGTAAGAAACCTTTGTTATGGCAATGGGAGTAAGCAATGCTATGTTCTACAAACAAGATAAAATTAGGACTAAGAAAAAGTCACTGAATTTGGTAAATAGGAGGTCATTAGGGCATTTTAAGAAAATACTATAGTAATATGGAGGAGAAGGCAGACTATAAAGTATTAAGGGTAAGTAGAAACTTAATTATAGACAGTGAGAGTAATCTTTTGAAAGAGATGAGGTGGTAGAATAAAGAGGTTACAGGGACAAAGACATCTTATGTATTTTTTTTGTTTGCTTGTTTGTTTTAGTTTTGCTATTTTTTCCAGGATAGAGACAATGTTTATAGGAGTTGTCAGTGGAAACACTGAAAGGGACTGAAAATGAATAGAAGGGAAATATTTGGTAGACCAATGTCTTATAGAAGATGGGAGAAAATGTTGAGGAACACTTTGGAAACATAAAAGAAGAAAATGGGTTAAATTTGAGAAAAAACGAGTATAGAAGTTGAGGGAATTGATAAAGTATAGATTCATAGTATTTATGATAGATTATGAGAGAAGGGGTGGAGTGGGAAGGTTGAAGTGACAATGAGAACACTCAATTTCCTCCACCAATTATCTGACTATATACTTATTTCCTCCAAAACCTACTAATGAACCTGATATACACAAAAATCTGTTAAGGGCAGGTAGTCTTTTCACCTTAGATGAACCCTGGTCAAAAAATGTGGCATAGTTGATTAAGTATTAGCCTTGGATTCAGAAAAACATTACTTTAATTACTTCTACAGACACATACTTGCTATGTAATCTTGGGCCAATCATGTAGTCTCAGCTTTAGTTTTCTTATTATTAGCATGGGGATAATGCTAGCACCTATGTCAGAGGGTTACTGTGAGAATATAATGAGATAACACCTGTAAAGTAGTTTGCTATTATTTTTTCTTGAGGGGTATTGAATGATAAGTACACACAAAATATATCAGCAAAAATATTAGCTTAAGAAACATAAAAATTACCGCAAATTACTTCTTCATAATAAGAGCAGTTATCCTTAAAATACATTATCTCTTAAAGAAGAATGTCAATTGTTACTCCTCTTAAGCTTGATTGTTCCTATCTTGACAAAAGATCTAGTTATGCAGAATTGAACATAATTTGTCAGGCATAGTGCTAAAAGCCCGGAATACAAGAAGAGGCTTGTGACAGAATGGGAGAGACAAGACAATAAGCAAACAAATATGTACAAAACAAGCTATATACAGGCAGGATACTGGAATGATGGAGTGGAAGAGATGACTAGGTCTTAAATGAAGCATAATTCTGCGTACTGGTAAGTACCAAGGGGGTGCTAATGCTTGTCAGTAGCTGTTTCTAAAAGGGAGTGGGCTGGAGAATGACTGTGACTGATTTTAATACTTCTGAGATGCTGTGAGGTCAGCACGAAAGAGTTTTAACTTAAGCATTGATATCACTAAAGATGATTTCAGGGGAAAAATTCTATGACAACTGCAGAGGATGAGGAAAGGGTGGTGTAAATATAGCTTGTACTTCCAAACAAGAGAAATTGCTGAGTTACTCTGGCAGAAAAATAGTCTGAGTGGTTATGGAGAGCAAAGAGTTTTGAGGCCTTCCTCCTGTATTTGTGTATCTGAAAATTGGTTAGTTTCCAACAGATATGTTTTCAAAAAAAGTGTTTTTTCCAGAGGGAAGCCAGGTTCACATAATGCAAAGAAGTAGAAGTCATGTTCAAAGGAAAAAACAGATCCAAAATGTAATTTTGCTTACAACATAACGAATGTTCTTACTGTCTAAGTTGGAAGAGTCAGAGGGTTCAGTATATAAAATGACACTTGAAAAATTTTGTTTTATTTGTTTTGCTATCCATTTAGCAAAAACAATGGTTAATATTACATGGCCCATTAAGGTTTTAAAGGGCCTTGAATTTATTGTCACTTTTGTGTCTCATGATAACCCCATGAAGTAAGTACTAAAGGTGTCATTATCATGATCATTTTATAGATGAGGAAGCTGAGCCTGGGAAAGCTTAAATGGCTAGTAAGCATAAGAAGCTGAATTTGGACGCTATCTTTCTTCACTGCAAGTTTAGCACTTCATCCATTATATCTCATTGCTTCTACTGTGCAAAGTCAACACTTATATTTTTATTACCAAAGTATTTGTTTCTCAGATGCTTTCTCATCTATCCATTCTTTCCCAGTCTTAATAGCCCAGATAATGTTGCATTAATACCACAGAGTCTTCCCTGATACTTTTAGCTCATACTGATCTTTTGTGTCTCCAGAGTCAATTGCATTTACTGTCTCTTCTGCATGTGTATGATATGCTTTTCTTCTTTCCCAATTTATTACATATGTTGTGTCCATGATACTTGCTTCTTGCCCCAAATGCCCCAGGACCGCTACTTAAGGTTGAGGTACTTTTGCAGGTTTCACATTTACCAAATACTAGAGCTAACACTGAACCAATGATGTTTTGAGTTTTTGTTTTTTCTAGTCATCCAGAGAATACTATTAGTTCAAGTCAAAATCAGTCAATGAAATAGATTAGTAAGAAAAAAATAATATTAGAATATTTTCCCCATAAACATAGTATTCATACTACAATAAATATAACATCCATGGGAAGAGGGAGCACCAATAAGGATATATGCAAGGCTCATATAGGAAACCTACATGAGAAAAACACGTTTGTGGACCACACAATTAGGGAATAAATGTGACCCAAAATACATGTGAAAAAGTAACTGACACTTATAATGTTACAGGATTTACAGTGTCTTGTGAAAACATTAATCAGATCTCAATAAACCTATTCCCTGCTAGGCATGGAATATTTACTGGATATTTTAGTTCAACTGGTCAGTACTAGAAGTTGTTTCCAGCTTCTAGGCATGGTACATTTTGCAGAGAATTGCTCTGCTGGTCAAAGACAGGTATTGCCAGTCCATTGTCCACATCATTCTATATTGCATGGAAATTATGGATGAAATGAGAGACACCAAAAAAGAAAACATCTTCTGCACATAAGCACGTTGTGTAAGTGTGTCTTGGGCCAGTTAGAATATAAGTTCCTTGAGGATAGGAATCACATCTTATTCATCTTATGCCCCCTTTAATGACTGGCATAGTGCCTAGGTGCTTAAGAAATATATATATATTCAGTCAAGTGGGATTGAAAATTATGTAGAAATTACAACTTCCAAAACATGCATATTTCAAATGAATTAAAGGCAGGTGTGGTGCAACCACTACATTTACATATCCATCTGTTATGTTTCTAGAATTTGAGCTTTCAATACTCCCCAAGGTTTCCAAATTAACTCCACAAATACTTAATAGAATCATATTCACATAGTTATTGAATCATTTTACATTGAGCTCAGCAGAACTTTTGAATTTTACTTACCATATCAATCAGTAAACAGAGGAAAATGACCAAATTTATTTGAGTATGTGGGGGAATATTCCAGCCAGATAAAAAAACAGTACTTACTGTTAATTCCTGAAAGATTCTGCCAGATTTTTTTTTCTCTCTTCACATAACACATGGGTTGTGGCATTTGTGAATCCCAAACTAGAGCTTATCTGCTGGATAACCTTCAGAGTGAAAAGAATCCTCAAGGAGAGTAGTCAGAGGGTCAACTGAATGCGTTTTTCCTTCTCAGGGTATTTCCTCACAATCTGTCAATATGCCTGACAAATGGGACAAATAAATATTTTGAAAATCTTCACAAATGCTTCCTCCTAACTTTCCTATTATTATTGAGGGAAGCACCATCCTCCCAGTCACTCAGACTTGCAATTTAGTTATCTTCCTTGATTGCTCACTTTCTTTATCTCTCACCACCATATTCAATGTCTTGTTTATTCTATCTTTGAAAGATCTCTCATACATTTACCCTTCTTTTCTCTGAGATTCACCACCCAAGGTCAGACCCTCAATACCTCATGCTTAGACTATTACAATTGTTTGGTGTTCAGCTTCCCTACCTAAAGTCTCTCCCCATACTAGCCCATCCCCTACTTAATTATCAAAGTGATCATGCCAAAGAACAGGTCCGACCATGTCACTACTTGTTCAAAAAAATGCAGAGGCTCTTTATTTTCTCCTGTATAAAATCCTATATTTGCCTCTTATATAAATATAAAATCATTTGCTTGGCTTTTGAAGACCTTCATAACCTGGGACCTTGCTATCTTTCCAATCTTTTTACACTTCTTATATTTTACTCTTCTCTTCTACAATCCAAAGACTATAGAACCCTTGTTATTCCTTGAAAAAAAACTGTCTCCTGCTTCACTGCATTTTTTTCAGGCTACTTTCCTATGTCTGAATATTCTCTTGATTCATCTTTGTTTCCTGATTTCTGTGACTTTCTTCAAAATGCAGCTAAAATTCCACCTTCTACAAGAAGCCCTTTCATGTCTTCATGTTAGTTTCTTCCCTCTGAGATTATCTCTAATTTACATTATCAATCTCCTCATTCTGTTTCCCTTTCTCTCTGTCTCTCTGTTTCTCTTTCCATCTCTGTCTCCCCCTGATGTCTGCGCATGTGTACATAATTTCTTATATACTTTCTCCCTCCATTTGAATGCGAGCTTAATTAAGGCAGGACCCTCATTTTTACCATTCTTTATATCAATACCAGTCAGCATAGTGCCTCACACATAGCAGCTGCTTAATACTTGTTGAATTAACTTATTCTATTTCAATTTTTAGTCACTTATATTTTTTGACTCTATAAATATAGACATAGACTTAATGAACTCTGGAGTAACCCATGTTTGTTATTAGGATGAAGAAAAAATGTTGTATTGGTTTCTATGGTTTAATATTTTCTGTTATATAGAGCTTCCATTAAATTCTTACTCTTATAACAGAGGATCAAAGAATCATAGATTTAAAGATGGAAAAGAACTCAGAGACTAACAAATCCAAAAGGTAGGGGGGCGCTAAGACTGAGAGACTTTTAATGACTTTACCAAGACCACAGAACTAGTTTCTATGGTTAGTATTTCAATCCAGATCTTCCTCACATCAGGTATTACTCTTTGCCTACTATGTTACATTACCATCTAATTATACTGTGGAGTTGACCTGTTTACTCAAAGCTGGTAAGATTTTCACTCTGTATTGTGGTCTAAATGTCTGTTGTGTTAGGAACAGCCTAGCTAGTTTGAGAGATTGTTATACTGAAAAGACAATCAGGTGGTGAAAGCTTCAGGCCACAGGGATCCTTAAAGTCATTTGCTGAGTTGTGGAAAGATTAGTGTTCATCTATAGAGTTAGGTATATTGATGGAGACCTGTTTGAAAATAAAGTAGCAGACCAGTATCAGGTTATCTCTAAAATCATGGCCATGATGCCAGAAAACAATATAGGATTAATTATTTTTATTTGACTTTAAAAAAGGTTAAAATGTAAGTTTCAAACAGAAACCATAGGCTTTATGAAGGAAATAGAGTTAGATGTATGTCTAAGGCTCCCAAGCCTTTTTCAAGGCTCAGCTCAAGCGTCACTTACTACATGAGGTCCATTGTAATTTTCCCTGGTAATGTTTCCATTCTAAAAACTTCCACAAAACTTTGTGTTTACTTAGTATATTAAAAAAATATTTTCTTTGTATCCTGGTGTGAAAATTTAAAACTTTATGTTTTTAAAGTTATGATAATTTTTGGTATTATATTCATTGTTTGATATTATAGATATAATGAAAGGACTTCAAGATGGAAACACTTTAGCTTGGAGGTCTTAATACCCATAGAAAGATAAAGGCAAAACAGCTTATACTTTCCACTTTTAACTCTGTGTCAGGTATATAAAGCCTGTAGCTTTTTAATTGGATAAATTCTTGATCTGCTGCAAGGCCTTGAACAATTCTTCTTCTGCTGATTTAGTTCACTTTAGATCCTCCCATCAGTTTGTGGTCATGATACAGAAACTCTCCCTACTTAAGCTTCACCCAAGTCTGATGACTATAAGAGATCTAGATTACTTTTTTTTTTACCAGATCTGGGGTTGGTTCAGAAATGCTCCCTCCTACATGTAGCATCAATATCTGTTCCCAACCAAATCCATTCTTAGGGTATATAATCCTGAATGCCAGCTTTGATATGCTTCCCTCCACAAAATGGTCTCCTTTAACCCCATGTTGGGGCTGGTTTCTTTCATATGGGAGCAAAACTTTGCCTATTTATATTTACATTTTGTGTATAAACTTTGTTTGCCTACTGGATACATTACAAAAATTAAAGCCTGTGATTACATAATTTTACAGAGTAACAATTTCCTAGAAATCCAGAATCCAGGTAGTTGAAGCCAAATAAAGCATATGAGTTAAAATAAATATTATACAGAAGACAATGGAGAGGCAATAGAAGGGCTGGAGAAGTATAATGCCATGTATGAGCATCTTTCCAGAAGTATGCTACTGTGAACAGCTTTTAAGGTTCTGATTACACAGTATGGAGAACACTCTACTCAGAAATAAATTAAGGCAAAATATTCACAAAAAATCAAGGTACAGCATTCATAATATTACAACATCACAGAAAATCACAATATAGTATTCACAATAGCTTATCATTAAAATGGCCACATAGTTTTCACCAAAGTGATCACAATATGTAGAACAAAAAACAATCACCTCAAAGTACAATAGCCAAATTCTTCCACTCATAGGGCACACTAAACTAACTCAATCAGAATTTATTCAGCAATCAATTACTATCATTAGTCACTAAGTACAATCATTAGAAAATACACAAACTCTCCAAGCCACAAGTAAGCTACAATTTCATCATTATTCAGTACCCATGGAGAGATCCTTTCATCTTGATTTGGGGCCAGTTCTCAGATTCCCATGATCCCCTTAAATGGTCCCAGATTCTACCTGAATTCACTAAACTATCAACTGGGTTCAATGCAAACAGCTCCCAGTTCCTTGTCCAGCTCTCTGGGTATATTCTGCTCCACACTGAAGTTCATAGGGTCCAGTCCATCTCAAACACTTCACAATTTCTGTTGCCAAGAATTCAAGCCACAAATAGACAAAGTCTTAGTATCACGGTCAAACTTCCTCAGTCTTCAAGAAGTTTGGCTGTTCCTAAGACCCAGAAGAAATCTCTGCTGGCTCTCAGAATAAAAATCACTTCTCCAAGGTTTTCAAAACAAAATCTTTTTTTTCCAGCCTGGGAAAAAGGGGGGCATTGGCTTTCCTCGTCAGCCTTCCTGGCAGCAGCAACTTCAGCCTCCACAGTTCTTGTCCAAAGAAATTCTGACTCAGTTCTCAGTCCAACAGTAGCAGCTCAACCTCCAGATGCTGCTGAAAGAAACTCTCTCTGTCCCCAGCAGAACAAACTGTGCCACCAGATTCTGGTCTCAAGAAATTCTTACTGTGCCTCTCTGGGGCTTTTCTTATACACACTCATAGCATTAGCTTCCTGTTTCTGCCAACTCCTTCCTGTTACATCAGTAGCAGGAGACAGGAGTTCATACCTTTGCTTTCCCCAACAGTGGCTTGATCAATTACTAATTGCTAAGTACCTGCTACCTTTCTTAACTTGAAACAAGGTGCTAAGTACCTGCTTACTTGCTAATACAAAAAGTGGACCTTCAAATTCAAATTAATTACCATTGAAAGAATGTTCTAACATAATCAGTGAGCAACTACAAAGATAAAAAGGAGGAAAAGATGTCTTCAGGGAAATATATGAAAAGAAAGCAAGATGAGTTAATTGCAAAAAAAAGGTGAAGTGATAGATGGAGAATCAGAGTCTTCAAGTGGTATACTTGGGATATCATTATAATATTATTATGGCCTCCAATCTCATAGGTTGAATATTTGTGAAAAATTTATGGGATAACATGATCAAGAGTCACATTGGTGAGCAGGTATGGATGGATTACAGTAAATACCTTATGAGGGAACATTTAAACTGAAGACATTATATGTCTATGCAAATATTTGAATATGTTTTCTATTTACTTACTGTGTATTGGTTTCCTCAAATGGATAATCTGTGAGGACTGGGACTATTTCAGTTTTCTGCTTTTTGTTTTTGTTTTTGTCCTTACATTCCCAGGCCTAGAACAATCCATCACAAAATAAATATTTAATAAATCTTTGTTGCATTATCTAATAAATGAAAGATCAATGAAATCTTCAAATGTTCTTAATAAATAAAGGTCCATACTCACACTTAGGCCTCCTGATAAATTAATGTCATTTTGATTTTGTTGCTCTTATCTATATTAGTGGTTCCTAACCCAAATTACACTAAGAAGCAGTAAAATACAGAAACTCTCTATCTCTGAATCAGGAACTGAGAAAAAAATGATATAGATATAGGAAGATCATAATACAGGGAAGAGAAAAAGGAAGATTTAGTAATTTAAAGAATTGTTTTAAGATTTAAAGAAATGATAAGGACATTTAATAGTATAATGAAAAGAGGGGCTGTCCCAGAACTTCCACCTCCATTAATGTACTTACAGATGATCCATATGCAGTTAATCAATCAAAGACTTAATCTACATATGAACAGAGTCTAACAAATCAGTTTGGGAGTATTTAAGTCCTTTTGGTCCATTTGGTGAAATTAGATTATGAAACTCAAGAAATGTATTGTATTGGTTAGAAGTATTAAATATGCATCTCAGCATAGTTATATCAGAAAACAGACCAGCAAGGGGACAATCAGTTTTCTAGAAACATTGTGAAGAGGGAATGTTTTACTCTTTCCTTCTCCTATGTGCAGAGGATTACCACATGAACTTTCCAAAGGTCAGGAGAGTTGGTCTTTTCATTAATGTTCTTAGCACTGTCACAAGAACAACTGTGGTCCAAGAACAATGTAGTGCAATGCAAGGGTTTTCAGAAGGAAAGCATCATCCCATACTAAGATAGCTTTATTTGCAAAGGTAGGATAAGAAAAGTCTTGGTTGTATGACCTCCATGCCCACAGTGCCCCACTACAAGGAAGGGAAATAAATAAATATTTATGAAATACCATATCCACTATATTCCAAACACTGTGCTAAGATCTTTATAAATATTATCTTATTTGGTCCTTACAACAACTCTGGGAATTAGGCATTATTATTTTTTTTTACCACTTTACAGTTGAGGAAACTGAAGCAGAGAGAAGGTAAATGATTAACTCAGCATAACACAGACAGTAAACTCAGGTTTTCTTGACTTCAGGCCCAGTGCTCTATCCACTGCACCACCAACTACCTTTACATTTAGAAGGGGAGGTGGAACTAAGATGATGGAGAGAAGTCAGGAAGTTTTCTAAGTTCTCTCTAGTGTCTTTCAAAAGCAAGGCTAAATCAGGCTTTTAAATGGATTCTGGAGCAGTAGAACCCAAAAAAAATGGATTGAAAAAAATTTCCAGCCCAAGAGAATTTAGAAAAACTTCAAAAAAGATCTCTCTCTTGGGTAAAAGAAAAGCACATCCCAGTATAGAGCGTTAAGACAACAGGAGGCTGTTAGTCCCTGCACAGATCAGCAACAGACCCCTCTGTCATCATTAAGCAGGCTAGTGGCACAGAAGGCCTGCTGTGAGAACTCTAGCCCCAGTGCAGAAGGCAAATTTTCAGGTACAGAGCCCTGGCACATGAGGCACAACTAGGTCCAGCCACCCCAGGGAGTGCACAAGCCACCAGCATGTGAGGTCCTGGGATGGAAAGCCAGTGATCAGGACACTGACCGCTGGAACAAGATGCTTGGAATAATACCCCCCCCCCGCCCCAGAAGCAGAGCTAAACTTTTAAAAAGTGAGCAAAAATAATAAAAAAAAGTTCTAATCATAGAAAGCTACTATGGCAACAGGTAAGATCAAAGCACAAATTCAGAAAAGACAAAAATGTCAAAATGTCTTCATGTGAACCTCAAATAGGAATTTATCTCAAGTCCAAAAAATCCTCTTAGAAGAGCTCAAAAAGGATTTTAAAAATAAGGAAAGAGGTACAAGAAAAATTGGAGAAAAAAAATAAGAGTCATATAGGAGAATTACGAAGAAAAAGTCAACAACTTGGAAACAGAAACACAAAAATTGACTAAAGAAGACAACTCCATAAAAATATGGAATTGGTTAAATGGGGGAAAAACATATTGTAGAGTTGGGATTGCAACTTCTGGGAGCCAAGAGGACTGATTACTCAGTAAGTCATTCTCACTCTCACTTATTGACCCCGAAAAACTCAGAGAATATTGCCCCAAGACAAATATTTAAATAATGGAGGCAGCATAAAAAGCAAAGTACAGCAGTCTTTTAGCTCGAGAGGCTAAGGGGATTAAGGGAAAGATCTCTCCTGCTGTGCCTGAAGGTGAAAGGAAGAGCTAAAGCAGTATTTTAACAGTCAAATAAGAAAGAAGAAAAACTTTTAAAATACAGTTAACAAAATGGGGTAAAAAAGAGTACAATGAATAATTTTATCTCCTAAAAAAGTAGAATAAGCCAAATGGAAAAGGCAGTACAAAAGTCAACTGAAGAAAAAAACTTTGTTAAAAAATAGAATTGGCTAAGTATAAGCTAACGAATCTATAAGACATCAAGAATCAACCAAATTAAATCAAAAGAATGGCACAGTGAATAGAGCACTGGCCCTGGAATCAGGAGGACCAGAGTTCTAATCAGGCCTCTGAAACTTAACACTTACTAGCCATGTCACCTTGGACAAGTCACTTAACCCCAACTGCCCTACCTTCCCCCCTCCAAAAAAAAAGCAAAAAACAATAATGAAGAAAATAGAACAAAATGTAAACAACATCATTGGAATAAACAACTGTCATGGAAAATACATGCTGGAGAGATAATTTAAGAATCATTGGTTTACCTAAAAGCCATGATCATAAAAAGAGCCTGGACAGCATCATTCAAGAAATCATCAAGTAAAACCACCCCAAGGTTCTAGAACCAAAGGGTAAAATAGTCATTAAAAGAATATGACAATTCACTCCTAATAGAAATCACAAAAATGCAAATGTCAAGGAATACTGTAGCCAAATTCCAGAAATATCAATTCAAGGAGAAAATAATATTGGCAGCCAGAAAGAAACAATTCAAATATTGTAGAACCACAGGACGTTGCAACTTCTACATTAGATAGGAGTACTTGGAATGTGACATTCCATAAGGCAAAGTAGCCTGGATTACAATCAAGGATCAACTATCTAGCAAAATGGAGCATAGTCTTTCAGGGGAAGAAATGGATATTTGATGAAATAGGGAACCTCTAGACTATCCTAATCAGAAGACCATAACTCAACAGAACATTTGATCTGCAAATACAAGACTCAAGAGAGGCATAAAAAGGTGAATATGAAAGGAAAAAAAATCAGAGAGAGGGTTAGTTTAAGGTGATTTTGATGTAATGATAAAAAAACCTAATTAAGTGGTGAAAAAGGATTTTAATAGGAGAAGAGGAAAGTGGGAGGCAGAAAAGGGTAAATAATACTACATGAAGTGGTACCAAGTGGTATTACAGTAGGGAAAGAAGGGAGAGAGATGAGCATTGTTTGAAATTTACTGTCATTAGATTTCACTCAAGAAGGGAATAACTTAGGTAGATATACAAATTTCTTTACCTTATAGGCAATTGGAGGGGAAAGGGGAGAGAAAATAGAGGGGGGAAGAAGGGAGGGAAAATTGGTGAAGACAGTGATTAAAAGCAACACTCTAGCGAGGAGGAAAAGAGAGAAGGGAGGAAGAAAAGAAAAACTAAGGTGGGGGGGATAGGATGGAGAGAATGACAGATAGTAATCATAACTGTGAATGTGAATGGGATGAACTCTCCCATAAAATGGAGGCGAATAACAGGACTGATTCCTACGGTATGTTGTTTATAAGAAACACACTTGAAACAAAGGAATACACATAGGATAAAATTAAAAGACTGGAATAGATTATGTTATGCTTTAGATGAATTAAAAATAAAGAAGAAGGGGTAGCAATCCTGATCTCAGACAAAGCAAAAGCAAAAGTAGATGTAATTAAAAGAGATAAGAAAAGAAACTGCTTTCTGTTAAGAGGCACCATAGACAATGATATAATATTATTACTAAACATAAATGCACCAAACAGTATAGCATCCAGATCTTTAGAAGAGAAGTTAAGGGAGTTACAGGAAGAGATAGAGAATAAAACTATTCTATTTTTTAATTTTTATTTAATTTTATTTTTTGCTTTTTGGAGGGCAGTTGGGGCTTAATTGACTTGCCCAAGGTCACATGGCTAGTTTTTGTGTTAAGTGTCTGAAGCCGAATTTGAACTCATGTCCTCCTGTCTCCAGGGCCAGTGCTCTATTCACTGTGCCACCTACCTGCCCCTGAGAATAAAACTATTCTAGTGGGGGACCCCAACCCCTCTCTGAAAAACAAAAACATATCTAACCACAAAATAAATAAGAAAGGAGTTAAGGAGGTGAATATAATTTCAGAAAACCCAATAGAAAATAATTTAAAATACAATAGGGTAAGACCTCTGAGGGAAAAAAGAATGTGGATACAAAGGAATATACCTTTTTTTCTCAGCAGTACACAGGACCTATGGAAAAAATAACTGGGTACTAGGGCATGAGAACCTCACAATCCAGTGCAAAAAGGCAGAGACATTAAATGCCTTATTTTCAGATCAGGGTGTAATAAAAAATGTGTGTAATGAAGGACAACAGAAAGATAGAGAACAGAAATATAACTGGAAACTAAATAAGCTAATCTTAAAGAATGAGTGTCAAAAATGTTATAAAAATGATCAATGACTTCACAAAAGCGAACAACAATAATGAAACAATATTCCATAACTCATGGGATATAGCCAAAGTAAATACTAGGTGAATTTTTATATCTTTATATGCTTACATGAGTAAAACAGAGAAAGAAGAGATAAATGAATTGAGCATGGAACTAAAAAAGCTAGAAAAAGAGCAAATTAAAAATTCCCAATTAAACAGCAAAGTAAAAATTCTGAAAGCCAAAGGAGAGATTAAGAAAATAGAATTTAAAAAATACAATTGAACTAATAAATAAAACAAAGAGCTGGTTTTGTGGTGGGAAAATGAAATAAAATAAATCAACTTTTGGTTAATTTGATTAAAGAGAAAAAAGAAAACCAAATTACCAGTATCAAAAATGAAAATTATGAATTGACCATCAATGAAAAGGACATGAAAACAATAATGAGGATCTGTTTTGCTGAACTATATACCTCTATACATTTGACAATCTTAGTGAAATGGATGAATACTTAAAAAATATCAATTGCCCAGATTAGCAGAAGAGGAAGTAAAATGCTTAAATAACCCCATTTCAGAGAAAAGAGAAAGAAATTGAATGAGACATCAATGAAATCCCTCG
>CM053594.1:165706136-165727370 GCA_028646575.1 Pseudocheirus occidentalis | reverse complement strand
TGGAGAATAAAGAGACTAGAGTTCTCTGAACAGGAGGATTTTCTTACTCTCCCAATATGTTATCAGCAAACACCCTAGCAAAGCCAGGATGGCTGCTAGCATAGGTTCTTAGATCTGCTTGTCTAGAGGAAAGCAGCTCAAAGTGGGTTATCAATCTTACTTTAATCAAACATATATCATTTATATGATACATAAATTGATCATAATATTTTTTCAAAGCCAGGGTGTCTCAACGGCATCCCAGAGTCTCATCTGGCCAATTCACACAATTCTTTTCAAAGTGACCCCCAAAGCAAAAAATTCACATTAGAGTATATATAGCCTTATCCTGGATCACAGAATGTCACAGCCCTCTTGACCCACTGCCTGATCACAAAGTAACAAGGCATGGGCATTCCTGAAGAAAAAGCCTCCTGCCACAGGCTCCAAGTGACCACACGCAGCCTATTAGGGGGTGGAGTCTATTTTCAAATCAGGGAAGGTTTTCAGAGCCACTTAAGCCTATCAAAGGGCAGGGAAGATCTTCAGATTCCCATAACACAATATTACATAACTTTTTTTGTTTTCATGCATGTTGAATTTTGGACTATTCCTTAAGGTTTTTTGATAAATGTACAGAATATTTGTGGAACAGTTTGTTAAAAAAACAAAAACAAAAATCATGGTAGCTGAAGACTATGAAAATAATTTTTGTTCAATTGTTTTTTAAATAGAAATATCTGTCGCAATATATGCTACTAAGTCTTATAAAATATGTTTTTCTTGACCTATATTTTGACTACTGTAAGCAACTCTCAGTGGAGAAACTTGCTGTCAATGTAGTTGTTCCATTGTGTATGTTATCTTAAAGACTTGTCTGTAGGTTCCCTAGGTTAAGCTATTTGCTTGTGGTTACACATTCAGTATCTGCCAAAGGCAACACTTGAGCCTGATTTCAAAGTCTGCTTTTGATCCATTATACTCTGTTGTCTTTTGTCCTAAAATGCTTCAATTATTTTCCTCATTTAAATTTGAGGTAAGCTGTGTGCATATGTATAGGAAATGTGTTATTTTCTTCAGACTATTTTTTATCATAGATATTATGCCAATGCTATAATGAAAAATCCATGAATATTCCACTACTGTCAAGCTTTAGTGGATATGCTGTGATGGCCTTCAAAGTCCCTCTATCTCCTTCATGTTATGTTAATACTTAAAATATCACTGGAACATTGTTAACATCATAAATTCCTTTGGTCGTCTGCTGAAATTTATGGTTTCCTTCTCAGACCAATGTTTTTAAATGCATGAAATGAAATATAAATGATTATAAAGAAATAAATTATATTTAAGTATGATTATTGACATAATTAGAAAGCATAGACTTCAGATTAAGAATCCATACTTTAGATCAATCATTGTCATATTACCAAACTATTTTGGGGGGGGATATTTTAGTGGCACTTTTCTAGAGTAATCTCATTAATTAGAGGAAGAAATATGAGAAAAATGTGATTTCTAACTATTATTCAGATTGGTTGGATAATTTCTTAGACTCTGAGCAAAAATTAATAAATTATTTGGTGTCTTCAAAAGAATACTATAAATGGAATTGTAAAGATGACTAAGAGGTAACTTACATAAATTGCAAATACAGAGGCATGTATTCAGTGTTTCTGTGAAATAAATTTCAGAATACCTCAATCCAGTCATAATTGTCTTTACCTCAGCCAACAAAGCTTGAATTTCTCACTTAAAAATAAAGATATTCATGTTTTTTCCATGACCATTCATTTTAGTGCAGTTATATATAAGAAATCTTTAAGCCATTAAGTTATGTCTGCACAAGCATTTGTATATTAAAGCATTTTCATTTCATAACTGGCATCAGTTGTACTATCACAAGATACAGCTCAGTGACTCACAAAGAGCTAGGCTGTGGATTCAGGGGAGACTGAGTGAAATCCTGGCTCTATTACTTATACAAAGCTCGTGTGACATAGGGAAAGTCATCTAACTCACCTGGGTATCAGTTTCTCTATCTAAAAAATGAGATTGTTTAA
Organism: Pseudocheirus occidentalis; assembly: GCA_028646575.1. NCBI lineage: Eukaryota > Metazoa > Chordata > Mammalia > Diprotodontia > Pseudocheiridae > Pseudocheirus > Pseudocheirus occidentalis. The sequence goes on along the minus strand of CM053594.1, from coordinate 165,725,328 downwards.
CCAAATGATCTTCAAGTTTTCTTTCAACTCTAAATTCTATTACCCAATAAGAAAATATAAGAATCCTTTTCAGTAATTCCTATAGCTTAATTTGAGGGCAAGCAAATATTTCTCTCTTCAATTATTAGGAGTTATCATCAACCTCCTCACTTCAGGAAATCAATTCATCAAATAGCACAATGGACCAACCCTTTCTCAATTTAAAAGAACTATGGAATTATAGGATATCAGATTTTATAAAAAGATGCCTCTAAAAAAGAAACATCTTGTGATTTGTTGGGAAACCAAGTTGTACCTCTTGGGCTACATATAAGAGCTGCAAGTAGGTGGAATAATGAATTTAATTAATGAAGTGGTAAACTAGAGAGATGAAGTCAAGGTCCTGAGATAGGAATTACCCTTGGAGGACCAAGAGGAGAGAATTTCTCCCCCCTTACTTCCCCAAACTCCATGATTATGTTATTGTAGAAGCTGGATAAGTAGAAGACTAAATATCCTGAAAAAGAGGCCAAAAATCGGGAAAGAGATACAGGAATGGAACCACCCAAGGAAGGAAAGGACTCCAATTACCCGGCAGCTAGGAGAAGTAGTGGATAGAGTGTTGGACCTGGTGGCAGTAAGAGAAGTCAAATTCTGTTTCCGATTCTTTCTTGTTGTGTGATCCTAAGTAAGTCACTAACACTCTGCTTCAGTTTTCTCAGTTGTAAAATGGGTATTATATAGGTTATTGTGAGAATCAAATAAGGTCATATTTGTAAGTGCTAAACACAGTAGCTGGTACATATTAGGTGCTATATAAATGCTTATTCTCTTCCCTCTCCCCCAGGACCACAGTTTATAACATTGTTCCTTAGGTCACATGTACCCTTTGTATTTTAGTCTGAGACAATTTGTGTGTGAAGGAAGAGAACAAACCTTTTTTTAGGAGTAGTGCTGGTGGTGTTGTAACATATGTTCTTACTTAAAAACCTTTGTAAGTGTTATTTTCTAAAAGCTTTGAAACTTTCTAAAAGCTTTTTTCAGATTAGTTGCTGATAATCAGTGGGAAGTACACTACTGAAGACTCATGATTGGTATTGTTAGAAAACCTGAATTCTCAAGTGTCAGGTTCACATCCTGAAGAGAGCAATATTCATTCTCCTCTTTTTTGACCCAATGTTTCTATTTTAGATGAAAATTAGGTGAATGAACTCAGAGGAGTTCTGCAAATTTTATCTCTGTGCCCATCATTGTCATCATTTCTCAGAGGACAGTAATATTCTACAAAAATTATTTACAACACCTTGCTGAGCCATTCTCCAGTAGATGGGCACCTATTTCATTTCTAATATGTCAATATTATAATAATGATGATAATGATGGCAATATGTAGTGTTTAGCATTTGTAATGTTCTTTTTAAATATAGTTTTATCATGTATACTACAACTCTTTGAAATAGGTAATATTCAATGTATCTTATAGATGAGGAACCTGAATTTGTGGAGTGTAAGTGACTTGTCTAGGTCAAACTGCTGGTAAGCATTTGAGGAAGAATTTGAACTCAGGTTTTATTGACTCAAGTCCAATGCTTTCTCTACTGAGCCATGGCACCCCTAAAATGCAATTACAAATATTTTGGTATATATGTGTGGTCTTTCTTTCTGTCATTTATATCTTTTAGGTATATACCTTAGGGTAGTATTTCTGGCTCAAAGGATAGAAATATTTTATTTTCTTCATTAGGAAAACTCTAATTTTTCTTTTCAGAATGCTTGGAACAATTTACAGTTTTACTAAGGCCGAATTATTTTCTGCCTTTTCCAATCTTCTTATTATCATCATTGCCTTCATTATTGATAAGTCTTCTAATATAGATCATTGTCATTTTTTGTCACCTTTACCAACCTAATTGAGTATGAAACAAAACAGAATACATTTGATTTTTGTTTCTTTATTATTGGTTATTTGTCACTTTCATTTTTATCATTTTTAATTATTTGTAATTCTTTTCAGAACTCTTTCTCCATATCCTGTGAAAAACTATTTCTTGGGAAACAATTTTTGCTCTCTTATATATTTATGCTAGTTCCCTACATAGTGTATTCTGGATATTAGACAATTTTTCTGAGATAATATGTGCAAATTTTCCCCCCAATTTATTTCATTCTTTCTTAATAAGGTAGCATTAATTTTATTTTGGAAAAATTTTACAGAATCAAAATATCATCTTAACCTTTGTGATCACCCTTGTCTATTGTTTGATTATCTATTCATTCACTAGCTATCAATATGAAAGGTACCTGATCTGATTCTCTTCTAATTTTTGATGGAATAATCTTTAATATTTAGGTGATGTATTCATATATTACAGCATGTAACAACACTGATGATTTCAGTCTAAACTTTATTTCTTCTAAGATTCTTATACTTATTAACCATGCAGCAATATACTATGTAATAAAACCAAAATCCATTTGAAACAGTTCATTGTTTATAACTTGTGTGGTTTTTTTAACAGTAATAATCCATGATTTATATCCTACTTTTAGTTTTGCACATAAGAATGCTTGTTGATTAACCTATGCATATTAACTTTTCTGATCTTCACAGAAACCTTGTAAGGCAGGTACTGCTATCATCCCCATTTTACTGATGAAAATACTGAGGTTTAGAGAAGTTAATTTATTAGCCTAGAGTCACAAAGCTAGTGTCTAAAGCCGTATTTGGAGCTAAGGCTTCTGGACTCCAGGCACAGGCCTTTGCTCCCTATACCAAATTGCCTGAGATGTACCACATAATGATTATGTTGCCATTGGAAGTTTTCCACAGGAAATAAGTAAGTTTTGCATTTCACCATGACTCCCTGAAATCCCATACATTATTCTATTCATTTTCTTTTTGTTTTCTATTCATTTTTTATCATTTTTTTAAAAAGTCATAAAATAAATTGCTGTAATCCAGGAGAAAAGTATTACTCCAACATTTCTGTATCTTGCTATATTTCCTAATTGGCTTCCATTCCAATTATGTAATGCTCTCTTAAACTTAAAATTTATGTCATAACAAATTATGACAGTTATACCTAAGACCACTAACTTCTAATCTCAGGAGGAATCTGATTTTTCAGCTTGTATGTATTTGATTCATATTCCTGAAAGATACTAGTCAAATGAACATTTACCTCTCATTAAAAACATACATATATTAAAATAAGCTATGGTTGATTTCTTTCTCCATACAAGTTCTAACTCATTCTATGAAATTTAATGTTTAAATTAAACATTTAACTCTCAGCTGAATGACAGTATTTGAAGTGTCTGGTCTGAATTGTAAGAACCATTTTAACGTGACAGCAGCAGCAGCAGCATGTAGTTAGTTAGCAAAGTGGATAGAGTACTGGATCTGGAGTCAGGAAGAGGAGTTCGAATATAGCTTCAGGCACTTATCAGCTTTATGACCTTGGGTAAATTATGCAATCTCTTAAATGTCACTTTTCTTTAAGTGTAAAATGAGTATCATAACAACCTACTTCCCAGGGTCATTGTAAGGACCAAATGAAACATAACTACTATAGAAATTATCACTATTTTCATCATTATAACATCTCAACACTTTGAATACTCAATAAATAGTAATTTTTTTTTCTAATTATAGTCACCTGATCATTAAAAATAAAGAAGAAGAGTGACTTAGGTTAGGACCACTTGCATCAGGATTGCATCCTATATAAGATGAAAGCACCAACCACAAGTGCAACCTTTATAACAAAAATAAGATTTTTATTTAATGTTGTATGGTTTGCAAAAAATGTGCTTTCATTTGACCTTCATGACAGTTCTATGAATTATGTAAAATGACAAGTTAAAAATATCCATTTCATGAGTGAGAAAAACGAAATTGATGGAGGTGAGTTCCTAAACCCCACCCATAAGTCTCACACATGTCCAGAACAGGGCTTTAACTCGGTGTTATCTACACTATTTTCCCTGTTTCTACAGAACACTATGTGACCTCTCAAAAAGATTTTGTTAATTAGCATTTTGACAATGAAACTAACTTTTTTTACCCTCTGATGTGGAAGTGAATGTGTCTTTATAAGCAAGAAAATTCCCAATTGTCAGTCATTCAGCCTATAAACATTTATTAATCAGTTACTATGGACCAGATACTCTGGTAAGTGCTGAAGATACAAAGAAAGACAAAAATATATTCTCTGCCTTCAAGGAGCTCACTTTCTAATGAAGGAGAGAAAAGATCTAAGCAACTGTATACATATTATAAACATAGATGTCTAATATACTGTCTATCTATATCTATAGCTATCTCTCCATATCTATGTCTGTCTATCTATCTATCTATCTATCTATCTATCTATCTATCTATAGGGGAGAGACAGAGAAAGACAGATACAGAGAAACAGAAAGAGACAAAGACAGAAAAAAGAGAAAAACAGAGGCAGAGAGAGTTAACAGATTAAAGATAATCACAGAGAGAAGGCACTAATAGGAAGAAGAGGGGACCAGGAAAGGCCTCATGCAGAAGGTGGGATTTGACCTGAGTCCTGAACAAAGCTAAAAATGCCAGTAGGCAGAGATGAGAAGTAACTACATCCCAAACAAGGAGACTAGCCAATGCAAACACAAGGAGTGGTGAAATGGAGTGCTTTGAGAAATAAATAGAAGACCAGCGTGGCTTTCTGATGAAGGACGTGGAAGGGAGTAAAATATAAGATGGCAAAGATATAAAAGGGCAATTTTCAGAAGGGTCTTAAATGCTTAGAGTATTTTATGTTTCATCCTTTTTTTCTTCTTTTTTTAAAAAATTATTTATTTCTTGTTTACATCACTCATTACCACACGATTTTGAGTTACAAATTTTCTCCCCATCTTTCCCATACCCACCATCTCAAAACAGCCATCCCACTGTATAGCAACTCCCCCAATCTGCTTTATCCTATGTCCTCCCCCATTGCCCCTCTGACTTTCCAGTAGGGCAGGATTTTTATATGTCATCCTTGAGGTAGAAGGAAGTCAGTAAAGTTTATTGAATGTATGTTGGAGTAGGGTGGGGTGTGACATACTCAGACCTGTGCTTCAGGAAAATAGTTCTGGAAGCTGGAAGGACGATAGACTGAAATAGGAAGTGACTTAAAGAAGAGAGACCAATTAGAAGGCATTTTAAATAGCCATAATGTGAGATTTTGATGGTCTGGATCAGGATAGTCATTCTATGAATGGAGAGAAGGGCATGTATCCAAGAAACGTAAAGATAGAAATGGCAAATTATGTCAGCAGAGTACCTATTTAAAACGATTGAGAGTAAGGAGTCAAGAAGGACATTGAAATTGCAAGCCTGGGTGACTATGAGGATGGTAGTGCCCTCAAAGTTAAATAGGATATTGGGGGTAAGGGATATTGGAGAGGTAAGATAATTACTTGTATTTTGGATACATTGAGTTTAATTTGTCTATGTAAGATCCAGTTTAGGTGTTCAAAAGACATTTGGTTATAAGTCAGGAAAAAAGTTAGGGATGGATATATTTACCTGGGAATCATCTACATAGTGATGATAATCAATTTCATGGGAACTGATGAGATCACGAAATGAAATACACTATAGGGATAAGAGGAGAGGACCCAGAAAATTTCTCTTGTGTTATTGGGGCTTCTAAATACCTAGGTACTAGTTAAAAGAGCCTAGATAGTATTGAATCATCTAGTAGAGTCTTGGAAAACATTTTGAATTGAGTTTAAAGAATATGACATCCCATAGTTGTTCAAATGTGAATTAGTACAATATCAGAAGTACAAATCAAGTCAGTGTTATTATTTTTAAATGAATTATTCTGAAATTATATTAAATTAATATTGGGGACAATTTTGAGATATTTGGAGTCTTAACAACTGTTTCATGTCAACAAGGCTAAACGGTTGCTTTATAAAATGATCAATTTTATAACAAGGTCCAATTTGTCATGCCATTTTCCCTGACTAAATTTAGAACAAGTGTTTTTATTTATATTACCCTTTTAGTCATATCTTTGATGAATTATTTTCAATTAGAATGTCATGATTCTTCAGTGTGACTTGAACACTTCACTGGTAAAATAAGAAGTCTTTTCTACATAGCTCAAAAGGGTCCCAATCAAGGTTTTAAACTTTGTAAGATATGACACACTTTTTTTCTTTAATTATATACTTGAAAAATTTTCAAAGCTTAAAATTATTATTCAAATATCTGCTTTTCTCCTGGAGTATTCCAGAGATCCTCATTAATTCCTCAAGTCCCTTAATATTGACTCTGTCTCGAATCTCTTGAAATCTAACTTCCACTTTGCTTTTCTACTGAAACTACCCCTTAAAAAGGTACCAATGAAAGAAGGCATGTAAAAGTTTTATATGTGTATATTTAAACATGTAAAAGTTTTATATGTGTATATTTAAACATGCTTACACATGCAAGTTTGTGTGAGTTTTTATTGTTGTTTGGTTTTGCTTTGTTTTTACAATAAAAGACATGAAAAAAGATGTCAAGGCTATCCTATGTTGGGAAGCAGGAGTTATAATTAAAAGAGTCCCTTGTAGTAAGTTTTGTAGTAAGAACACGAGTTCAAATCTGGGTTCTTCCATTTACTACCTTGTGGCTTCAATACCTCATATATTTTTTTCCTCTTATGTGAAGGGACTGAATTAGATGACCCCACTTTCAAGTCCCTTCTAATTTTTAATGTGTCTGGTCTAAGAGGGAAGATCTAGAATTGGTGCTTAAAAAGTTTCAGAGATTATTTCTATTTGAAGTAAAGAAAAATTTTCTAACACTTAGAATTGTCCGAAACTAGGACAGGCTTTCTGAGGAGGTAGTTGTTTCCATCTTATGAAAGGTCTTTAAGTAAAGGATGGATGACAATTTACTAAGCATGTTGTAGAGGGAATTGTTGCTCATATCTGGGTACAGCAGATGACTGCAAAACATCAACTAATGCAATTAAACAAGCCTTTACTGGGCATCCACCATGTGAAAGGAAATGCGTACAAAGAGAAAATGAAGTTTATATACTATATTCAGAAAATTTGCATTTTACTGGAGTGATAGATCAAGATATGGAAAAAGATTTTGTGGCATGAAAATGAAATAATACAAAATGAAATAGTAAAATTTATTGACAAAAAGAAATCTCACCAATTTTTACTTTCTATTTAATTAATTTTTAGTTTAGAATATTCAGTTCCACAAGCTTTTGAGTTATAATTTTTCTTTCCATATTCCCCCTCCCAAAGATGGTATGCAATCTGATATAAATGAATGCATTTAATATGCATTCATATTAAATATATGATCACATTAGAATGTTGTAAAGAGGAATTATTGTCAACGGAATGAATCACAAGAAAGAAGAAACAAAATAAAACAAAAAAGGAGAGAGAGCAAATAGTACAATCTGCATTCAGACTCCATAATTCTCTCTCTGGATGTGGATAGCAACTTTTCCCAGTTGTCATAACATCTTGCATTGCTGAGAAAAGCCAAGTCAATCAAATTTATTCAACGCATAATTTGGCTATAACTGTGTGCAATGTTCTCATGGCTCTGCTCCCTTCCCTCAGCATCAGTTCATATAAATCTTTCCAGGGTTTTTCTGAAATCCACAGGCTCTTCATTTCTTATAGCACAATAGTATTTCATTACATTCATATAACACAACTTGTTCAGTCATTCCCCAATTGATGGACATCCCCTCAATTTTCAATTCTTTGCTACAACAAAAAGAGTTGCTATAAATATTTTCTTTTTACATGTGCCTCCTTTTCTTATTTGTATGCTCTTTTTAGGATACAACTCTAGAAGAGGTATTTCTGGGTCAAAGAGTATGCACACTTTTATAGCCCTTTGGGCATAGTTCCAAATTGCTCTCCAAAATTGTTGAATCAATTCACAACTCCAAAAACAATGAATTACTGTCCAAATTTTCCCACATCTTCTCCAACATTTATTATTTTCCTGATTTGTTGTTTTAGTCAATCTGATAGATGAGATGTGGTACAGAAGAGTTGTTTTAATTTGCATTTCTCTAATCAGTAGTGATTTAGAGCATTTTTCATGAATCTATATCTATCTCTTTAACTTCTTCCTCTGAAAACTACCTGTTCATATCATTTGACCACTTCTTAATTGGGGAATAAGTTTTATTTTTATAAATTTGACTTAGTTCTGTATATATTTTAGAAAAGAAATCTTTATCAGAGATACTGGTTATAAAAATTCTTTCTCAGTTTTCTGCTTCCCTCCTAATCATGGTTACATTGGCTTTGTTTGTACAAATGTCTCAATTTAATATAATCAAAACTATTGATTTTTCATTTCATAACATTGTCTATCTCTTGTTTGGTCATAAGTTCTTCATTTCTCCATAAATCTGACAGGTGAACTTCCTTGCTAGCCCTGTTTGCTTATTATATCAGCCTTTATATCTAAATTGTGTACCCATTTTGACTTTATTTTGGTGTATGGTATACTATATTGATCCATGCCCAGTTTCTGCACTACTATTTTCCATTTTTCCAAGGAGTTTTTTTTAGTAGTGAGATCTTATTCCAGAAGCTGGAGTCCTTGTGTTTATTAAACAGTAGATCACTATGGTCATTGACTACTGTGTCTTGTGAACATAACCTATATCACTGAATCACCACTCTATTCCTCAGTCAGTACCAAGTAGTTTAGATGATTGCTGCTTTATAAAACAATTTAAGATCTGGTATGGCAAGGCCACCTTCCTAGCATTTCTTTTCATTAATTTCCTTGGTATTCTAGACCTTTTGTTCTTCCAAATGAATTGTATTATTATTTTTTTTCTAACTCTATAAAATCATTTTTGGAAGTTTCATTGGTATGGTACTTAATAAGTAAATTTCAGGTAGAACTGTCATTTTCATTTTATTAGCTTGGCCTATCCAGAAGCAACTGATGTTTTTTTTCTTCAGTTATTTAGATCTAACTTAATTTGTGCAAAAAGTATTTTGTAATTGTGTTCATATAGTTCCTGGGTTTGTTTTGGCAGGTAGACTCCCAAATATTATATAATTTCTATAGCAACTTTAAATGGAATTTCTCTTTCTGTCTCTTGCTGTTGGGCTTTGTTAGTAATATACATAAATACTGAGATTTATGTGGACTTATTTTATATCCTGCAATTTTGCTAAAGTTATTTATGGTTTCAAGTAGTTTTTTTACTTGATTTTTCTAGGTTTCTCTAAGTATATCATCATATCATCTTGAAAGAGTGATATCTTCATATCTTCTTTGCCTATTCTAATTCCTTCAGTTTCTTTTTTCTTTCTCTTATTGCTAAAGCTAACATTTCTAGTACACTATTGAGTTACAGGGGTGATAATGGATATCCTTGTTTCACGCCTAATCTTCCAATATTTATATCTTAAAAATAATACATGATATGTCCTCCTCTGCTATAATTTTTGTTTTGTATCCTTTGACACTGAATTCCCAAGTCTTTGATTTAGGATATGATTTGGGATTGTATTCTTTAATTTTCATTTTTCATAAGTAAACCACATTTTTATGCCATTGGATATAAAGTGTATTTTCAACAAAATCTATTTTTACAAGTCTAACTTTGATCGTAGTCCAGGGGTTTTCCATAAGAAAAGTGCTTGTCTCCATCTCTTGGGTAAAGTTCTTAATTTTTGTATGCAATGTGACATGATATGCAAGTCATATTGCATTATTCCATCCATTTGGGAATTTGCAATTGTCGAGCACTTTTGCTCTTTATTTTATCTATTATTTTAGCAGATTTCATTATCATCTAAATGGTAATAAAACTTTCAGACCCACTAGAAGTAAAAAAAAAAAAATTCCCCCAAAACCTGTTAAGGTAGATAGCCTGATGAAAATTCCCAGATCTTATCTCCTTTCCCTGACTTCTGGCAACAGTTCTGACATAGCCTTAAATGAAAATGAGTTAGTAACAACAATAAAAAAAATGCCTTTACCCAATCTTCAGTATTCTAGTCATTATAGTGACTTGCCCATGGGAAGTGTTTTAGTTTGTTTGTTTTCTTCTTTAGTGACAGTTATTAGCTATTTTAATTTTCCAATTTAAATAATCCCATAGAAGAATCAATAACAATCCTTCCAGCTGTCAGGTTGCTCTTAAGATCTTTGCTCTTTTTTTTTAAGTTTAATTAGGTTGATTTGCAGCAATAGTTTATTAGATCAGAGATTTGTTTTTCACTTCAATTCCATTTTTCTTTGCTCTTCTGTATGACCTATACTGTTCCATTACCTGCTTGAGCTATCCTTGAAAATGCATGAGTTTCCTACACCAACTGCTGCTATGTTATCACTAACAATAAGTGAAATGTGCTCTTAAAAGTTACTTCACTATTAAATTAAACCTTTGTGACACAACATCTAGAATTCAACTGACAGAGAACTAACAAAATGTGAGAAAACTATCTCATTTTGGCTTCATCTCATCAAGATCAGACCCTGAATTATTCTGGAGCCCATAGGACACATGAATGACCAGATCTGTTAGATATGGCTCTGGATTAGAGAAATAGGAATATTAGGTAGAAGTTGAAAAGTAATTTATTATAATTAATGATAAAAAAGCTTCCTAACAATTTTTGTTGGTTGGTTAAGTCTTTTTCAGTTTCATCTGACACTTCATGACTCTATTTTGGGATTTTCTTAGCGGAGATACTTGAGGGAATTGTCATTTCCTTTGCCAGCTGGTTTTATAGAAGAACTGAGATAAATAGGGTTAAGTGACTTGCCCATGGTCACAAAGCTAGTAAGTGTCTGAGGCTAGATCTGAACTTATGAAGATGAGTCTTCCTAATTCTAAGTCAAGTACTCTATCCACTTGCCACAATTATTACTACTCAAAAGAAGAATGGGTTACCCTAGAGATTATAGAGTTTTATTCACTGGGCATCTTCAAACAAAGGCTGGTGTTTATCTCATTAGGTATATAGGAGAGAGAAATCTAACCAAAGAGGTCAAATATCTTTTTCAAGATCGTAGAGGTAATAATTGGAATAATCTGGATTTGAATTCAGATTCCATGACTAAATTCTGCATCATTTACCTTACCTGGCCTAGCCTCAAAGAACCCAGAATTATCTCTATGTTATATTGAGGCATAAATGAAGGAACTAAGTGAAGTTTGAATATTAGCCAATTAACAAAAAATTCTAGCATCATAAAATTTAGCAATGGTACATAGCTCAAAGATCTAATAACACAAACCTCTTACTTTACATGTACCTGTTTTCATTGCAAGTAACATGATCAAGGGCACACATATAGATATAGAAAAATTTAAATTCTAATCCAAGTTCACTGAATATAAAACTACTGTTTTTTCTACTATCCAACAAACCATCTCTATTGACTATCTCTATCTCTATTGAGGGCAAGGTGACATAATGTTGCAAAGGAGAACAACTTTTCCAACAGTTTTCCCCTCACCTGAGCTGCCTAACAGAGGGAGAGCATTCCACTCTGAGGCTAAATCCTTCCTGATAGTGAAATGACTGATTAACAACCCTCCCCCTGACCAGTGGTACCCTCCTCATTCCAATGACTTTTAATCTCCAAATTATCATTATTCAGACTCTATTCCATCTGCCTACTGTTAGATTCCTTATTCCTGTCCCTCTCAACACCCCTTTCCCCAGCCCCACAATATTTTACTCTAAAACTACGTACCCCTTCCACTGTGCGTCCTAGCATATTTACTTCATTGGCAACAAACTTGGATTCATTATAGATGGTTATTTTCCCATTCTTCTCATCTTTTGGTGCTCACTGAGTCCTGGTTCCCTCCAGGTGACATCCTCCCTGGCCAAAGTTTTCAAAACTGATTGTACTTTTATCCATTCCTCCTGACTCACTGGTCAAGGTGAAGGAGTTGAAGTACTCTTTGATACTCTGCTCCCCATTGCCACTTCCAAGCTCTAACCCTGCCACTACTAGATCTGCTTCTTTTTACCACCATTACTACAAGAAATCTCTCCTTTTTTGAAGTTCACTCAATCCATATCTACCACTTAATCAAATTCTGGTAACTATTGTCTACCAAACTCAAGGACACTCCCCTTCTTTCCTCAATTAATTGTGTCTATTCATAGTCTTTCTTTCCTTTTCAATTCCTAATCTCATACTAGGAAATTTACATATATTTAGCAATACTCCATCAAACACTGAAGCTCACAATTCTGCTACTTACTTGTTTTTCATGACCTGAGACTCATACTGATCTTGACTACATTGAAGAGATGGTTATACCCTTAATCTTCCTATTAGCCACAAATGTATCACTTTCATGGCCTTTAACTCCATTAATTCCCTTATTTTATCATAATCTTTCACCATTCTACTTCTCCATCTCCTTTATGACTTTAAACCCTGTTCTTTGTCCTCATGCCAGTCTGTCAAACCCTCAGTTCTTTCCCAGGTCATCACCACTGCACTAATTACTCTTCTTCCTTCCCCACCTTGACCTCCTTGTAAAACTGTTCAACTTTGCACTGTTCTCTTCTCTTTAGTCTCTCGTCTCCTTGCCACATCATGAGTCAAGTTTGGATGACTATCCATTTCCTGCACTATTGAACATATGCTACTGAATGAAAATGGGGGAAAGCATCAAACTGTGCTAATTGGATCCATTACAAATTTATGTTACATAATTTCATCTCTACCCTTAATGACTCAGGATAATCCTTTTAATCTCTCCCTAATTGATTCATTATCTCACTCTAGACAGAAGTTTTTCTAAATCTTTTCACTATTTCCCATACCTCCCAGAGGAGTCACAGTGATGGGGTACTTGTGCTCTGACCCCAATTCTAATGCCTTATCTCTCCCCAGCCCAAAGAGACTATCTCTGGAGATTACTTGTAAGTGGGCCCCAGGGAAGCATGCTATCTATCCCTCCCTGATATAGAAACAAACTAACCCTGTAAGAATTCCCCTTGCATAAATAGAATTATGTTGTACTGTCCCCTAAAATATGTGGTACCAGTCAGACTATCAAGAACTGATTCTCTCCATCACCATATACATTCCCTATGTCAAGATACACATGTATTCCATAAATCTATCTTGTAAAATAGGGCATCGACTGGTAAAAATCAAGATGGTCTTGAACTTTACTTAATTTAGTGACATTGCAGGCCTAAAAGTCACACTCATCACCCACCTTTAGCCCCTTGGACTTATGCTAATGAACTCTGGGTAAAACACATGCCCTAATACAAAAAGTGCCTGTTCCTTCAAGAACTGATCACTCCCTAACCAGTTGCTCATACTGCCTCTGATCACCTAATTAGGATACTTGTCACACAATTAACTGTGCTTTTTCCTATATAAATTTTAGATTCACCCATTAGACTGCAGGTTCCTAACAACTAAGCCTGGTCTACAGCATTACAATAAACTTTTGCCACAAGACTTAAAGATTGCTTGATTCTGTGAATTCATTCCACACAACTCATTCATATACCTCAGTATTTCGGGGTCCCTGTACCCCTAAAACTGCATCAATAGGGTCCTTCCCTAAGCTCTCTCCACCTTCACAGCTGAGAATTTTGCCTCATTATGTCACAAAAAGTGAGCCCATTACATGAGAGTTAATTTTTCTCCCCTTCTCATCTCACTTCTCTAATATACCTTCTGCTACTCTGCCTTTACCTCTTTCTCATATGGAGATGTAGCCCTTCTTGTCATCAACCCTTCTCCATCCCTCTCCATCATATTGTTTCCATCAGATTGTGCTATCATCCCAATTCTCTCAGTTATCTTCATCTTCTCTCTGTCTACTGGCTGTTATGGAAGCTAGGTGGTAGATAGAGAAGTGGGCTTTGAATGAGGAAAACTCATCTTCATGAGTTCACCTCAGACACTTACTAGCTGTGTGACCGTGGACAGGTCACTTAACTGTATGTGTCTCAGTTCTTCATGTGGAGAAGGAAAAGACAAAGCATTCCAGTATTTTTGCCAAGAAAATCCCAGATGAGATCACAAAGAGTTAGACGTGACAAAACAACCAAATAATAAAAACTAGCTGTTTCCCTACAGTCTCCAAAATGTGGATTTCTCCTCTATGTTCAAAGAGTCACATCTCTCTTCTTTTATAGCTTATCTTCCACTTTCACTGTTTAATTGAAATTGCTTAGTACAAAGTCACCAATAATCTTTTAATTGCCAAACCTGAAGATATTTTCTCAATCTTCACCTTTCTTAATCTATATAGATTACCCTTCTCTCCGTGATAATCTTTTCTCTCTAAGTTTTGATGACACTACTTTATTCTTTGTTCTACTTGACAGATTCTGCTTAGTTCCCTTTGCAGTGTCTTCATCTAGGACATATCTACTAAGCATGGTCATATCCCCCACATTCATTTCTTTCATCCTTCTATACCATTTAATTGATGATATCAACTTTCATGGATTCATTTATTATATCTATGATGATGATTCTTATATCTATTTAGCCAGCCCTAACCTCTTCCCTGACCTCACATTTTCAATTGCTTCTTGAACATCTTGAACCAGATGTTCCATTAATCTCTTAAACACATGTCCAAAACTGAATTCATTCTTTTCTCCTTCAAACCCTGCTCTCTCTCTCTAATTTCCCTATAACATTTGAGGATACCATCATTCTTCTTATTACACAGATTAGCAACCTAGATATCATTACCAACTCCTGATTGTCCAATACTCCCACCTTTTTCAATCTATTGCCATGTCTTTTCAATTGTATTTACTAAATACCTCTAATATATGCCCGCTTCTTTGTCTGACAATGCTACCACCCTGGTACAGTCCTTCATCACCTCACACTTTGGCTATTGCAATACCCTGACAATTGGTCTGCCTGTCAAAAGCCTCTCCCCACTACAATCCATACTCTATTATAAAGTTTTCAAAGTGACCCTTGGGAGGCCAATTCTGTCCCTCCCTTGCTCATTAAACTTTAGTGGCTCACTATCATCTCCAGGACCAAATATAGAATTCTGAGTTTGGCTATCAAAATTAAAATCATTAATAACTTTCCACTACCCTTAACCTTCCCAGTCTTCTTATACCTTACTGGTTCCCAATGACAGTAAGCTCCTTGCCATCCTTTGAAGAAAGCACTTGACTGCCCGTCTCTTAATTTTCATAGTAGATGCTTTGAATGGAACGAACTCAATGCACATCTTTGCTTCCAGGGTTCCTTTAATTCTCAGCTAAAACTGCACATTCTACAAAAACTGCCTTTTTATTTCCCCTTAATGATGATACCTTCCCTTTCTTTTCAATTTAAATTTCTAATTTATCCTGTATATAGCTTGTTTGTACATATTTATTTGCATGTTTTCTCCCCATTATACTGTGAGCTCTTATTTCTATTGTCTTTCCTTGTAATTCTGTGTTTAGCATAGTGCTTGACATATTGTAGATGTTTAATAAAGTCTTGTTGACTCACTGGTAATTTTTAATGTACAAATTGGTCTAGATAGCATCATTCTACTCTGATTACATAATTGTGTAAGTTAACATCTCACTGTCACTTGCTACATCTATAAAATGGGGAGAGGGATATGTGTAATATCTACCACTTTGACTTTAGTCCAAAGAGGCTACGAAGAAATGCCTTACCACTTTTCTATGACTAAGACTATTCATTACATTCCATTATTATTGAACTGCTTTTTAGTGTGTTATCTTTTATAGGATTGTAGTCATTGAATGTCATTCTCTTAATTCTGCTGTCCTGACTCTGGACAAGTTTTCTTATGTGTCTCTTAATTTCTTACCATCACTTCTTAATAATGCAATAGCATTCCATTATATCTAAGCCACAATTTGCTCAATTAGTTTTCCAATCTATGGACACCCATTTTTAAACATGTATTAGTTCATTTATTTACTTATTCATCAAAAAGTGCCAGGATGTACTTTTGAAAATGTCCTTTCCCTGGCCCCTTGGCAATCTTATTTTTTGGCTGTCTCCATAATCCATAATCCCAGAAAGAATTTGTGGTCCTCAATATATTTCTAGAATTCTACTTTACACACCAAGAATAAAATAATCAATTGCTTTGCACAAGGCAGTTTTTAAGATCAGCACATCAGAGCTCAGAGAGCACCATGGTCCTCAAGAGCCTTCCCTGACATCAGAAAGACAGACTGAGGTTCCAGGACCAGGTTGGGTGCTTTTAAATCCAACTTTCATCCCTACTCTAGGTACCTTCCTGATTTGTAAATCCTTGGTGGTTGTACATTTATGAGTAAATCCCCAAGAGAATTTTATTGATACATCGGAAAAGCCAATTAAGTACACACACCTCCCTCCCCCCTATATCACTATTCTAGACATGACTCAAAATTAAATCAGAAAACTGATGTTGTATATTTTATTATTCAAAAAGGACCACTAGATGTCCCCACAAAACAAGATTTTAGAAAGAATACAGCAACACTTGCTCAGTAGAGAGCGTTGCAGAGCTAATAATTATTAAGAGAATAGGATCAAACAGAAAGGAGGAAAATACTTTCTTTAGACGAAAATTCCAAAGCTAGAGACAAAACTGAGTTATCCAATCTTCAAACATATTTTACCAAAATAAATCATGGGACAAACTGAAAGCCTATGCTGTGTGTGTGTGTGTGTGTTTTGATGAACACTAAAGTTTATAGAAATTAACTTTAGTCACAAATTTTTTTTTCTGAATTGTTTAGGCATAGTTTATAATATACTTTGTGAATTTTCATTCTCGATAAGAATTAATAAACACATATTGTACCATAATTATATCAGGATATTCTGGTGCTAGATGGGTCAGAAGAATTAATATGTATCTATTTATGTATGCATGTGTGTATCCTAACATAATATTTAGCTATGAATATACCATGGACCAGACTATTACCTACATTTTCCTAACTCTAAAGCTGGTCCTTTATGTACTATACCACCTGCTATCAATTATTTACATTTTTTTTCATTTTTTTATCTTACATGTTATTTTATATTTGTGATAAAAAATCACAGAAGCAAGAAACTCTCACTTTGGAAACTCACCTCACTAACAAAAGTTAGCAGCATTTTATGTCTTCTGATAGAGTTGCCTCGGAACTGAGAGTCTAGATGACTTGAGGAGGATCACAGAAGCAGGATCTGAATTCAGATCTTCCTCTTTCCAAGGCCCTCTCTCCATCATGCTGAACTGCTTGTTGATATTTATGGTGCAATATAATTTATCATTCTCTTTTAGACAACTAAAGATGGATTTTTATCTCTCAGGCTCCTTCAACCCCTCTGTTGCTTAAATATAATAGATTCCTTTTGGTTAGTAGGAACACATTAAATGAATGAAAAGCAATAATCTAGTAGCATAACTTTTTCTAATGTAAATCAAAGTTATGTAAAGGGAAGGAAAACCTGAGACTTAGAAAATAATATTTTACAAAAACAAGTACTGAATAGAAGTAATTTTATTTTGGATCCAAGAAAACTTCATGTGTGATGCATTATAGTTATTTCAGGAGTAGAAATATGTCAAATAACCTAAAAGTGGTCAGGCAGTGGTGAACTTCTGAGGTACTTATGTGTTTGAGCAGGTACTAAAAACTTTGATTTCATACAATTGTCTTCTTCTGTGTCCCTTTGGTGCTGTATCAAAGATTAAACATTACCACATAAAATGAAACTTACATAGTCATTCAAATGAATTGTTGCAGCTCACCTTTCTCTTCCAATAAAAAAAGTCTCTTTTTCCTAAGTTGTATTTCACTATCACATTCAGCATATGAGACAATTCTGTAACACTTTAAGGTTTGTGAAGGGCTTTACAAATATTATCTTATTTGGCTCTCACAACATTCCAGGGGAAATTGGGATGCTACCATTGTTTCCATTTTACATGTAAGGAAACTGGGGCAAATAGATGCTAAATGATTTGTCAGTAAGTGTCTAAGGCAGGATTTGAATGAAGTCTTCCTGTCAAGATCCAAAATTCTATTCACTGTACCACTTAGATGCTGATTATTTTACTGAAAACTCACTAAAAACTTACTAGAAACTTAATTTCAGTTCAAAACCCTTATTAGTTTATTTTGTGACATTCCAGTTTCTACCTTCCCAAAACTTTCTTTCAGCTTTTATTTAAAAGAATCTCACTTTTTCTCCTGAGTATGTAAAGGAATCGTTTTCTAACTTCTGTTGGATTCAATTCAGTTCAGGAAACATTTACTAAGTCTCTATTGTGTTCAGGTTGTGTGGAATGTGTCCTCACTTCTCTACCATAAGATTTATGTTTTCATTGCTATAAGGAGCTTTCAATGTAGTTTAATAGAGTTTAAGAGGGTATGATATATTTTCTAATAACTAAAGACAAGAGAGGTGCAAATGAAGTACTCTGGGACATCCATGAAGGAAGAGTATCATTACCAACAGGAAAGACCAGGGCAGGCTCTGACATTTACTACCTATGTGACCTTGAACAAATCACTTAGCCTCTGTGTTTCTCAGGGTTTAACTTGATGGCTTTTGATGTCCCTTCCAGCTCCAAATCTAGGATCCTATCATTCTTTGCATACTGCATATGAGATAACTGGTATTTGAGCAGGACTTTACAGAAAACAAGAATTCACTAATCATCAGTGAATGCCTTTAGATTGTGAATTCCTTGAGGACAGGTACTACCTTTTGCCACTTTTTGAATCTCTAGCACTTAACATAGTAGTTTACAAATAGTAGGAACTTTAAAATTGCTTATTGACTGACAGGTGAACATAAAGCCAAATTAAGAATAATTTGGGGGGTCAGAGTAAAGATTGTGGCATAAATGCAGAACTCCATGAGCTCCCTCCATAACCACCTCAGATATTTATAAAATATGATTCTTAACTAATTTTAGAGCTCCAGAACTCCCAAAAAAGACAGAGAAATGAAGCTCCAACTGAATGCAGCATGGCAGGCAGACAGGAAAGGTTCATTCCAGCATACTGGGAGCTGAGTCTGTGCCTGTGTGAAACTGTGGCTTTAGCCCCAGGGTGGTTAGGACAAGTCTCAGCTGGAGCATTCAGGAGAGCGAATCACCAGCAGCAGTGGCAGTTTCCAGAATTATGAACCCATAGGAGCCAAGGACAAAGTGAAATGTCAGTGGAACTCAGGTAAATTAGGGGGATATGA
>CM053594.1:165687835-165705636 GCA_028646575.1 Pseudocheirus occidentalis | reverse complement strand
CAAAATCTGTCTTGACTCTCTAAAATTATTCCTTATAAGCACTGGCCTTCTCCCAAGTCAACAGGGGAGTGTCTCAGCCAATAGCATTCTTCCACGGGGAATTCACACCTTTTCACCAATGTACAGAGTTCTATACTTAGCCCTAAGTTACTAGGATCTACTTAACCCTAAGTATATGATCTACTTATCCTATCCACTTAGCCCTAACTATCCAAAAAATTGATTACCATTACAGATACTTATTAATAAGTAACAAATGACTTGGTATGGGGTGTGTACATAAAATAGTTCAAAATTTTATGCAGAGATCAGCATATTTGAAAAGTGGTCAATAGTAAAACATTTTCAGTTATTAACCATGGATGTCTGCTCTGAGAAACCCTTTAAACAATGGAAAAATCTTTAAGGTGACTCAACCAGTTTGAATGCATTTTAGGGCATGATCTACATAGAAGTTCTAATCCCAAATTAAATAACACTAATAAGTAAAATATGATTTCCCATTAAGGTGACACAAGATAGCTCGTAAGTTACTACTCTTCAGTAACATCACTGACTGTATTGAAATTTCATTCCTGAAAACAAACAAAAAAGGTTTCCTGACCTTCACCTCACAAATCAATAGATTCACATATTTATTTCATAAACTTCCTTACTTTTGTCTAATTATATTCATATTGTTGAGAAAGAATGAGATACTTCAGAAACTGAATCTTATGCACGTAATAAGCTTAAGCACTAATTTAACTTTGGCTCAGGGTGTGGAATGATAAGAATTCAGATCAAAACAGAAAGATCTTTCCCACTCACAGTTTATTACAGTAATTCAGATGTCTTAGTATTAATCTAATAGCTAATAGACCCAGTATTGCAATACAAATTCCCACCGTGTATACCTTGATAATAGAAATCTGCTAGGAGAATTAGAAGAAGGGATATTGTTATAATAGCATCTAAACTTTTCCTCAAGGCCTACACCACTATAAGTGACCTAGCATATGGAACCAAGTAGACTGATTTCTTGAATGGATAAATGAATTAAGAAGAGTCCCCACTCTAGTCTGCCCAAAGTAACCTCTCTACCTTATTTCTGGGGATAGATATGGAAAGATATTCACTAGTCTTAGATCTCAGATGTTGCTTTGAGTTGCTGATTGCTGACTTTTTTTTCTTAAAATGTTCATTTAAGGCCTGTTGAAGGTCACAGCAAACTTTGGAATGAAACTCAGAAAGAACATTCAGGGTCTCAAAAAGATTTCCACTTAAAAATAAAGACACAGTAATCACAATAGGTGTGTACATAATTGTTACCAATACCACAGAATTATTGCAATAAATGAACTTACAAAGAAAAATTAGCAGGACTTCTAAAAATCGTATGACATTTAATTTTTTTAACTTAAACTTTTTGTCCTAAAAGTGTTTCCTTTTCTTATAAACAGCTTAAAATTTATCCTGATGTTAACAAGATAATCATCAACCTTTGATGAAGTAAATTTGTTGGAATTCTTTAAGTTGACAGAAATATCTCTTACTCAACCTTGAAGCAAAAAAAAATCTTTAAAATTGGAATTTATAAAAACTAAGTTGGGATAAATTATGTTAAGTGTCATAAATAATTCCCAAAATAATATAACAAAATTAATTCTTAATTATCATAAAGTTCCTAGTTACCACTCCACTCTTATCAACAAATGTTTGAAATGGGGAGGACCTTCTGCATTTTTTTTCCTAAATAAAAAGGAAAAAAATAATGGTCAATTAAAATAGCTTTATTACAATAATAAAATTTCCCTGGCCTTTAAAAATTTATTCAATGTGTGTGTGTGTGTTTGCGTATCTTTAGATGAAATTCATTCTATATCCTAAACAAGTTTGAAAACTACACCCCCATTTTGGGCACAGATTTCCATTAACTCAGTAGAAATTCCACAACACAGAAAACTCTTGCTCAGAGTTAATAGTAATTTATGACTAGATGGTTCCAAGAATCCTTGTAAGTTTACAATGGAGATTTTATACAGTCTTTTATTTGTACCATTATCAATAATCCTTTTAAAATATCTATGTTAATACTTTATAGGTTTTGGGACATGGAGCCAAGATGACAAAGAGAAGCCAAGAAATTGTCTGAGCTCTTCCCAGTTTCCCTCAGAAACAAAGTTAAATCAAGCCTTTAAATGGATAGATTCTGGAACTACAAAACCCACAAAAAAAATGGAGTGAAACAATTTTCCAGCATAAGATAACTTAAAAGGACTTCAATGAAAGTTCTGTCTCACTTGGGAAAAGGTGGAGTGCAGCCCAGTGCAGACCATATCTGAGCAAGCCAGTGGGAGGCTCTTAGCCACAGAATAGATCAGCAATTGAGACCCCATGGTCCTGCATCAGCAGGCCAGTGTCTTAGCAGTTCAAGTAGTGAGATCTCTGGTCCCAGCACTGAAAACAAATTGTGAACCCTAGAACCCTGACTCAACAGACACAACTAGGGCCAGATCACCACCAGTGCAATGAACAAGCCATAAGTACATGTGGGTCTTTGGGGAAAGCCAGTGACTAATCCCCTAGCCTCCAACATAGGAAGCTTAGAATAGAGCCCCTGTATTCCAGAAGCAGAGCTCAACTTTAAAAGTCACAGAATAGGCAGAATAATGAACAAGAAATAGAAAAAAGCCTTGACCATAGAAAAATCACTATGGTGACAAAAGATCAAAACACAGACTCAAAAGAGGACATGTTCATAATGCTGACATGTGAAGCCTCAAAGGGGAGTATGAATGGGTCTCAAGTCCAAAATTTCCTCTTGAAAGATTTCAAAAGTATCTTTAAAATCTAGTAACAGGAGTAGAAGGAAAACTGAGGAAAAAATGAGTTATACAGAATTATGAAGAAAAAAGATAATAGCTTTGAGAAGGAAACACAAAAATTTACTAAAGAAAACTACTCCCTAAGAAATAGAATTGGCCAAATGAAAAAAAGAAGTACAAAAGCTAACTGATTAAAATAATTCCTTAAAAATTAGAATTGGGCAAGTGGAAGATAATGACTCTATGAGATATCAGGACAGTCAAACAAAATCAAAAGAATCTGAAAAAATGTAAAATACTTCATCAGAAAAACTACTGACCTGGAAAATAGGTGCAGGAGAGATAATTTAAGAATTGCTTGATTACCTGAAAGCAATGATCAGAAAAAGAGCCTGGATAGCATCTGTCAAGAAATTATCAAGGAAAACTTCCATGAGGTCCTAGAACCAGAAGATAAAAAAGTCATTGAAAGAATCCTCCAATTAGTTCCTGAAAGAGATCACAAAATGAAAACTCCAAGAGATATTGTAGACAAATTCCAGAATTGATAGGTCAAGGAGAAAATACAGCAAACAGGCAGAAAGAAATGATGCAAATATCAAGGAGTCATAGTCAGGATCACACAGGACTTTGCAGCTTCTACATTAAAGAATTAGGGGACTTGAAATCTGATATTCAGGAAGGCAAAGGAGCATGGATTATAATGAAGAATCAACTATTCAGCACAATTGAACATTTCTTTACAGGAAAAAAAGGTATGCATTCAATAAAACAGGGCACTTTCAGACTTTCCTCATGAAAAATCCAGAGCAGGAGAGAAAATTCAGTCTTCAAATGCAAGAGTCAAGAAAGCATAAAAGGTAAACATGAAAGAAAAAGAGATGTTATTAAATAAGATTTAAACTCTTTTCCCTGATATTTGTAACTCTTGAGAACTGTGTTTCTTTTAGGGCAGTTAGAAGGAGTATGCAGAGACAGAGTTGACTTTGATGTGATGATATAACAAGTTAAGGGGTAAGAAAGAAGATTGTACTGGGAGAAGAGGAAAGGGAGAGGCTGAATAGAGTAAGTCACATCATATGAAGAGACACAAAATACCTGTTAAAGTAGAGGGAAAGAAGAGAGCAAAGCAGGCATTGTTTGAACCTTACCGCCATTGGATTTGGGTCAAAGAGTCAATACATACACAGTCAGTTGGATATATAAATTATTTTACCCTATGAAGAAATTAGAAAAAAATTTAAGGAACAGAAGAGAATGGGGGGAGCTGATAGAAGGGAGGACAGAAAAGAGGACAGAAGTAGGGGGGGAAGGGAGAGTAAAGGGAATGGGCTGATAGAAGGAAGGGCAGATTGAGGGAGGCAGTGGTCAGAAACAAAACACTGGTGAAGAGGGAAAGGATGAAAGGAGAGAGAAAAGTAAAAACAGGATAAAAAAGATGGAGATAAATACAGAGTTAGGAGTCATAACTATGAATGTGAATTGAATGAACTATCTCATAAAATGGAAATGGATAAGAGAGGATTAAAAAAAGATTCCTATAATATGTTATTTACAAGAAATACATTTGAAGCAGGAAGAGCCAAAGAAAGAAAACAAATAGAGACCAATTTCTCTAATGAATATTGATGTAAATTTTTTCAATAAAATATTTGTAAGCAGATTATAGCAATGTATTATGAGGATAATACTCTGGGACGAGGTGAGATTTATCCCAGGAATGCAGGGTTGAGGGAAACTATCAACATAATTGACCCTAGCAATAACAAAACTAGAAGAATTCATATAATTCTCTCAACAGATGCAGAAAAAGCTTTTGACAAAACACAGCACCCATTCCTTTTTAAAACCACTAGAAAACATAGCAATAAACAGAGTTTTGCTTAAAATGGTAAGCAGTATCTACCTAAAACCATCAGCAATCATTGTATGTAATGGAGATAAGCTAAATCATTTCCAATAAGATCAAGAGTGAAACAAGGGTATCCATTGTCATCACTATTATTCACTATTTGACTATAAATATTAGTGTTTGCAATAAGAGAATAAAAAAATTATTAAAAGAATTATAATAGGCAATGAGAATAAAATACCACTATTTGCTGATAGCAATTAAGAACTTTGGCAAAATTGCAGGACATAAAATGTAAATCATTAGTGTTGGCATACATACACAAGTATACATACATTGATTGTATATATATATATATATATATGTACATATTTATTTATGTGAAACCACCTATAGATACATAGATAGATTTGTAGATAGATAGATAGATAGACAGACAGACAGCTAGATTACCAACAAAGTCCAGCAGCAAGGGAAAGAGAAATTCCATTTAAAATAACTCAAGACAATATATATTTGGGAGTCTACTTGCCAAGACAAACCCAGAAACTACATAAACACAATTATAAAACACTTGTCATACAAAGTCAGCTCTAAACAACTTAAAGAAATTCAATTGCTCAAGGGTTGGCTGAGTTAATATAATACTAATGAGAATTCTTTTTTTTCTTTTTAATTTTTGAAGGGAGGAAGGCAAGGTAATTGGGGTTAAGTGACTTGCCCTAGATAACACAGCTACTAAGTGTGTCAAGTGTCTGAGGTCAGATTTGAACTCAGGTCCTCCTGACTTCAGGGCTGGTGCTTTATTCACTGTGCCACCTAGCTGCCCCACCACAGGCATTCAACCTAAATTAATTTACTTGTTCATGCCATACCAATAAATCTATTAAAAATTTATTTTACAGAGCTAGAAAAATTCATCCAGAAGAACAAAAAGTCAAGAATATCAAGGGAATTAAAGAAAAATAAATATCCAAAGAAAGGTGGCCTAGCTGTACTATATCTAAAACTGTATTATAAAGCAGCCATCATCAAAATTTTGGTAGTGACTAGGAAATAAAATGATGGATTAGTAAAGTAGGTTAGGTACATATGACACAATAGTCTATTAATATAACAATCTAGTGTTTTATAAACATTGACTCCAGATTCTGAAATAAGAATTCACAATCTGACAAAAACTGCTGGGAAAATGGGAAAATAGTATGGGAGAAACTAGGTATAGATAAACATCTCACGCCCTATACCAAGGTAAAGTAAAAATGGGTACATGATTTAGACCTCAAGTGTGATACCATAAGCAAGTTAGAAGAGCAAAGAATAGTTTACCTATCATATCTATGAAGAAGGGAAGAATTTATGACCAAATGAGTAGAGAACATTATGAAATGCAAAATGTATCATTTTGATTATGACAAATTAATAGGGGTTTACACAAACAAAACACACTCAACCAAGATTAGAAGGAAAACCGAAAGCTGAGAAACAGTTTTTACAGCCAGTACTTTGGGTAAGGGCCTCATTTCTAAAATATATAGAAAAGTGACTCAAATTTATAAGAATACAAGTTATCCCCAACTGATAAATGTTCAAAACTTTCAATTTGAAACAATTTTGTGAGGTACTACCTCACACTTATTAGATGGGCTAATATGACAGAAAATGAAAATAATAAATGTTGGAGAAGATATGGAATAATTGGAGCACTAATACATTGCTGGTGGAGTTGGAGCAATTTGGAACTATGCCCAAGGGACAATCAAACTCTGCATAACCCTTGATCCAGGAACACCACTCCTAGATCTGTATCCCAAAGAGATCATTAAAAAGGTAAAAGGACTAATATGTACAAAATATTTATAAAAAACTTTTTTGTGATGACAAAGAATTAGAAATTGTGGGGACAGGGATCGGCTAGGTGGTGCAGTGAGTAGAGCACTGGCCCTGGAGTCAGGAGGACCTGAGTTCAAATCCAGCCTCAGACACTTAACACAAAACTAGCCATGTGACTTTGGGCAAGTCACTTAATCCCAACTGCCCTCCAAAAAAAGCAAAAAAAATTGAGGGGACACACATCAGTTGAGTAAAGGCTGAACAAGTTTTGTTATATGAATGTATTGGAATACTATTGTTCCAAAAGGAATCATAAGCAGGTAGATTTCAGAAAAACCTGGAAAGACTTACATGAAGTGATGTTAAGTGAAGTGAGCAGAATCAAAACCATGTACACAGCAACAGCAACATTGTGTTTTGATTAACTATGATAGACTTTGCTCTTTTCAGTAATACAGTGATCCAAGACAATCCCAAAAGATATGAGATGAAAAAATGCTAACCACATCCAGAGAAAGAACTATTGAATCTCAATGCAGATTGAAGCATGCTATTTTCCGTTTTTAAAAACTTTTGTTTTCTTTCCCTTGGTTATCCTCTTTTGTTTTAATTCTTTTTACAAAACATTAGTAATATGGGAATATGATTACATGATTGTACATGTATAACCTATATCAGATTGCTTTCCATCTTGTTAAGGGGGAGGGAGAAAAATTTGGAGCTCAAATTTGACAAAACAAATGAACCTTGCAAACTCTTTACATGTAGTTGTAAAAAATATTTTTAAGGGAAAATACTTTACGGGTTTTAAGATTATGACAATAACTCCAAATAGCTTAATTAACAGTATCATAATTTTCATAATTGATAGCTAAATAATTTTAGGTGAAACATCCTCTTAAATGCAGGCAAACTTGGATTTTTAAATTATTTTCTCATTTTCTTTTAAATTTACTTTTGTGTTTATTTTTAGTTTACATCATTCATTTCCACAAGATTTTGACTAACAGTTTTTCTCCTTGTCTTTCCCCTATGCACCACCCCAAAACAGCAATCCCACTGAATACCCCTTCCCCCAATCTACTCTCTCCTGTATCCTCCCTAATCCCCCCTCGGACTTTCTGATAGGGTAAGATGAATCTCCATACCCATGTGCCAGTATATCTTATTTCCAAGTTGCATGTAAATAACAATAATAATAACAATAATAACAATAATAATAATAATAATAATAATAAACATTTGATTTAAAAACTTTAAATTCCAGATTCTTTCCATTCCTCCCTCATCTCCCAACTGTACTGGGGAGATAAGCAATTCAATATAGTTAGTGCATGTGTAATTACACAAAACATTTCCATAGTGGATATATTGTGAAAGATTGACTATATTTCCCTCCATCCTATCCCCCACCCACTTGTTCTGTTCTCTGCTTTGTCCCTGTTCCTTTGCAAAGGTGTGTGCCTCTAACTACCCTCCTCCCCAACCTGCCCTCTCCTCATCATCCCTCCTCTCATCACCTTCCTCCCTACTCTCCTTTAGGACAAGATACCCAATTCAGAGTGTATGTCATTCCCTCCCTAAGCTAAATTCAATGAGAGTAAGGTTGACCCATTCCCTTTTGCTTTCCTGTTCTTCCCCTCCATTGAAACAGTTATCCCTTGCCTCTTCTATATGAGATAATTTACCCCATTCTGTCTCTCCTCATCACCTCTCATTATATTCCTCTTTCACCTCTCAATTTCACCTTTTAAATATCATCCCTTCCTGTTCAGTTGATCCTGTGCCCTCTCTCTATGTATACCTGTACACATATATATACACACTAACATATGTATTCATATGAATATATACCCTCCTGTATAGACATATGTGTATGTATACATAAGCATATACACATACATATACATATACAAATACACACACACACTCTTTAACTATCCTCATATTGAGAAAACTTTCATAAGTTACAATTTAGGTATGTAAATAGTTCCACTTTGATAAGTTCTTTATGATTTCTTTTCCTTGTTTACCTTCTCATGCTTCTCTTGCTTCTTGTATTTCTATTGGCTATGTTTTTTTTCATCAATAATGCTTGAAAGTCCTCTACCTCATTGAATAACCATATTTTCCCCTGAAACATTGTACTCAGTTTTGCTGGGTAGGTGATGCTTGATTTTAATCCTACCTCCTTTGATCTCCAGAATATCATATTCCAAGCCCTTCAATCCCTTAAACTAGAAACTGCTAGATCTTGTGTTAACCTGACTGTGTTAAGTAAATATTCAAATAATTTCTTCTTGGATGCTTGTAATATTTTCTCCTTGGTCTGGGAACTCTGGAACCTGTCTGTAATATTCCTAAGAATTTTCTTTTGGGGATATTTTTCAAGAGGAGATGGGTGGATTGTTAAAATTTCTATTTTGCCTTCTGGCTCTAAAATATCACGGCAATTTTCCTTGAGAATTTCTTGAAGGATGATTCCTAGGTTCTTCTTTTGATCATGGATTTCAGGTAGTCCAATATTTTTAAATTGTCTCTCCTGGATCTATTTTCCAGGTCAGTGGTTTTTCCAACGAGATATTTCACATTGCCTTCTATTTTTTTCATTTGTTTGTATATATTTTATGGTATCTTGATTTCTCAAAAAGTCATTAGCTTCCATTTGCTCCACTCATTCTGAAGGAATTATTCTCTTCAGTGAGCTTTTGAAATTATTTTTCCATCTGGCAAATTTGGCTTTGTAAGGCATTCTTCTCCTCATTGGCTTTTTGGGTCTCTTTTGCCATTGAGTTAGTCTATTTTTAAGGCATTGTTTTCTTCAGTCGGGTTGCTGACTCTCTTTTCATGATTTTCTTGCATCATTCTCATTTCTCTTCTGAATTTTTTCTCCACTTCTCTTACTTGATTTTCAAAATCCTTCTTGAACTCCTCTATGGCCTGTAACCAGTTTATATTTTTCTTGGAAGCTTTTGGTACAAGAGTTTTGTGTTGTCTTCCTCCCATTCTGTGCTTTGATCCTTTTTGTCCCAAAAAAGGAATTTAAAGTTGGATGGCTGTGCTTGCTTTTTCTTCCTTTGCTTACTCATGTTGGCAGTCAATTATTTTACTTTTGAGCTCTTTGCCACAGTAGAACTCTGCTTTCAGAGGGGAGAGCTTTATCCCAAATTGCTGCATTTTTCACAGCTGCTGGAGCTTTTTGGAGGGCACCATCTCTACACCCCCCACCAACTTTGGCTCGCTGCTCACACACCTCAGGACAACCACCCAAGACTGTTTTCCTGATCCAATTAGGTTTAGGAAAGAGTGGTTAACATCTGAATGGTCACTTGGCCCCCCTAAAATCTGCAGGCTGGGAGCTCTGAAGCATCCAGGTGGAGGTGACTGCAGGGCCACTGCTTCTTGCTCTGGGGGTAGAGGCCAAACCACACTCCTTCCCTTCCCTTCCCCCAGATCGTGGAGAGTCTCACTGTCCTTTTACTTTGTCTTTGCCATTTATGGGTTGATAATTCTTGAAACCTCCATAGCTGCTGGTGATCCCCTCTTGGCTAGGCTGTGATGAACCCTTCCTGTCTGCCTGCTGTGCGGTCTTCAGAGGGATATTTGTTTCTCTTTGTCACTTTATGGGTTCTTTAAATCTAAAATGTGTTTAGAGTCATATTTTATAGATATTTGAGGTGGTTATAGGGGAGCCACGGAATTTTCCTGCTTCTTTACCACCATCTTCAAAACTTGGAATTTTAAGTTCTTAAATTTTTGTATTTATAATATTTCAGACTTGTCACCACACACATGAAAAATGCCATTAATAATTTTGTACATGTAGGTCCTTTTCAAAAACGGACCTAGAAGCAGTACTGCTAGATCAAAGTGTTTTCACAGTTTGCTTGCCTTTCAGGCATAGTTCCTTATTGCTTTCCTGAATGGTTGGATCACTCCACAACTCTATTAACAATTCATTGTGTTCCAAATATCCCAAATCTTCCCCAATATTTATCATTTTCCTTTTGTGTCATTTTAGGCAATCTGATAGACATGAGATGCAACCTCAGAGTTGTTTTAATTTGTATTTCTCTAATCAATAATGACTTTGAACATGTTTTTTATATTATACATAACTTTAATTTTTTATCTAAAAGCTGTCTGTTAATCAAATTAAGCAAAGGTTTATCTATTTTCTTGCCTTCACATGTAAGCTTTTTGAAGTTGTCCTCTTCTGAGTTTGTTTTGATCTTCCTTGTCACCATTGTACTTTTCTATTTTCAGGGCTCTTTTCTGTTTCTTACTTTTCGGCATATTTTGTGACTTTTAAAGTTGAGCTCTTCTCCTAGGACACAGGGGACACTATCCCAAGCTTCCAATACTGGGGGCCATTGACCTAGTCTCAGCCTTTCCATCCCAGGGCTTCAGGTGTTTACAGGTTGTCCAGTGTACTGGGCGTGGCCTGGATTAGTTGTGCTTGTGTTGCTAGGGTTCCAGGATCACAATTTGCCTTCTGCGCTGAGGCTGGAGATCTCACTTCTGGCCTTTTGAGCCAAGAGCATTTAGCTTCATTTGCTGATCTGTGCAGTGGCCAAAAGCTACTTGCTGGCTTGCCCAGGCACCATCTGCAATGGACTGTTCTCCCTTCCACCTAAGTGAGACAGAAGTTTCCTGAAGTCATTCTAAATTATCTTAGGGTGAAAAATTCTTTCACTCCTTTTTTTGTGGGTTCTGTTCCTCCAGAATCCATTTAGAGACTTGATTTAACATTGTTTCTGAGGCAAGTGCAGAGAATTCAGGCATCTTCCTGGTTTCTTTCTTCCATCTTGGCTCCATCCTTACTTGATTTTTTTTTATTATTTCAGTCTTTCAATATGCTTTTAAAAATCTTTTCAACACACAGATTTCATCACTTTACCACACTATGAGATTAGTGAGAGATAGGACACTTTTAAAAAAATTAAATCTTTATATCCCTAGGCTTAGCATAGTTCATAGTGGTTATCTTCTAGTAGATATTTATTGAATAAATGAATAATTGTTTATTCATTGATGAGCGCACTGGGTATTGAATGAGATGAATGAAATAAAAGGGAAAAAACAGAATGGACAGTCAGGAATTATCAAAGTAAAACAACATATATTTTCAATTTTTGCTGAGTCCCATAAGTGAGAAATGATCTCATAGATATGCCAAATATAAGGACATAAAATTTGCTTTTCAAAAGTCCTTAACATGAGATACTCAAGCAGCATCTAAATAAAATGTGTCAATTATGTTTTTTAAATAATAAAAGTGACCCCAGAGGTCTCAATCTGATGCTTTATCATAGACTGGAGATTACCTTGAGTTCTAGGTGATTAGAAGGTGTAGAAGGTACTAATGAATCAGGAAAGACTTTGAGGCAGTCTTTCATTGTCTTTCATTCCACCTCACCTTCACACAGATATGATAATATTCTTGATATAGTCATTATCCATAAACTCTTCAGTGTATGGGAACTCTGAAATTCATTATCTGATCACAATTTATTGTCATTCTACCTTTTTATCTGTCTTGCAATCCCAAATCTCAAATATTTTCTTGGTTGTCACCCCTGCTTTGGATATGCTCCTCTTTCTTCATTTTGAACCACTTGATGAACCATTTCAACTCTACACTCACCTCTTTTCTTCAATCCCTTTCCTCCTTATCTATCAATACTCTTTCTCTGACAACTCCCAGCCTTAGATTACTCCCACTGTTCACTACTTTCATTTCTATTTATGTTTTGATGAAAGAATCTGTAGAAAATCATTAAGTCATTCTCCCTTGGTCTATTACAAATTTATTATAAATGACCTCAATAGGGCTGACACTATAGCAAGGCAATTATTTTATACCTCCTTAATGGATATACTGGAGTAGCTAGATGGTACAGTAGATAGAGTGCTGGATTTAAAGTCAGGAAAAACTGAGTTCAAATCCAGCCTCGAAAACTTCTTAGCTGTGTGACCTTGAGTAAGTCACTTAAAATCTCTTTGCTACTGAAGAAGGAAATAGCAAACCACTCCATTTTGCCAAGAAAAACCCATGGATAGAGGCCAGTGGAATCAAGAAGAGTCTGACACAACTGAAAATAACTGATTGGAAACACTATCTCATTCATCACAACAGCTTTTTGAAAACTTTCATCTGTAACCAAAACTCCC
Organism: Pseudocheirus occidentalis; assembly: GCA_028646575.1. Lineage (NCBI taxonomy): Eukaryota > Metazoa > Chordata > Mammalia > Diprotodontia > Pseudocheiridae > Pseudocheirus > Pseudocheirus occidentalis. Next base: position 165,692,970 of record CM053594.1, on the reverse strand, counting down.
ATAGTCCCCCTTATCCCTGCCTTGAACCTGTGATTTCCTTAAAGGTAGACTGTTTTTTGTCTTTCTTTGTATACTCAAAGCTTAATACAGTGACTAGCACCTAGTAGGCACTTAATAAATGCTTCTTGCCCTCCTAATACACTTTATCATATCCCCAAGTGCTAACCCTTCTAAGAAAGGTAATGCAATGTTTAGGAAAGATCAAAAATCCAAGTGTCTGTGTTAAAATTCTAGTTTTATTACATATTATCATGGTGACTTTGAGTAAATTATATCACCTCTCTGGATTCAATTTTTTTCATCTGTATAAAACAGAATTGATGTGGCTAGATTCAATAACTTTTCAGATCTCTTCCAAAACTTTATTAAGAAAGACTTGTTAAGTTCTTAACCATATTAATTTTAGTTGATAGTGGGATCACCAGACAGAGGGGTCTAATAGCTAGTTTGAAATGTGGATCTGTTGTTCAGAGATAAAGACAAGGCTATAGACCCAGAATAGGGAATCATTAACATAGAGGCAATAATCTAAATTGTGGCAATAGATAAAATCACTAACTGTGTTGAAAGATGAGAGAAGAGTAATGATGCTATCAACATCTATGTGGGCAGATTGCATCTATAAAAAAAGCAAATAAGTATGGTTGTTACTTTTCAGTGTTTTCCAGCTAGAAATATTCCATGTCTATCACAATATATATAGCAAATTTAAGCAAAACATTTTAGACTAAAACTATATAGTTGGGAAATAACATCGCTCAGGTGGATAGAAGCCTCCAACACAATATCAGTCTTACTTAAGTGGGTCCATTATATTTTTGATGGAGGTGTTTCCTTTATCAAAACAAATTATAAATGTATCCTTTCTCTGTTGTTTAGATTCTTATTAATAGGTTTCCAAAAATCCTTTCTAGAGAATTGACACAGCACCCTGAAGCTCTTCTATTGACTTTGTGCTTCCACAGCTATCATCTTAATTCAAATCTGTATTACTCCTCTCTTAGATTACTGCAACGGCCTCCTTTCTAGTCTCCAAGCCTCGAGCATACTCTTAGTCAGATAGATATATAGACATTGTTGTCCAAATAATCTTTGTAAACCTTAAAATAAGGTGGGAAGGTGGCTCGGTGGATCAGCCATTGTGCCTGAAGTCAGGAAAAACTCATGAAGAGTTCAAATCTGCTTTTCCCTAGTTGTGTCACAATGGGAAAGTCATTTCACCTCTGTTTTCATCAATACACTGGAGAAGGGAATGGCTTTGTCAAATATCTTTGTCGGTTTCTTTGCCAAAAAAACACCTTTAAGTGCATAAAGATTCAGAGATGACAATAACTGAACAACAAACCTTAAAATACTATGAATTTTACATAATCCAAATACATAGGGATGACCAAGTCACTAACTTCTTCAGAAAACTCAGTTTTTTGAATGCAGTGCTTACTGAATGGAGTACAAACTTTTCAATTTGGCATTCAAAACCCACACCAATTATACTCTAATTTATATTTCAAGCCTTATAGCATTCTATTCCATACTAGATACTGTCCATTTTGGGGACACCAGATCACCAGCTAAGGTTTTTTTCTCTCCTGACATGATTTTTCCATTCTTGAAGTTTTCTTACTACTGTTTGCAATTTGGAGTAATAAAGTTCTTATTATAATATAATACAACTACTTGTGTTTGTCTTATCCCACCTCCACTAGGTTGGCAGTTTATTTTGTTTTATATTTGTATTTTCACTATCAAAGAGACTATATTACACATTGTTCTTTGATATTTGAATGGATCTGTTAACACTGATAACAGTGATAATTACCCAATTCAATTGGTTTCAATAACCCAAGTTCAATAAATTCAATAACCCAAACATGTTCTTTATGTAGTGCATCTCTTGTGTCATAAATCATCCATTGTGAGTCCACCCAATGTGCTGGAGGCCTTTCTCTATGTCCCTCAATATTTGTGGAGACCAATAAGACTATTAATTGTCTCCTACTTTCATCATATGGCCCACTCACCTTATTTCCTGGTATGCAGATATTTCTGAAAGCTTTATGTACACTGTAATTTTTTATAAGTAATGAGCTCACACCCACACCATAGACATTTAAATGTGTGGTTTCATTTTATTTGTGGGTTTATTAGAAGGAATTAAGTGAACTGAATGCTGAGTTCAGAATTCTTGAAATGGTGACTGTTATTAAAATGTTGTACCTCTTTATTTCATATATGAAAATGTTCAGTCAAAGTTAACAGACGATATTACTAATGCAGAAAAATCCTTCATTTCATTTGCTTTCCATGAGTTAGCATTTTGAAGATAAGCTGTTTTTATTATCTTCTCATTACTATAATCTAGGAAATACTGTGCTGTTTTTTGGTTGGCAGCCATATTATACATACATGCACGCATGCATGCATACACACACACACACACACACAAATACAGATACAATACAGACACTACTGGGATAGTACAGCACATGTTATAACCTAAGATAAGTTAAGCAGAAAATTAATTGGATGTTTCTACAATACACTTGAATAACACATGAATGAATCATTTCATGTACATTTTCTATGTGAAGAGAACACACTGAATTCTTTTGCTTTCACTAATTTTCTAGACTCTAGTTTTGCACATTTATATTGCAAAAATCGTGTGGAGGTAACTGGTCAAATATAAATTTTGACATAGCTCTGTCTCTGTCTGTCTTTCACTCTCCTCCCTATCCCATTAAATTTGAATTTGAGGCAATTCCCCATTTTAATTTTTTTTAAAGTATGATTTTTAAATTTTAGGGAACTTTCATTCTACATCTTCTTGAGGCCTTGACCAGCCAGGTCAACATGATTTCATAGTCTGGCATGTATGAAGTAGGAAAAGGTATGGATGATTACCTATAACTTGTTTTAGAGAACTCATTATGAAGAAATTTTATGTTATCATTGTACCTCATTTACTTAGCTATTTTGACTTTGGAAATTAGATTATATTAGTTGAGGATGAAAAAAAATATCATTGTGGCTTTAAGTTCTTGATATAATAACCTTATGCAAATTCTAGGTTGTGGTTGGACTCCACAAGAGTTGGGAAAATATTCTATTGATCCCTTATTGCGGACTGTGGATAAGTCTCTTTTATTGCCTCTGGCTGTTCATCTAGAAAGGGGTAAGTGATTTAGAAATAAATGAAATGTAAAAATGAATTAATAGCATATGATAATATAAATAATATCATCTTACAACTTTATTACATCAATTTCAAGATGTAATTTTGAATTGGTCTGGCACCTGACTAAAGTTTTATTATGAATATATAAATATGAAATACTGCTTGCTGTTCAGTATTTGATATTTTGGTAGGTGATAGCAAGTTTACAGAGAAACTCAATTTCAGCAACTTTCCCCAGAGTTTTAATTAAATTTTATGCTGTTCTACATAATAATATTATATAATATCACAAAGAAATTGATGATGTAAGTATTAACAAAGAAATAAATTCTCATTTTAATAAATACAGACAAATTACATTATAGGTATATATACTAGAAACAAATGGAAAAAAGTATTCATCGAAGTAAATTACATTTATAGTCTTTGAATCACCCCCATTAAACTGTTCAAAGAAGTTTATTATTCACAGAGGTGTAGTATTGAAAACACAATATTATTCAGTTATTAAGAAATTTTTAATTTCAACACTAGGATGATTTTCTTTTCTCCCTTTAGTTCATATTTGATTGACAGAGAAGAGGATTGGTCCTAATGTATGACAGCTGAAGAAACTGGGCAAAGATACTTGAATACAAGTTTTTCCATGTGTAAAATAAGCCTCTGCCTCAGGCTCTATTCTGGCCTCCCTCATAGTCATTTTCTATTTTCAGGGCAGTGATCAACAAATATTTGAAATTGATAGAATTTCCTCAGTATTCCCTATTGAGAAAAAAGGTTGTCCTAACATTTAAATATGTGTACCACTTTAGGTTAAAAAAAATGCTTCAAATACAATCACATACCTTTACAGTAAGAAATGGCCATTCCAAGACCTAGAGCACATGGTTAGGAGGACAGTGTTCACTTTTTTTCTCTTAAAGAATAGAATGAAATTTTTCTATCACTTCCATAAAATTTCTCTTCCTCTTGTTGCATCTATTTTATTTCACATCCTTTTTATTACTTCTCCAACCATCTGTTGAAGAAATCTGTCCATACTACTGGTTTGCTCTAATGTTTGGTTTTGCTATTCTTATTGTGCTATTTTTCCTTGTCCTTGTCATCAACATTGACCTACTCCTCCTCCCCTTCTCTCTACATGGGGAGCCATACCTTTTCATATAGGTGTTCTATCCAAAGGTATATACATTTTGCTTATACTTCACAAAGTATCTTGGGGTTTAGAGGTTAGCTATTTTTGTTCTTCCCTATTTATTCATTCTATCGTGATTCTTTTTACTCTCAAAAACTGGGTCAACTCTTATGCCTCATGTAATTTTTCATTTATGATTTCTTGAAATACTGCTCTTGAAAACTAGACTTTGTTAAAGCACATTGGACTTCAAATGGAGCTACCTGACTATCCCCTTAACCCCAAATCAGTCTGGTTTTCACTAATTGGTGTAAAGCCAATCAACAGTAGATTCCTGAGAGAATGCTACTGTGAATAGCTTTTAAGATTCAGATTACACAGTATTAGTGAACACTCTGTTTATTCCATTATAAATCAAGATTCAGTACAATATTCACAGTATCAACAATTCACAGTATTATATACAATATTTAGAACAAGGAAAGTCTCAATATTATATCTTATTACAGAAACGAACAAGGAATAAGAGAAGAATTACCTGGTTTCCCTAAGGGAGAAACCAGCATCACATTTAAAGATTCAGTCAATCCAGCTAAAGATTCAATCAGTCAGTTAACAAAAGGAATGACCTAGTTTCCCTAAGAGAGAGTTGATTCAATCAACAATTCACAATATACTGATCTTCCACTCATGGGGCAACCATTAACTTTAGTTTCCAAATAAAATTCTTAGACAACCACACAAACCTTGATTTCCAACACACCTCAGTTTAGTCCAAGGGGAGACCTTTTCTTCATTTCGACTCTGGGTAGTCTCTCTAAT
>CM053594.1:165672561-165687735 GCA_028646575.1 Pseudocheirus occidentalis | reverse complement strand
CGTCAAACAATCACCTAGAGTCAGGAGCAGAAAGCTGGCAGGTTCTCGTCTAGTCCTCAAAGGAAAAACATCTCCCAGGTGCTTGTCCAGTCCTCAAGGCAATTCCCAGCACACACTGAAGTTCACCAGATTCAGCACACCTCAAACCCTTCAGGACTTCTCTTGCCTGGAACTCAAGGATCAGCCAGGCCACCAGCAAACGAAATCCCATCTTGTTCATGTCTTCAGTCAGCTTCACTGAGGAGCCAACTCCAAAATCTGTCTTGTCTCTCTAAAATTCTTCCTTATAAGCACTGGCCTTCTCGCAAGTCAACAGGGGGGTGTCTCAGCCAATAGCCTTCTCCCAAGTCAACAGGGGAGTTCACATCTTTTCACCAATGGACAGAGTTCTATATTTAGCCCTAAGTTACTAGGTGCTACTTAGCCCTAAGTATCTGATCTACTTAGCCCTAAGTATCTTATCCACTTAGCCCTAAATATCCAACAAATTGATTACCATTACAATTGGCCAATAATAAGTCCCAGCTCAAGCCTCACTTTCTCATTATTTGTGTTTGGATGGCTCAGAGTGAGTGAAAATAGCGTAAATTTACATCAACTTTCTCTTCTGGCCAGAAATTCTGAGGGTCTTCCTCTTCGAGGATAATTCTTTTATGAAGGCAAACTAGGCCATGTTTTCCTCAGTTCTTACCTAGTCTTTAATTACTGAACGGACATTGCTTCAGACAAAATGAGACTTGGGAAAGACCTTAGCTTAAAAAGGCCAAGGTACCCCAATACATCCAGGGCCATCACCAGTCATCTTGACTTGTGTCTTACCACTGGACTCAGATGGTTGTGGAAGAGAGGGGTAAGGCTGATGATTTTGCACAACCCTGCCTCACTTAAATCCAATTCAATTGCAAGGCAAGACATCACCCTCCTGATATCATAATTCCTCTTTGAAAATGAAGGATGAACAATGATCTGTGCCTGAGTTATTATTTTCTGATTTATCATCATCTATCCCCAGCAAATATTGTCTCATTTCTCTCCTTCCTTTTATGTCTAACTCCCCCTGAAAAGACCTTCTGCCATAGGTGTTTTCACTTTTCCTCCCTTTTATTTCTTTTTTATCTTTCTATCTCAGGATTCTGACATCATCATTCAATTGAAACTGTTTTGTCCCAATTTACCAGTGATCTCAATTGCCAGTTACAACAGTCTTTTCTCATTCTTCATCTTCCTTGACACCTTTGCAACCTTGGACAGCGTCAATCATTCTGTTTCTTTTGATATTCTCTTCTGGTTCTCTGATCATCTCTCTGACTGCTCCTTACTGTCTTTTCCTGAAATTTCTTCCATATCATGCCCACAACCTGTAAGTGTACCACAAGTCTCCATATGGAGTTTTCTCCTCTTTTCTCTCTATCCTATTTCACTTGGTGAACACAGAAGCAAGATAGCTTCAACTATTTTCTCTGTCAATGATTCTCAAATTTGCCTCTTGAACTGAATATCCTTTACATATCTTGAACTCAGCACACCAGAAACTGAACTCCTATTCTCTTCCCTATCCCCCACAAAACTTCCTCCCTTTCAAACTTCCTTTTTACTATTAAGGGTACTATCATCCTCCAAGTGACTCAGGTTCACACCCTGGGTGTCATATTTGACTCCTCACTCTGTGTCCTTTCTCCCCTCATAACCAGTTTATGGTCAAGACTTGTCTATTTTACCTTTGTACCATGTCTCAAATCTTCCCCCTTCTCCCCTCTGATAGTGTCACCCCACTGGTGTTGACCCTCATCTTCTCAAGCCTGAACTATTGAAATACCCTGCTGGTGTGTGTGCCTGCCACAACTTTCTCCCTACTCCAGTCTATCCTCCACTCAGTTATCAAAAATGTTTCTTTGTAAAAGTGCTTCTAAAACACAGGTCCTGCCATATCAGCCCATGCTTGATAAACTCCAATGGCTCTTTATCATCTCCACAGTCAAATATACAGTCTTCTCTGTCATTCAGAGACCTTTATTACCTCATCATCTTCCCTGCCCCAATGTACTGTTCAATTCATTAACACTTATTTTCTTGATATTATATTTTTTAGTAAGACACTCTATCTCCTAACTTCAGGGATTTTCTTTGTCCCTGGTACATGGAATGCTCTCCCTCATTATATCCATTCTCTGGATTCCCTGGCTTCCTTCAAATCCCAGCTAAACCTTCGCCTTCTACAATAAATCTTTGTGAGTTCTTTTTAATTCTACTAACTCCGTACCCTTAATCTTGTATATACCTTGTTGGTACATAATTGTTTGCATCTTCTCTCCCCCATTATCTTGTGAACTCCCCAAGGACAGCGACTGTATTTTGCCTCTATTTTTTACCCATGATGACTGGAACAAAGAAGATCCTTAAGAAATGATTACTGGCCAAATGAACGACCACCTTGACTGATAATCCAGTCACACAGTTTCCCAGCAGTGAGTCACTTAACCTCTTACAGTAGCTGCAAAACCAGTGTTATGGTTGGGGAAACACAATCTTCATCCACCAAGCTACAGATTTGAACACACCAGAAAATTCCAGTTATAAAGAGAAAGAAACGCCTTTAAAGATTTCTGATGCCTGTTACACTGCTTGGTATATAATAGGCATTTAATAAATGTTTTTTAATATAATTGAATTGAACATGCATATTCCCCATAAGAGTGGGAGAAGTGAAATGGTCCACTCTTTAGAAAATCAGATAGCAATAATTTTTGAACATTTATTATTTTCTTTACAATGTTCCCATACTGCATAGATTTTTAGTAGTGTGTTATTTGCTCAGAGAGAAAACTGAGAAAATTAGAATTCTTAACACATATCTGCAAATTTATTTAAAAGCTTAAATGAATGTATGAAACTAGTTCCATTTCTAAGTAACTCATATATTCTAGAATATCATTATTGCAATCCTAAACAGATGGAATGGCAAAAAAATAAAAAATAAGGACCGACTATTAGGACAGACTTCTAATTGCAAGTTTCTTTATTTTTTTCTTCTTAACTGCCTGTCAAAATCTAAGAGTTGCATCAGGCAAGGAGAATCAATAAATCTCACAAAGTAAATAGTTCTGCTGTTAGTATGAAAAATTTGAGTATCATATCCAAGAAGGAATATAATGATGACTCAGGGCATAGAACCCCTTTCCACAGGAATTTTTCTACATTGGCTTTTTCTGAATATCCATATGCAAAAATGTGAAAGGGAGAGAAAAATATCTAGGTTTTTTTGGCTTTGATAGTGACAGAATATACATTATAAAGAGTTCGTATCAATACAGACTTTTTGAATTTGCATAAACAAAATATGTAATTTTTACTTGTTTAAAAATGTTGATATGAATCTCCTTCCCTCTTCAACTCTTTCCCCTCTCCCATATGGAGATACAAAGAAGCAGTATGGCCTACTTCTAACTGAGAAAAAAGTTTCCAATTGTACTGATGGAAGACAAAATTATGAGTCTTTTGCATATGAAGGCATACCCTCAAAGCAGTATAAAATCCATTCCTTAATGTTTGCTCTCTGTATATATTTATGTTTATATTTGGTACATACATGTATGTATGTATGTATGGGTATGCACTGGCAGCTGTGGCAGCTTCCAGACTTCTCGACCCACAAAGGGCAAAGACAAAGAAAAAGCTGAGTGGGGAAACCCTGTTGGACCTGAGTGAGAGAAGAGTACAGTCTGGCACTAGCCCTGGAGCAGCAGAGGTGGCAGAAAAGGTGGTAGGGGTGGTGGTGGCAGTGGCAGCAGCCACAGCAGCTGATTCCAGAGCTCTAGGTTCACAGTTGATGGGGGTAGCAAGCAACTGATCATAGGGCAATTGCACAGGTCTCTTTACTGTCACTGAGTCAGGATTCTCTCATTTTTCCCTGCTTGGATCTGGGTTGCAATCTTGGATGGTGGTCCTGGGGTGAGGATCAGTGCTGGTGTTGTATAACTTGTGGTGGCTATGGAGAAATGGTCCTCCTCATAGTTCTGAAGCAGAAAAGCATGTTTGGGGTGAGTCACAGACCACACCCAGGTCAGAAGAGGAGGAAACACCTCTCCTTTGATCATATCAACTTAGAAGAACTGAAAATTTGCATTTGCTTAAAAGTAGCTCTAACAACAGCAGCGTAAAACCTCAGAAGTTTAGGACAGAACATTCTCTACTCTGGAAGGAGAGTCCTACCTTAGGAAAGAACTCAAAAGTCAAGTAATTGACTGGGAAAATGAGTAAACAAAGGGAAAATATCAGACTATAGAACCTTTCTTTGGTGACAAATAAAAAGAAGTCATACAACCAGAAGACAACAAAGTCGAAACTCCTGTATCAAAAGGTTCCAAGAAAAATATGAATTGGTCATAGGCAATGGAGAAGCTCAAAAGGTATTTTGAAAATCAAAGAAGAGAAGTAGAGAAAAATTTGGGAAGAGAAATGAGAGTGATGCAAGAAAATGATGAAAAACAAGTCAGAAGCTTGCTAGAAGAGACCCAAAAATACAAAAGAAAACAACATCTTAAAAAATAGACTGACTCAAATGACAAAATAGGTTTAAAAAGTCAGTGAGGAGAAGAATGCCTTAAATAGCAGAATTGGCCAAATGGAGAAAGGAGTCCAAAAGCTCACTGAAGAAAATAATTCTTTCAAAATTAGAGTAAAGTAAATGGAAGCTAATGGCGTTATGAGAAATCAAGATTCTATAAAACACATCCAAAAGAATGAAAAAATAGAAGTCAATGTGAAATATCTCATTGTAAATACGACTCACCTGGAAAAACAGATCCAGGATAGATAATTTTAAAATTATTGGACTACCTGAAAGTCACCATAAAAAATGAGTGTAGACATCATCTATCAATAAATTATTAAGGAAAACATCCCTGATATTCTAGAACCACAGGGTAAAAGAGAAATAGAAAGAATCCACCTATCACCTCTTGAAAATGATCCCCAAAAGAAAACTCCTTGAAATATGATAACCACATTCCAGAGTTCTCAGATCAAGGAGAAAATAATACAAGCAGTAAGGAAGAAACAATTACAGTATTGTGGATACACAATCAGGATAACATAAGATCTTGCAGCTGCTACATTAAGGGATCAAAATTTAGAACATGGTATTCTAGGATTAAAATCAAGAATCACCTGTCCACAGGGCAGCTAGGTGGCACAGTGAATAGAGCACCAACCTTTGAATCAGGAGGGCCTGAGTTCAAGTCCAGCCTCAGAAACCTAAGTTACTAGCAGTGTAACCCCAGTTTCCCAACCTTTCCCCCCATAAAAAAAGACAAAAAAAAGGAATCACCTACCTATCAAAACTGAGCATAATGATTCAGGGGAAAATATTGATGTTCAATGAAATAGAAGACTTTCAAGTAGTCTTGATGAAAAGACCAGAGGTGAACAGAAAATTTGACTTTCAATTACAAGAAACATGAGAAGCATGAAAAGGTAAATAGGAAAGAGAAATTATAAGGAACTTATCAAAGTTTTACTGTTTACATTCCTACATGAAAAGACAATATTTGTAACTAATGAGACTTTTCTCAGTATTAGGATAGTTGAAGGGAGTATGTGTGTGTGTGCATGTGTGTGCGTGTGTGTGTGTGCATTTGCATACACACATATATTTGTATCCATATATACGTATGTGTATATGTGTGTATATATATATATGTGTGTGTGTGTGTGTGTTTATGTATATATAGACAGAAGGCACATATGAAAGAATGAGCCTAAAAATAAATAAAACTAAGGTGTTAGAGAGTAGTATATTATGAGAAGGAGGAAGTGAGAGATAGAATAGGGTAAAGTATCTCACATAAAAGAGACAAGAGAAATCTGTTACAATGGAGAGGAAAATCAGGGAAGTGAAAGGGAATGGGTCATCTTTAATGTTCATTGGATTTGGAGGGAATAACATACACATACACATAATTTTTACGTGCAACCCAGAAATGAGATATACAGATAATGGGGTATAGAAATCCATCTTGCTCTACAAAAAAGTAATTGGTAAGGGGATAAGAGCGTTTGGGGGAATAGAAGAGTGGGTAGACTGGGGGAAGAAGTAATCAGTATGCTTGCCATCTTGGGGTGGGGGATAGGGGAGAAATGGGGAGAAAATATGGCACTCCAAATCTTGTGGAAATGAATGTTGAAAACTAAAAAACAAATAAATTCTGGAGGAAAAAAGAAAAGGAGTCAAATGTATTTATATTTCTGATTACTTTTGAAAAGATGAATTTTAAGGCAATCATTGCTTACTAATTTTATCTTGACACATTTTTTGTAACTGAGTTACAAATCCTTAGAAACTGGAATTTATATAAGACAAGCAAAAACACCATGCCAAACCTGCCAGTTTTAAAGCTGTTTCTAAAAGTAAGAGCTAAAAGCACCTCTGATGTAGGAAGAGTTACAGCATTATAATGTTATTTGTTCCTAGTTGCCTTTTAGTGGGTTGACCATGACTTTACAAGCTGCATATTTTTTAATTGTCTTGAATTTTTATTTGTATTTTGAACTATGAAATCATCAACACATATAAATCTTTTTGTAAACTATGAAGTCCAGAAAATAGGATTACATATGAGAACCATTACTACATTCTATATAGCTTTTAAAGGTATGTACATAACATTTAACATGATAGCATCAACATTACCATACCTTCTGTGCCCCATTTTGATCTTTCTTTGACTTTCTTTTATGTCTTGGTATTTTTCTTCTTTCTATATCACAATCATTGAACTTACTCTTCTTCCTAAATTCCCCTCCCAATGGAAATACCACTTCTAACCAACTAATACAGTCGTCACACACCCAAATGGGGTTGTGTGAGTAGCATCTGAAAATATATGTCCCATTCCTCACCTTCAGTGCTCTATCAAGATGTGTGTGACATTTTATAAGATTTGAGAGACATAGTTTTGGGGTCATTTAATCTTTTTACTATTAAGGCCCACAGGTTATCAATAAAAGGATGGTCATTCAACCATTTCTCTTAGACCAAAGATTCATCATGGTTGTGGGATCAAGTTTTATATGCCCTTCCAAGACAAGGTGTTCCACAAGGGTGGGAATCAGCCAGGATTAGCTATCACAATAACAGGTATGGGCTATGATAAAATGAAGGTTTTGGCATATATGATTTAGGTCACTCAAATAAATCTTGGTCAGAGATGTCAATTTTCATATCACTTGCTTTTCTGGACTTATCTGAGCAAACATAATTAGCTTAAATTTAGAATTTTTTATTGTTTGATTAGATCTCAATCTGCAGAAATCTCTAAGAGACATATCACACACTGGTTAATTTCTGGATGCGGAAGGAATAAAGAGGAAAAGCCTTGGTGCTAACACAAAAATTAGCTATTAAATATAAGAGAAAAATATTAATTTGTCCTATTAATTTGCATTATCAGTCTTCTGGAGTCTTATTTAGTCATGACATTGATCAGAGTTTCTAATCTTTTCAAAGTTATTATTTTCTTTTACAGTGCTCTGGTTATTGTATAAATAGTTCACATTCTGATCATTTCACTCAGACTTAGTTCATCCAAGTGTTTGTAGGTTTCTCTAAATTATTTCTTACAATATAATGATATTCCATTACTTTCATATAACTTGTTCGTTTCACAATTGCTAAATATCACTACAATCAATTTGCAGTACCTTATGACAATAAAAAGTATTACCATAGATATTTTTGTGCATGCATCCTTTGTCTCTGTTTTTTTAATCTTTTTGGCAGTATATTTCTCATTTTCGTATTGATGGCTCAAAAGGCACACATACTTTATAGACTTTTGGGAGCATATTTCCAAATTGGTGTCCAGAATGTTTGTAGAATTTCATAGCCCCAGCAATATCATACAAGGGTCCTTGTCTTCTCATGTCCCCTCCAGCAGTTGTCATTTTTTCTCCTTTTATCTACTAATCTAAGGGCTATGAGATGAAATTTCTAAATTGCTTTAATTTTTATTTCCCTTATTTTTGGTGTGTCAGATCATTTGCATATGGTCATTGATTTTTTGATTTTTCCCATGTTAAGAAAAGCTTGTTTGTATTCTTTGACTATTGAATTACTAGAGTATAGCTGTTGTTCTTACATTTTTGTGTTGGTTTCCTATAGATCTTTAATTTCAGAATTTTTCCCTCAGTTAATTATTTCCCTTTTAAGTCTAACAACACTGGTTTTGTTGGTGCAAAATTGTGTTTTCTAGTTATCTTAATGGTCTTTTTATTTCTGAAAATAAATGCAAACATGAGAATTGGTCAATCAATAAATGTTAACTAAGGACCTTTTTAAACCACATACCAAATGAATACATGGTCATGTGAAGCTTGGATTAGAGTAAGTAGAGACTTGAGGTAGAGAGACCAAATAAGAAGTTTCATTAAAGTTCAGGCAAGAGAGTATAAGGTCCTGAGCTAGGGTGTTGGCTGTGTGAGTTGGGAGGAGTATGTTCATGTATAAGATATGGAGAAAGAAATAACAGGATTTGACAAATAGTCACATATGTAGGATGGATGAGACAAACAGGTCTGTCTCAGTTCTACCAACTGTGCACTTTGTGACAAAAAAAGTGAATACAGATTGTGTATGTGTGTGTGCTTACATACACACATTTCTATATTGATCAAATCATATATTTTTGTTATTGATATTGACATTGACAATTATGCTTATAGGTTTCCTAATATTGAACCAGTCCTGCTTTCATAGTATAAATCCTACCAGATTATACTGCGTGATCTTTGTGATATATTATTATAATCTCCTTGTCAGTATTTTATTTTTTAAAAATCACATCAATATTTATTGAGAAAACTGGTCTACAATTTTCTTTCTGTTTCCCCCCGCCCCAGGTTAAGTATCAAAACCATATTTGTGTCATAATAATACTTTGGTAGGACTCCTTCATGACCTATTTGTCTCATGCTTTTCTAAAAACCTGTGTAATATAATATGTTATGATATGATAAATATATGATTAATATGATAATATAATGTAATATGATATAACATAACATAACATAAAATAATATGGTTTAATACAGCTCTGCTAAGTGGCATAGTAGATAGAACCAGGTCTAGAAGCAAAAATAACTGAATTCAAATCTGGCCTTAGGCACTAAATAGCTGTGTAACCCTTGGCAAATAATTTAACTCTGTATGATTCATTTTCCTCATCTGTAAAATGAGGTAGAGAAGGAAATGTCAAACAACTCCAGTATCTTTGCTAAGAAAACCCCAAATACAATAAAAAATTATCAGATGTGACTAAAACAACTGAACAACAATGTGTGCATATATATGTGTGTGTGTGTATGCTCAAACATCTATACAAGTGTTCTATGTGTACATATATGCATATGCATATACACATGCACATATACATATACATATGCATACATACACACACGTTTCTATCATTCTTCATTTGTACTGTAAGACTCATGAGGACAGTGAGAATGCCTTTTCTGAAATTGTTCTATGTCTCCCAAAACTAACAAGTATAATTTCTCTTCATATAATAGCTTGGTGGGAACCAGCAATAAAAATAATAATAATAATGACAGCCCTGGTCCTCAAACAGGCTTAGACTCTAAAGGGAGATATAAATTGAAAACAGGTAAATCTTATAGAGGGCAGGGGGTTAGGATTATGATCTGACTCAGGTTTGTCTAGTGGTTTAACTTCAGGATTTGAACTATAGTCTTTTCTACCCTGGAACTATAAGAAGGGTCCTCTCCCCGTGTAACAGAAAGTTCTGGTGTGCCAGTGCTACTCCTTACCCACGGATTGCCACTCAGTATCATGATCTGGATCTAAGTATGGGTGATTTAACAGGTTTTTACAAGGGACCTCTAAAAACTCCTTTGGATCAGTTTTCTGACCTTTTTACATTCTATGGGTTGAGAATTCCAGAAGCTGTTGCTGTCACTGCTCATTCAGGCAACCCCATGGCCTTTTATTGGTTTGCTGGGGCAGCTTGAACTGAATTGTGCTCCACTTTCTCACAGGTGAGATAGATCTTTCTTGCTGACCTTTGACTAGAAATTTGTTTCACTGTGTCCTTTTGTTGGCTGTACCACCCCAGAATTAATTTGGAGGATTTGCTTAAATTTTTTGAAGAGGAATTTGGGAAAGGTCAAGTAAGTCCCTCCCTTTTCTCTGCCATCCTGACTTTGCCCACCTGCCTCCATTACCTATTGAATAAAACATAAATTCTTTATCCTGACATTCAACTAAAGGCCTTCTATGATATAGCTTTATTCTAACTCCCCAAACTATCTCCTGTAATTTCACTAAACTTATTCTACTATCTCCATACTGTCTCTGTTCTGACTTTAATTCCCACTTCCTCCCTACTAGATACTTTTCTTTCTTCAAGATGAAAAGCAACTGCCACCAATGCCACAAAGTATTCTCTAATATATTTCCTCTTCCCTCCACCACTAAGGTGAAAATGAATCTTTTCAATTCATATTTTTCATAGCAGTCTTCTTGGGCGTACCATTTTGCTTTTATCTCTCCTCCTTTGTATCATAACATTTATTAACATTGAAAGCAACATCATTTTTGAGAGCAAGGTCTGTGTCATATCTAACTTTGTATCCTCAGCACCAATGTCACTGTCTTCCAAAGAATAGACATTTCATGAATGGTTATTTAATTGACTTGAATAAAAGTGGTATAGAAGAAAATATTTAAAGGAATTTTTGAAAAGTCAAGATTGTTTGGATTGATGCAATTACGAAAATTTTAATGCGATATGTAGTATTTGACCTGAGTCTTGAAGAAAAGATATGGTTTGGCTTGAAAGAGGCAGGAATAGTATTGGCAAAGGCATTGAGATGAGGAACTCCATGACAACCAAATAGTGGATAGTGGAAAGACCAGAGAGAATGAAGATTTGTATTGTGAGTTATGGAAGATAAATTGGGGCAGGAAAGGTAGAACAATATTTGAATAATGGATTAAAAAGCTTTAAGTTGACTTTAATTATAAGGGTAAAAAGTGCTTCACATGTAGTAAATATGTTTTGGGGGGTCTTATAATAATTCTGTGATGTAGGTACTATGTGTATCATTCACTTTACAATTTAAGTAAATGAGACCAAAAGAGTTTACATGATTCACTTATGAGCACAAAAATAAATATCAGAAGTAAGATTTGAGCCTAGATCTTCCTGGGTTCATAGCAAACCTCCTATTAATGCTGCTTCTCAGGGCATGAAGAAAAACATGTTAGGAAAAAAGTGGTTGAGATATTCTGATAACTAATTAGATATGAAGAATAAAAATGAGGTTTGAAGTCAAAGATGATTGCAAAGATTTTTAACTTGACACTATTTGGAGCATGCTACAATTCCATGACGAATTTTTAAATAAACTACCATATACAAAAAATGGGATATTAAAGATGGGAGTCACTTAGAGATAAGAAATGGTGAGTTTCATTGTATCACTGAATATGATGTAGTGATGGATTGTTCCAACAAATGTATTGTGCTAGCTAGAAATGTGGAAATAGAGGAGGACCTGCAAGGGGTATATGAGCTGATATGAAGTGAAGTTAGAAGAATCTGATCATTATGCGGAGTAATAACAATATTGTAATAATGATCAACTGAAAAACTTGACTACTCTGATCAATATAACAGTGCATTACAATGTCAAAGGATTCATGATAAAAAAGAGATAACTATTGAACACTGAGTGAAAATTGAAATATAAGTTATCACTTTCTTCCTTCCTCTTAATTACTGAAATACGGCTAATACGGAAACATATTTTGCATGATTTCACATATATAAGTGATATCACATTGCTTGACTTCTTAGTGGGTATGGAAGGTAAGGAGAGAATCTGAATCTCAAAATAAAAAAATAATGTTTAAAATAATATTTTAAAAAGAAAATGTATATGTGGAATTGAAACTTGATGCAAGTAAAGATTTTGTGATAATTTTCTAAAAGTGCTATATACTAGACTAGAATGAACTCTGAAAGGGACGAATAGGAGCAAGAGAACATGAGGAAAATAAAGCTAGTTTGTGGAATAACCATAATTGCGGCTGGCAAAAGGAAGAGAAATTTAAAAAAGAAGAAGAAGAAGACATAAGGATGAGTGATGAGAAAGATCAAATCAGGACAGTTTAATGTCATAGAATTGTTAAATATTTTCTGTTGAAATCACTTTTTTGCTGCCTGTACCATTTTATTTGTTTTTCATTTACACATACACACATATCCATGTATGTATACATGTATCTGTGTATGTCACATATGTATGAATGTATGTGTGAATGTATGCATGTGTGTATGTATGTATACACAGAGGGCCCATGGTGAGTTGAATATGAAGTGATGATATCTAAAAAGTAAAATTAAGGAGTGAGAGAGGAATATATTGGGAGAAAGAGAAAGGGAGAGATACAAAAAGGTAAATTATCTTACATAAAAGAGGCAAGAAAAAAACTGTGATAATGGTGGGGAAGAGGGGGGAAGTGAAAGGGAATGAGTCAGTCTTATGCTTGTTGGATTTGACTTTAGGAGGGAATAATATTCATACTCAATTGGATATTTTACCTTACAGGAAAGTAGGAGGAAAGGGATAAGGGGTGGAGGAAGGTAGATGGGAGGGGATATTGGGGGAAGGGGTAGTCAGAAGCAAACACTTTTGAAAAGGGACAGGATCAAAGAAGAAAATAGAATAAGTGGGGCGGTAGGATAGGATGGAGGCAAATATAGTTAGTCTTTCACAATATGACTATTATGAACATGTTTTGCATAATTACATATGTATAACCTATAGTGAATTTGTTTTTTAAAGCATTGAATTCCATATTCTCTCCCTTCATCTCTTCCCACCCAGCCCCATTGAGATGACAAGCAGCTTTCTTAGTTCTTTTTATCGGTCAGGAGAAAAACAGTACTTTTAACAATTTCTGCTTAGAATACCTGTTTAATTTACTAGACCATTACAAAATTATTTGAATTTTTATCACTCTATAACAATCAAAGCATCATTTTATAAAAGCATCTTGGTGACAAATGCAGGGTAAAATTGCTTTAAATGATACCTACATTACTAACATTTAATTGTTACTAATTATGTAATTTAAGATGCTCTGACAAAGTTGGGATTTGACCATTTTATCTGTTTAACCATTTTATTAATAGTCTAAAGATCTAGAGAAAGCATATTGACAATAGCTAGTGTTTTCCTTGTATAACATTTTAATGTTTTCAAAGTGCTAACATACATTATCTCCTTTAATCATCAAAATATCTCTATGAGATAGGTGCAGTTTATGAGGTTAGCATAATTATCTGCATTTTAGAGATGAGAAAACTGAACCTCAGATTGGTTAAGTGTCTTAACAAGGGTACCAGAATAAGGATGCATCCTGCCTATAGCAGGACTTGACTTTAGGTTGTTCTGACTCTAAGTCAGTACTTCACTCACTGTACCATCTAAATTTTTGTTTAGAAATTTGTACAGTTGAACCAAAGCTGTGACAGATAGCATTTATTCTGCAAAACAGAACTACATTAAAAATATCTTACCAAACAAGATTATTCCATCAAATTTCATTTTAAAAGGAATTAAATATGTCTGATACTTCAGTTAAAAAAATCTCTCCAACTATGTGATGGGGAGGTGTGGCTAGGAGAAAAAAAAGATTTCAATAATTTAGTGGACAGTAAATTTAGTATTTCAACTGCATGATGTCATTCCTAAGGTAAACCAATGTGGCAGTGTGTAAAGAACTAGGGGAAAGATTCTCCTAAACTCTGCTTGATCAAATCACATCTAGACTATTGTTTAGGATTCTGTAGCACTATTTAGAAACATCAGTGATTACCTGGGGAGTATCTAGAGATGAAGAGCATCAAGATCATTCCTTGTAAGGGATGATTCATGAAATGAGAAGGATTATCTCAGCAAATGGAAGACTTAGAGGAAAAGAGAAGTAACATGATAGTTGTATTCAAGTACTTAAATAATACCATGTGAAAGACAAGTTACACTTCTTTTTGACCCCAAGAGGAGATGCAAAGGAAAGGGAAGGGAATAAACATTTATTAAACACTTTGTGCCAGACACTGGGCTATGTTGCACCTATTATCTCATGTTATCCTTACAACAACCCTGTAAAGTAGGTGCCTGGATAATAGAATTATCCCTATTTTACACTTGTAGAAATTGAGGCAGACAGAGGTTAAGTGACTTCCTTAGAGTCACACAGGTAGCAAGTTTTTGAGGCTGTATTTGAAGGCTGGTATTCTTGATTCCAAGTCTAGTAGTTTATCTGTTGTCCCTCATAGCTGCAATTGTGGCAGACCACAAAGGGACAGCTAGGTGGCATAGTGAATGGAGTGCCAAGAATGGAGTTAGGAAGACTCATATTTCTAAGTTCAAATCTGACATCAGACACTTGTGAGTTATGTAACCTTGGGCAAGTTATTAGCTCTGTTTGTCTCAGTTTCCTCACCTCTAAAATGAACTGGAGAAGGAAATGGCAAATCACTACAGTATCTTTGCCAAGAAAACCCCAAATGGGGTCACAAAGAAACAGACACAACCTAACAACAACACAAATAGGAAGTTTTGAGGATCAAGGAACCATGAGGCACACTCAAATTCACTTCTTTGTTTCTCAGATCTCCTTCCAGGTCACAAGTTGAAAGTCAGCTTTATGGGTCAGAAGAAACTTATGCATAATGTCTGTTGTCTGAAATGAAAGCAGCACAGTTTTTTGTCATATATATGTATATATTATAAAACTGTTCTGTTGACACACACAGAGCAAAATTATTATGCTGCATTCATTTCAGATAACAAACATCATGCATCTATGTGAATTTATGCATGTATATATGAGTAACATAATATACACAGATGTTGTTGTTGTTGGCCATTTAAAGTTATAATACCAGGGCAAGATTCTGTATTGGAAATATTCAGTCATAGCATGTTCTGAAGGAATTGACCTAGCAGCTTGAAGTTTTATTCCTAGAAATATTGTTTTTCTTTTCTTTTTAAAATCAAATTAATTTATTTTCTTGTTTACGTCATTCATTTCCATGAGATTTTGAGTTACAAATTTTCTCCCCATCTTTCCCCCACCCACCA
>CM053594.1:165655394-165672061 GCA_028646575.1 Pseudocheirus occidentalis | reverse complement strand
TCAGTCAGTTTGTTGACTCTCTTTTCATGATTTTCTTGCATCATTCTCATTTCTCTTCCAAATTTTTCCTCCACTTCTCTTATTTAGTTTTCAAAATCCTTCTTAAGCTGCTCTATGGCTTGTAACCAGTCTAAATTTTTCTTGGATGCTTTTGGTGTGGGAGTTCTGACTTTGTTTTCTTCTTCCTGTTCCATGCTTTGATCTTTTTTATCCCCCAAAAAGGAATCCAAAGGAATAATATTGACTACAACTTTTAACTCACAGGGTTGTTGTGAGGATTGAATGGAGTAATGTATGTGAAATGCTCTGCAAATCTGAAACTGCTATCTAAATTTCTATGATTGTGGTCATATGTAGGTTATGATTTGTTCTGTTGCCTTGGACAATGGTTGGATATATCTTTCCTTCCTTCATCCTCATGTCTTTCTATAGTATTATAGTATATTTATATGTGTTTATATACATATATGTATATGATTTAAATGTGCATTTATATTATTAATACGGTAAATGTAATTGTGAAGTCTTGTGGAGTCCAATCTTTATCAAGACTAAATAGAAGATAGTTTAAAAATTGCCTGCTTTGTGTTTTTCAGGAATGGATACAAACTTAAATCTTTTTATCATTAGGATTGCCTGTCACTTTTTTTCTAATTTCATTCTTGCAATATCCTATTATACTATAAATTGTACCTCATGATATATGCAAATGGGAATGATCAATAGGGAATGACCATAAAGTCACCTTTTATGTTATATAATAATCTTTTTAGTTGGTCCCTTATTCTTCAATTACCTTAATGTGTTTTTTTCAATTTCTTATTAGGTTTGAATAAAAATCAGTTATAGAAATACTGCAGTATACTGTTTTAAAAAATTCGACAGGCCTGCTCTCAGCAGTGTGCATGGTCACCTGACATTTGAAGATATGTTAGTACGTGCAGTTTACTGTTTAGTCAAGTAATCTCAAAAGGTGTTTATCATCTCAGTGAGTGTTCACTCACTCTTTGTCTTCAGGATAATCCCATGATTTTTTTCCCTTTCTCTTCCCCTAGTAGCCCTTGATTCCTATCTTTTCTGTGAGGGAAAAAAGTTCCTCAGCACCACATCTGGCACATAGAGAAAAACATGTTTTTGTCCCGGAAAAGAGGGGAAAATTAATTAACAGAATGCAGGGACAAAAAAACCCAAACAACAACAGCAACAACAACAACAAAACAAATCCTTCTTTAATTCAGTCTCAACTTATTATTTAGTCATGAGTTTGGCTTTGAATTATTTATGGCTAAAAGATCTTCTTGAGAAAATTGGTGTAAATAAGTTTACAAAGAGAATTTTTTTCTTGTTAGGATTCACGAAAAGTCTCTTTTACAAACTGACAATTGACAATATTATCATAAATTATTTTTGTCTATTAAGTAAAAATAAGTTAAGTATCTCTCCTTGGTGACATTCTAGTCAGTAACTGGTTTGGGTTCCTATTTCTTTCAGTAATATCACTTAAGATATTCTAAGTATTCTTATATTTTAAAATATTCTAAAATTGTGGCTCTTCAAATTGACACAGGCCATTCTCTTCATCACTGATATTATTCTGATTTCATAGAACTTTTCAAGTACGGTGTTATTGTATGACATTATACCTAAAGACAGACAGTTTATCTTTCTTTGATATTGATTCTGTTACATTTTTGTAAGAATTTGTTATCTTACTTTAGCAATATTCCAATGTATTTTAATTTCTTCAATATGACTATTCTCTCCAGTGATACATAGTGCAACACAAATATACATTTTCATCATGTCAGGCTATTACCCACATCATCCAACAATTTCGCCACTGGAGATCTTTGTCCTATATAAAGGAGACACTCCTCTTGTTCATCTGAAATTATATGGATCACAGTGTGTGATGGTAATGTAATTTGAATTTGATGATCCCTTGGTATTGGCAAAGGTAACAGGTATTTAGCATTTAGTATTTAATCAAGCCTTTGTTAAAGAAACAGAAGGTATGAATCCCTATTGCTGATGTAACAGGAAGGGGTTGGCTGAAACAGGAAGCTCAATACTGTATATAAGAAAAAACCCAGAGAGGGAGAGTGAGATCTTCTTGGAGTAAGATTCATGGAGGCAAAAGTAGCTGCTGCTGAGGAGGCTGAAGTGGAAGGACCTAGACTGGAGAAAATGATTTTTATTTGGAGAACCTGGATGAAGTGATCTTGATTCTAGGAACCAGCTGAAACTTCTGCTGAATCCATGGGCCAGCTGGAGCTGCTGAGGCTGTTGAGGATTTCCAAGGGCCAGCTGGAACTGCCACAGACTGAGGAAGCATGACTGTGATGCTGGTACTTTTTATGAACCTGTTGGTGGTTTTTGTTAAGCCTTGTCTTCCCAGAAACAGAGATTATGAAGGATTGGAGATGGACTGGGCACTGTGAGCTCCAATGTAGAGCAGGAACTGCACGGAGGGCTGGACAAGGACCTGAGAGCTGTCTGCCTTTGAACCCAGGTGACAGTTTGGCAAATCCAGGTAGGACTGGGACCATTTAAGGGGATCCAGGGAATCTGAGAGACCACCCTGAGTCAAGCTGAAAGAAGACTTTACTTGGATACTGTGTACTGACTGAGAAATTGTAGTTTACTAATGACATAAGGGTGGAGGGTCTGTGTATTTTCTGATGATGGAATATTGAATGATGAAGGAATATTGAATGATTGTGTTGATTTAATGATCAATTGACTAAATGACTGTACCAAGTGAATGATGACTGAATAAGTGAGTGATTTGTAACTTAGTGTGCCCCATGAGTGGAGAACATTGACCATTGTACTTTGTGTCCCTTAAGGATAATTGAATGATTGAGATGGTTGAATGACTGAGTTACTAAATGATTGGTCTTTGTCCAAAACTTTGTGACCATTGTGGTGGAAACTATGTGACCATTTTCTGTGATAAGTTGTTGTGAATGCTAAATGTTTATTTTCTGTGATAAGTTGTAACACTGTGAATGCTGTACCTTGATTTACTGGGAATGTTTTGCTATGGAATAAACAGAGGGGTCACTATACTCTGTAATCAGAATCTTAAAAGCTGTTCATGGTAGCATTGTTCTGGAAGGCTACTAGTGCTTGGCTTTACACAGTGAAACCTGTCTATTCATTATCTAAGTTTGTATTCATTTCTAAGAAACACAAAGTCAGCAGTTTTTAAACTATCTTCTACTTACCATTGATAAAGATTGGATTTCACAAAACTTCCCAACTATCTTTACCCTATTAATAATAGAGACACAAGTTGAAATCATCAGGTAAAAAGATACGTTCTAAAGGCGGAAAGGACTTTAGAAACCACTTAGTCTAATCCTTTCATTTTGTAGATTGTGAGACTGTAATCTGAGGATGATAAGTGAGAGATGTCCACATATCCATACAATATTGAATAGGTGTGTGTATATGTATGTATATGTTGCAGATTGTCTAAATATAAAAATGTCTAAATATAAAAAATTGCCACTCTTGAGTGGCATGAGTGGCTTTTTCTGGAATCATGGTCATCATGATCATTATGATTTGTTCTATTGTTCTGAACAGTGGTTGAATATATCTTTCCTTTCCTCATCCTCAAGTCTTTCTATATTGCCCGAATGAGTAGAACGAGGGGGGAATAGGTATAGGAGATATTATGATTGTAGAGCTAACAATATTTAGTACATTGATGGAAATGTGGGGTTAAGGATGGTGAGAAATTGAAAGTTATTCCAAAGTTACAAACCTGGGAGCCTTAAGGAGGGTAGTATTATTGACAGAAATGTGGAAGTTCCAGAAAGCATAGAAGCAGGTTTGTATATATACAACTCTCTCAAATTATGTGTGTGTGTGCGTGTGTAAAATATATACATATATATGCATACGTGTGTACAGGTATGCACATATAGATACACACTGGGGAGAGGGTCAGTGGTGAAAGGATATGGGGCATTCCTCCTAAAGAATTTCCTGCCATTTATGAAGAAGAGTTAGGGAAAGAGGCCTGGGACACTGAAAGGTTAAGTGACTTCTCCACAGACACATTACTAATAAAGGTCATAGAAATAACCTGAGCCCAAGGTTTGCATACTATGTATTTTCAAATTTTTGTATTTTCATTTCCATACTACATATTCTCATGCACATAGAAATAGACACAGACACACTTATTATGACAATAAGTATTCTGATTTTTTGTATCTTTGATAAATCCATGAATTTTCTTTTACTCTTTTCCCAACATCACTTGATCCCATTTAAGGTCTCATTGAGAATATTAACATATTCATATATACCTATATTAATAGGTATATAAACATGCACACATATATATGTATACTATTATTCCTTCCTTAATGTAGCTGATCAGTTAATTTGATTAGATGATCAAATTAGTGTAATGAAAGATTCAAAATTTCATGTTTAATTATACAACTTTTACATGTAGAATGATTAATAGTGACCAAAAGATTCATTAATATTGCATAAATTTTTAACAAATATACAATAAATGTATAACACATATATTTGCCTGCATACATTTATTGCATATTTGTGTACACACACATGTCCCAATATACACGTTAGATTCTAAGTATTTTGGTGTATATTGATACATATTTGTTCCTGAATTGAGATTTAATTCATATTGATATTTCCCAGTGTGCCAAACCCTCTATAATTTTTGATATTCCAGAGTTATCTAAGCCACTAAGAAGTTAAATTACTTACCTGATTGGCATTTCGAAAAATGGCTTGAACAAAGGTATCTCTCATTCCAAGTCAAATCTTCTCTCCATTCTATCACACAGAGAGACAAAGACATAGAGACACAGAAACAGAAAGACAGAGACAAAGGAGTAGAGATAAAGACCAAGAAAGACAAAGAGATGGAGTAAGAGGCAATGAATTCTGATGTAGGGAACTGACCTTGAAGTCAGGAAGAATTGAGTTCAAATCCTGCAACTGACAAATTATGACTAAGTCGCTTAATATTTTGTTGACCTAGGAAACTATAACACACACACACACACTCAGACATGTGTGTTTATGTGTGTGTGTATGTGTGTGTGTGTGTGTGTGTGTGTGTGTATATACACACACACATAGTTATGTGTTAGGAGTAAAATATGCCTCTAGACTGTGGCTGATCTTGCAACTGTTTGAATAGATATAAACATATGTAAGTATCTAGTCAGGTATATATGCCTCCTGAACATAAAGAGTAAAATTACTCAAATACTGGTAAGTGTCATGGTAGCTAAAGAAGTAAGCTAACAAAAGCAGTGGAGAGATATCTGAGATCATGTTGGGTAGGTATACTATTAATTCTTCCTTAATGTATAGCAGTAAATCAAATTAGTGCAGTGAAGGATACAAAAGTTCATGTTTAACTGCATTCATTTTATTTACTCCCAGAAAGATTAATAGCTACCACAAGACTCATTAACATTGATTTCATAGTCCCCTCTAGGAATTAATATGTGTCCTTGATATATGAACACATCCAGCAGGATATGAATGGCAAACTGGAATTGTTCCATGTCTTTGCAGCAGATGTCTCCTACCTTTTGTAATGAGCTAAACAAAAGCTCTGACTAAAGTATTGACTGCCCTACAATCAGGTTTTTAAAACTGAATTCCAGAATTTAAGAAAGCATCAGAATAAATAATATGTGAAATTGTAAAGGTCAGAAAAAGTTATTCAGGGAGCCAATAGAGATTAGACGAACAGAGATAATATATCCATACGTTTTATTTCAAGCAAATATAAATGTTATGTTCCTCAATATTTATATAAATTCAACTAATATGTAATAGTACTTTATGACCAAAAGAATGCACATTTTGTTTGTCACTGGTAAATTGGGAGCAGGGAGTTTCTTGGGGATTGTTTGGTTTTCATATCAACTCTGTTTTTAAAAATTGCATTCACTTGGAGAAAAAGCGAAATGTCGATGAAAGACTATTTTGCTTGATGAATTTCAGATTAACTAGTTTCTCAAGTATTTCATAAGCTATCAAAAACTTACATACTAAAGGGATTTTAGGTCTATTTTAACAACTATTTTCTATAACTTACACAACTGCTGCCTCCACAACATCCTGATTAATGAGGTTATGTCTCCATGAATGAACTTTGCATTGACCTTGGGTAGTTTTTCTTTCCATATTCCCACAGTGTATCCTTCTGTCTAATTACTGTAATCCCTTCAGGAATTAAGTCACCCATTGTGTTTGTGATACCATATACTGCACCTGCTTTTCTTTTTCGTTGTCTACAGCCAAACCCTTCAACCTGTCTGCTTCTATGAAAACATTTTGTTTTTACATGAAATAAAATAGTTCTCTAATGTGGGTTCTTCTCAGTTTTAAAAGTTACAACATATTTCACATCCTCCATGGTTCATGCTTTTAAACATTTAAAAATAACATATAAAAAGTTTATTCAATTGTTTTTAAATACTTTTAAAGTGTACCTTCTATGTATACTCCAAATTTATTGAGTACTAGCCAGAGAGGGATAATGGATAGAGTATGAGACTTACATAGTCAGAGAGATCTCTGTTCACATCCTGCTCCAGACATCTGTTATCAGGGAAATTATTGAATCTTTCACAGTCTAGTTTTCAAATGTGTAAAACAAATAGAATAATAACACAGCAAATTGTTAAATATTAAATGAGGAAATGTATGTAAAATTATTTGCAAACCATAAATTATTATAGAAATGCTACTGTCAATATTAACCTGACCTTTGTATGCAGTCATCAGTCAATTTCAAATAGTTAGATAGCTGGTGGAAGGACAAACCTTTGAAAAAACTTATAAGATTTTTTTGGTTTTGTTTTATTTTCTTTTAACTAGACGTTTGATTCTCTTGGTATGGGAAACTGCCTACCTTTTCAGAAAATGACACCATAGTCAAGGGAACAACATCCTACTGGGAATTTAAGGGAAAGAAATTTTATTGTAATAATTAGTTCAGAGTAATTGAACTAACTAAAACATCAGGGATCCCATTCTTATTAGAACACAGGCTACACAATGCAGAGTAGTGAGAGATAAAGTTAAGTGTGACTGATCAGAGTTCCATGATTTGGTAAAAACTAGGGAGGCATTACAGGTTCTTGAGCATGAGACTGACTAGACTAAAGTGATATTGACCTCTTCATTTGAATCTGAACTCATGAAATCTGAACTACAGATTTTAATCCCTTGGATTTCAGCTTTCTGAAGAGAAACTGCTATAAACTCATCCTTGCCTTGTTGTTTATGCTTTAAACCTAGATGCTCCCTTTCTGTTTATTGTTTTATATCAGTTTTCTTCAAAACTCACTTATGAGATTCCCTAGATAGTATAGGTGAGCCCCTTTAGGGACACACATCTACATCCACAGAAACACATATATGGAGTGATACGCACACATATACATATACATACACATACATATACATACACCTACACACACACTCACACACATATGCATTTATTACATTTGTTTGAGTTTAGGTTTGCTGAGTCTCAAGTAACAACAGAGCATAAATAAAAAAAATAACATCTCAAAACTTTAGAGTTTATTTTTAAGTGAAACCCCAAATTTTGTATTAAATTGAAAGTTCTTTAATGAGACTGACACATATTTATATCTTCTGGAGCCAGTAGGTCTAAGGAGAATAAGAGATTAGAGACATTAATAGATTTATATTTGTCATGAATCAAGAAAAATAGGAGAGATCGTTTAAATCAATTATGCAGACAGTTAACTTCAAAACAATTTGATTCTTTGTTGTATTAAATCAATCAATAAACATTTATTAAGTACTTGTTATCCTCCAGATTGTTAGTAATAAGTTCTGGATGATACCAAGAGAGGCAAAGGGGTCCTTTGATCTTTGATCTTGTTCACATTATCTTCAATCATAACTTGACTACAACATTGCACTTTTTGTTTCAGGTCTACCATCAACCTTTTCCTCCAAGAGGGCTCAGTCAAAATATTGTACATACATGATACTAGAACATGATGAAGGCCTGCAACCAGGTCCAAAATTATGAATTGTTGCCCTAGGCACATTCCTTAAATGAATAATGGTTTATTTTAATGTTCACCCTCTACTCTTTCCTACCAGAAATAAAGAAATCCAGGGTAAGGTAAATTGAGGAGATGTGAATTTTGCTTTCTAATAAATTTGAATATTATTTAATAGCCTTAGTATGAAAATTTATCATTTTGAGTAACATCATTCATTTTTTATGTCTCATTCCACTTATACTTCAATTTAACCTTTAGTTGCTCCAAATGTCCAATCCAACATTCTTGCTCTGCTCTATTCTCTTTTGGTTCTGCTTTTGCACACATTATCCTCCAGTGTCTGAAATAGTCCTTTTTGGTGACATTTGGAATCTCTAGTTCTCCTTTAAGATTTACCTCGGTCAGGAATAACCAACTACAGAAGTTCTTTCCTGACTCTTCCAAATGCTTTATATTTGCTTTCATATATGTGTGTGTACACATATATACATATATATATATATATATATACATACATACATGTATGTACGAAAATTTATATTTTTATGTGTACATGTTTTCCTCAATGTGATGTCAGGTCCATGAAGTTGAGGTCTGTCTTGCTTTTTGTATCCATATACCCATTGAAATAGTTTGACATTTCCTTTTCCAGCTCATTTTATATATGAAATACTGAGGCAAACAAGGTTAAGTGACTTGCCCAGAGTCACATAGCTAGTAAGTGTTGAGGTCAGATTTGAATCTAGGAAGATGACATCCTGATTTCAGGCCCATCACTCTAACCACTGCCATAATTAGCCCACATATGATGAAACAGAAAATCAGTTCGTGACTATCCCTACTGATTATATTGGGAAGAAAACTAGGATTGAAATTGCATGAATAATTCTCTAGAAGTTATATAATAAGTAATTAAATATTGAGAACCTCTCCATTATAAGAATCAAAAGTTTTCTTCAATCAGTCAATTAGTATTAATTACATGGCTACTGTGTGCCAAACACTGTACTAAGATCTATAGATATAAAAAGGAGAAGAAGGAGGAGGAGGAGGAGAAGAAGAGGAGGAGGAGAAGGAGCAGCAACAGCAAATCAACAACAATACTTATTCTCAAGGAACCCACAGCCTAATGGTGGATAAACATGTGAATAACTACATATACAGATATGCATACACACATATTTATATACATATGTACATATATAAATTGAGGTAGTTTCAAAGGGAAGACACTAGGATTAAGAATAACTAGGAAATGCTTCTTGCAGAAGGTAGGACTTTAGCTGAGACTTGAAGGAATACAGGAAAGTCAGGAGATGGAGATGAGGAGAAAAAGTTTAGGGATGAGAAATAGCGAATGAAAAGACTAGAGTCAAATGATGAAGTGGTTTGTGTGAGGAACAGTAAGGAGACTTGTAATTGGTGAGGTAGAAATGTCAAAACTTGTGAAAGGCTTTAAAAGTAAAAAAGAGGACTTAAAATTTGATTCTGGAGTCAATAAGGAGCAATTTGACTTTGCTCAATAAGGGTATGATACAGTTAGACCTGTACTTTTAGAAGATAAATTTGTCATCTTTACCCTCCTGATCTCTGGTAACATAACTTTAAACAAAGTAATCATAAAACTTTTAAAACTTTGTCACTTGACACCTGGTCCAATCCCTTATTAAACATTTGAGGGATTAAGCCAAGGAAGATTAAGTCCTTAGCCCAATGTCCTACACAGTAGTAATCAGCAGCATTCGAATTTGAGCAGGCTGTCAGTTTCCAGAAACAGTACTCAACTTCTTTATATTTCAGAAAAAAAAACAAAAACCCAAAACCTTTTTTTTAACAGTTCTGAATTTGGCATTCATAATAGATGTAGGAAGGTTTTCATTTCAACAAGTTTTTAGATATTTACACCCACATTCAGTTGTCCCAATGCCCAATTTTCTTTGCAACAATAACATGTGTTTCTGGATTCTACAAATAGCTATGCTGCCATGCCAACTCATCATTTAATGGAATTAGGTGCCACTGGGAGTCTGGATAATAGAGTAATGTTCATTCTCATCCCACATTTAAATCTACTGTTTATCTTACAGGTGAACTTATCTTGGTTCAAGTTCTCTTGGGTTTACTTCTTTTCTTTGTAATCCCTTCCCCTTCCCTACTAGTTTGCCTAGAGAAGGCATGATATAAATTATGTGTAATGAGATTACTGCATGCAATTACACTTCATTTCAGAAAATGTAATATGGCTCACACTGATGCAAATAAATGGCTTAAGTTGGGGAGGGGGGGATGAAGCTCCCACCTCTTTGACAGGCTTTAAGGAAATGATTATATAGATGCATTTAATCTCTCAAATAAGATGGGCATAATGGGTACTTATGAAGGTGAGAGTCAATCTTAAAAAAAATTCTCTCCTCCACCCAAATGATACCATCTGAAGATCACTATGATTAATGTCATAATTACTGTTTATGATATGAAAATTCAATGATGCATAACGGAAATCTTAACTTAAATAGATAAGATGCAGAAGCCAATTTAATTGTCACATGGTGCTTGATATTACTAGCATATTGATATGGTATATTTGCATAATGACTCTCTTAAGCAAAAACAACTTCTCTTTCTTAATTGAATGGGGTGACTTTATTATTTTCTTAACCTCTACTGATTTTTTTTGAATGTGCATTTAATGTGTAGGGAAGTAAAATGGAAATGATCTAGACTCAGCTTTTAACATTGTAAATGAATCATGCAAACCAATATATGCCTGTGTATTTCTCTGCTTAATAAGGCAGAGAACTATATCCCTATCCAGTTACTGAAAATACCTAAGAGCACAAGTTTTTCTCGCTCTCTCAGGATGACTTGTTTCCTAACAATATGTTAAAAGAGGTGCACAGTGAAATAAGGAGAACCTGAAGAACCATTTTTTAATATAGTATCAGTATTCTTAAAAGGAAGTAGTTTAAAGGAAGTGATCCTTTTGTAAAATGATAAAGAATTGAATAAGAACTAGAAAAATCATTTATATAATGACAAAAACACCATTTTAAAATGACAGCAATTTTAAAAGCATAAGAACTCTGATCAATCAATCCAATTACTATAAGTGATGCCACAGAAACTATGACAAAGCATGCATTCCCTTTCTTGACAGACAAGTGATAGACTCAGGCTGCAGAATGAAGCATAAATATTTTTTGAACACAGATAATAAAGGAATTTGAAGGAATGACTGCATATTTATCACAAATATTTTCTTCTTTTTCTAATGAGGTAGAAGGGTGGAATGGAGAGAAAATAAATTTCTTTTAATTAAAAAGATGAAATGTAAGATATTAAGGTAGAGATATTTATATTTGTGCTACCTACTTCTCAGTTTCCGGAAGATCAAAAGTAATAACATATGTAAGACATTTGGTAACCATAAGGTACCAACTGACATAACTATCAGTTTTTGCTACTAATGATTACCTCCTGTGGGTGGAGAATTTTCAAATATTCAAAATAATTCAAAATACCATAGTCAAACAATCAGTGCCACTAAATTCTCACAATTTTTAAGGAAAGAATTTGAAACTTTAGTATTGTAAAGTATATATAAAAAATTCCAATTATACTCCATTACAACAATCTTGGGATATATGCCATTCCTTTGATCTATGTTTCACATACAAAGAAACTGAATTGCACAGGTATTAGCTAATTCGTCTTAATTTTACAACCATAAGTTTTAGAAAGCCTTCATTGGGAAAGCTCAATCACATAACTTAATTAAGACACAATTTATACATCATCTGTGTTATATATTTGTAGGTAATTTCTTGTTTTCATTATGAATGAGATGGTTGCTTCCGTAGTCTGACCTTTCAGCATATTTCTAGACCACTTTGTAAGTTCAATAAAAAATGTAAGAAATAAGGAATTTGGGCTGGTGATATAGACAATTTGCTATGGAACTTAAAGTGCTTTAGAGAACTTACTTATTGATTCTTGCAAGTTTTTTAACCATAAAAGACATTTCCATAATATAAATATTACAATTTTCTTATTATCAAATAAAATCTGCATTTTTCTCAGAGACATCAAATTTTGATTCTTTATAAACTCAGGAGGCTGATCTAATTTTTTGATGACATAGAACTAGCTGGGAGGGACAGTTAATACATTGGGTGACAAAAATGAGATTCAAAAAATTTTCCACAGGCTAGAACAGTGGGGCTTAATCAAATAATGATAGCCAAAATGGTATTAAATATTCCACTTAACAACTGTGAGGAAAGGAATATGTGACCATATATCAGTTTATTTGTATTTATGGGGGAAATATGAGGAGTTTAGTGAAACGAAAGCTCATTACAACTTAACAATGTGATGCCTTTTTTTAAAAAGGATAAACTTAAAGTGCATTAATAGAGATATAGCCTCCAAATAAGTACCATGATTCAGAAGTCAGAACATTGTTTCTAGAATAAGGAGACTTTCTTTCATAGCAATATGACCTTCTTAAGTTCTCTTTTCTGTGAAACAGGGATACTCATGTAATATTTATCTAAAAATGCATGAAAATTTTTTTAAAACCTCAAAGTACAATGTGATGGTAAGTTATTATGAAGGAGGTATTATCATCAATCTGTAATAGCCTAGAGAAATATATTCAGCTCTGGATAACACATTTTAAGGACACAGATATAATAGAATGTGTCAAGGATGATGAAGAATTTTGAGATGATGTTATATGATGATTAATTGAAGAAATTAGAGATATTTGGCCTAAAGAACAGAAGATTTGATATTAAACATCTGAAGACTGTCATGTAGAAGAGTGGTGAGAAGAGAACTAGGATTGGCTGGAAAGTGACATTTTATTTTAGTACAAAGAAACATTTTCTAATCAATTATCTAATCATTAAAAAAACCTTTAAGAAATTGTCATATACCACACATTAAAGGCTAGATGACCACTTACCATAACCAGAAGGCTATGGTAAGGATTCAAAGAGGAGTAGACTAGATGACTTCATTTATTCAGTAAATGTTTATTAATCACCCACTATATACTGATTGCTGATCTAGGTATTTAGTAGAAGTACAATATTTAGGTAATATATGACCCCTTTTACACTAAACATAGTGAAAGTGAAATGAATACAGCAAGCACAGTGAACTTAAATTGTAAATGAATTGGAGGTTAGGAAACAAAGAGCTATATGAAGATAGAGGACAAAGGTCATTACCAAGTACGTTAGCAATAGCTTCATGAAGGAGATCACATTTGAAATGTGCTTTAAAAGATGGGATTTTAATATCTACAATAATAGTAGTGAACTCATATTTTATTTAAATTAAAGATGTTATCTCAGTATAGGCAATGTTGCAGCACTAACAATTGGGGAAAGATGTCTCTTAACCTGAACCTTGCAGGTAATTAGCCATTTTAAGTGATAGAAGTGAGGAGAGAGAACATTTGTTTGTGTTCTTTGATAATGGTGTTACAAGGTATGATAGAGGCCATCTAGTCCAACCCCATTATTGTTATACAGAGGGCTTGTGTTTTATTTACGGTCATACAATTAGCCACTAGCTGTCAGAGTAAGGACTGGCAAGCAGGTTCCCTGACTGCAAATGTCTACTTCTAACAATCCTATCACTAATAGTCTTTATTTGTGGCAAAACAAAACCAAAATGAACCTTGACATTCAAAAAGAAAAAAAGATTAAATTTGCCTTTTGTGATAAGCAAAAGAAAACTATTGTAGATCCTTAGAAATCCTTAAGTCCTCATATTTTTCCACTCCTACAATCCTTTTACTACTTTCTCTGCCAGTCAATAGAGTAAATCAATAGTAGCTTCACAGACAAGTAATTTAACTAGACAAAGATTAATTTAAAAAGTCAAATAAAAATAGTAAAAAGGAAAAGAAAGAATATAAACATTTATAAAGTACATACAGTGTGCCAGGTACTGTGCTAAGTGCTTTTACAAATATTTTTTTTCCTTTGATATTCACAAAAATCCAGTGAGGTATATTGTTATTATCCCCATAAAACAGTTGAGGAAATAGAGGCAAATAGAGGTTGAGTGATCTGCCTAGTATCACATAGCTAGCTAGTGGCTAGCTGGATCCAGGCCCAGCACCCTATCCACTCTTTTTGTCCTTCTAACACCTTCAATATTTCACTTTTTAACACCTTGAGGAACAAGCAACATAAAAAAAATCATCTTTTATAGGATTGAAAGTTCGACATAATGCTTGTTTAGGTAATCAACAATGTTCTTGAAATTTTTATAAAATTTTATTTTCTGAGCAACAGTCTTGTCCATAGGTCAAATTAATAAATCTAACAAAAATAGGCACGATGATGAAAAAAATATACACCTTTTGGGTAATTGCTAAAATCATCTGATATAATAACTTTGCTATCTTCAGATAAACACATGTGTATAAACTTTTCCTGATGCTTTACACCAAGTATGAAATTATGAAACAGATCAAAAAAATTTGTCCGTACAAAGAGACCTGTACACCTCTGAAAGCTCACGACTTTCTATTTCCAAAGGTTTTATGCAAGTGCATAGATTCTACACAGTTTATTCTTTTCTTAAAGGGGTTTACTGGGGCATAGAAAAGGGGCACATTCAATTCATTTGAACATGATAGGCTTTGACATTACTAAAATGGATTAGGGTTTCATAAAAGAAAAAGTCCTTTAGGAAGAGAACATGGACTTGACCTATAGATAGACATCTAAAAAATCCACCATTCTCCACTTTCAAGATCAAGTACTTTTCACCAAAGATATTTAGCTTTCTAATGCCATATGTAATTAGCATTAAAATTTGTACTTGCCTCTCAAAATACAATTATTTTCTAAAATATTCACTTTTCATTTTGTCAATGAACAATAAACAAGAAATAAGGAAAACATTACGATATAAGTTCACTAAAAAATTTCTCACAACAGGGGCCCAATTTAACTTATAGACCTTTTAGGATCAGAAAATAGCAAGTGCAAATGACTACTTTTACTGGGCCTTGATGTCCCAAGAACATGGATAATGCTTTACTTTTCTGTATCCAAGTTTATCAGTTCTTGCCTTCTTCCTTTCACTAATGGGTGTTTGGATGGCTTGTAATATAGAGTTGTTATTTTGATTCAGATCTCTGATTCCATCAGTGTAGGAAACTCCTGCTACAGAAACCCCACCACTATAGATCAGCAACTTTTATCTTAGAACTTCTCCAAGATTTTTCTTCTTTCCCTTGAATGTTTAAGTAGTCTACTCCACTATATAATATTTCTGATACTCATTTCTTCCAAAGAAGTTACACTTTGATATTTCCTTGTCTTAGCTCTTAGCAGCAACCCTTTCCCCCTAATTATCTGCAGCCTATTCGTAACCCTTCTTTAATAAGCTCAGATCAGCAAACTAGAGGAGCGCCACAAAAGTCATATTCCCTTTTGCAGAATGGCCTCCCCTTCTCCCTGTTTTAGTCACCAAATCATCATTTTAAGGTTTTTGTTTCTTAAGATTATAAAGCTAGAGGATATTATAGAACAAGATCTCAGTGCTACTGAAGAGAGCATGTGACTTGTTTAAAGATAATTTTTATCAACATATCATAGCATATTATTGGGGCCACTCTATAGTTCTTTATTTTAAAAATTAATTATTTTATTTATTTTCTTGTTTACATCATTCATTTGCATCAGATTTTGAGTTACAAATTTTCTCCCCTTCTTTCCCCTACCCCGAACCCCAAAACAGCGATCCCATTGTAAAGCCCCTCCTCCAATCTGCTCTTTTTTATGTCCTCCTCCAATGCCCCTCTAACTTTCTGCTAGGGCAGGGAGGGTCTCTCTACCCAGTACCTATATATCTTAATTCCCAGTTGTATGTAGTTAATAATAAGAATAATAATAATTATTATATAGATATAGATACACATTTTTTTAAACATTTGATTGTAGAACTTTAAATTCTAGATTCTTTCGGTTCCTCCCTTGTCACCCACCCCCACTGGAAGGACAGGCAATTCAATACAGGCTATACATGTGTAATTATGCAGGGCATCTTCACAGTGGACATATTGTGAGAGGCTGATTATATGTCCCTCCTTCCTATGCCCCCTCCCCCTGTTCTATTCTCTACCCTTTCTCTGTCCCTTTAATGGAGTGTGTGCTTCCAGCAACCCTCCCCCAGACCCTGCCCTCCCCTCTGTCAATCCCGCCTCTCATCCCTGTCCCCTCTACTCTTCTGTATGGCAAGATACCCAGTTTAGAGTTTATGTCATTCCTTCCCTAAGCCAAATTAAATGAGAATAAATGAAAGTAAAGTTGTAACAGTTATCCCTTGCCTCTTCTATATGGAATGATTAACCCCATTTTGTCTCTACCTGTCTCCTCTCATTCTAGTCTTCTTCCACCTCAGAATTTCATCTCTTAAAGTATCTTCCTCCCTTCATATTCAATTGGTCCTGTACCCTCTGTGTACACATATACACACATACTCAGATATGGATTCATATGCATATATACCCTCCTATATAGACATATGTGCAGGTATACATACATATACACATACATACATACATATATA
>CM053594.1:165639301-165654894 GCA_028646575.1 Pseudocheirus occidentalis | reverse complement strand
AGTTCTAAAATATCAGGGCAATTTTCCTTGAGAATTTTTTGAAGGATGCTTTCTAAATTCTTTTTTTGAGCATGGCTTTCAGGTATTCCAATAATTTTTAAATTGTCTCCCCTGGATCTATTTTCCAGGTCAGTGGTTTTTTTTCAAGGAGATATTTCACATTACCTTCTCTTTTTTCATTTGCTTGTATCTTTTTAATAGTATCTTGATATCTCATAAAGCCATTTGCTTCCATTTGCTCCACTCTAATTTTGAATGAATTATTCTCTTCAGAATGCTTTTGAGATTCTTTTTCCATCAGGCAAATATGACTTTTGAAGGTGTTCTTCTCCTCATTGGATTTTTGGACCTCTTTTGCCGTTTGAGTTAATTTGTTCTTTAAGGTGTTATTTTCTTCAGTCAGGTTGTTAACTCTCTTTTCATGATTTTCTTGCATCATTCTCATTTCTCTTCCCAATTTTTCCTCCACTTCTCTTATTTGGTTTTTCAAAGTCCTTTTTAAGTAGATCTGTGGATTTTAGGCAATCTTCATGTTTCTTGGAAGCATGTGGTATGGAAGTTCTGACTGTATTGTTTTCCTTCCTCTCCATGCTTTGATCCTTTCTGTAACCAAAAAAGGATTCTAGAGTTTGATTACTGTTCTTACTTTGCTTCCTGTTCCTCATGTTGGCCAGTCAGTTAATTGCTTAATTTTTTTAGCTCTGTGGAACTCTGCTTCTAGGGGGGAAAGCTCTGTCCCAAATGGCTGGGGATTTAACAGATGCTGGAGCTATTAGGGGGGTGCTGCAGCCCCCACCAGCTTTGGCTCACTGAAAGTGCACCCAAGCACCACGACCCAAGACCACGATCCAGATCCAGGCAGCTCAACACGAAAGCCCTTGGCCTTTGATCAATCACTTTGGCCCCCCCTGCAATCTGCAGGCTGGGAGCTCTGAAGCAGCCAGGTTGGAAGCGGGTGCTGCTTGTGCCACTTGTGCTGCTCCTGCAGCTTCCTTCCCCTTGGGACAGTTCGGCCAGACCTCTTTTCTCCCTCAAATTTAGCTTGAATTCCACTGACCTTTCTTCTAACCTTATTTCTCCTGGATTGATAAATGTCGAAACTGCCCCAGGTGCCACCAATCCACTCTCCTGTAGACTCCAGCTGCAGCTCCTCCCTACCACCATGGGGCCAGGCCGTGATTTCAGGCTGGGCTGGTTTCAGCTCTCAGCCTGCTGTGATAAGTCCCACCTGCAGAGCCACCTTCAGCAAGAGATGTGTTTTCTGTATTTTTGTGATTGTTGGAGCTCTAAAATTTGTTTAGAGTCATATTTTATGGGTATTTAAGGTGGCTATGTGGGAGCTGCAAAACTTTCATGCTGCCATCTTGGCTCTTCCCCTCCTAACCCACTGTATAGTTCAAAAAGATCTAAGACAGTATTCAGTCTAGAATATCCCAGTATGCACCATATGTTAGGCTTCAGCATATGGTACAAATTAGCATTTTTCAATCTGGTGTGCCTATAGAAAATGAACTTGATCAGCTCAATCCCTCTTTGAAAAAGCCTTCATCCAGGATGTCAAACACTGATGTTTCCATGTTCAAGAAAGTAAATAAACCAAAGATTTGAAGCTATAGAGTAGAAATAAATGAAGACTATGGATAAAAGTGCAAGGAAGTAAGGGGTAAGTTAAGCTTACTTTAAAATGACAGGGTTGGAAGAGACTTCACCTTCAAAATGATCTAATCCAACAAAATATCTGAAAAGGAATTCTAAGAAGGTCATTGTAAGACCATGCATGAGCAACTTTCCAGAAGCATGCTATTGTGAACAGCTTTTAAGGTTCTGATTACACAGTATAGTGAACACTCCATTTATTCCATAACAAATCACGGGAAAATATTCATAGAAAGCCAAGGTGCAGCATTTACAATATTCACAATAGCTTATCATTAAAATGGCCACATAGTTTTCACCAAGGTGGTCACAATAGCTTTGAACAAGGAAAAATCATCTGCTATCCCTAAGGAGGTTTGCCCCCATACTCAATCATTCAGTCATCTCATGTATAATATAGTCAGTCTTCCACTCTGTGGGGCAACTAGGTTAACTCAATCAGTAACTTATTGAGCATTCAGTTACTAAGTATCATTAATCATTAAATACAATCATTAGAAAATACACAAAGCCCCCACCCCTAGGTCGCTTAGTAACCACATTATCATCACAGCATTCAATACCCAAGGAGAGGTTTTTACTTCATCTTGACCTGAGGCAAGTTCTCAGCAATCTCTGTTCCTGGGAAGACAAAGTTTAACAGAGCCACAATATTCATTGCCAGTGTCCTCATCAATTCACTCTCTGCCTGTGGAACAGTCTCAAGACCTCTGAAAACATCAGCAAGACCCTCTCCCAGGATTTCTGTACATATACAACAAGAAAATCCTTCTTCAGGGCTTCTGAACCAAGAGCAAGGTTCCAAGACCTCTGCAACAACAGCACCCTCCTTCATCAGCAGACAAGTCTGGAAAAACAACATCAAAACAGACAGACAGAATGCAGGCAACACAGTCATGCCTTCTTAGTCCTACAGCAATTCAGCTGGCTCTAGTACCCAGAGGAGATCTCAGCTAGCTCCTAGAATCAATATCACTCCTTCCAGGTTTTCAAAATCAAAATTGTTTTCTTCAGCCTGGGGTGGGGTTGGGGGTGCTTTCCTCTTTAGCCTTCTAGGCAGCAGTAACTTCAGCCTCCACCAGATTCTGGTCTCAAGAAATTCTGACTGTGCCTCTCTGGGGCTTTTTTAAAATATACACATAGAATTAGCTTCCTGTTTCAGTCAACCCCTTCCGGTTACATCATTAACAGGAAATAAAAGTTAATACCTTCTATTTCTCCAACAGTGGCTTGATCAGTTACTAACTGCTAAGTACCAGCTACCTTTGCTTAACTTTAAACAAAATGCTAAATACTTGCTTACATGTCAATACAAAAAAGGGCAATTACTATTACAGTCATCCAGTCTGGGAATTCACAGTATCCTGAGATAACCCACTACTCTACTTTTGGAGGGTCAACTGTCAGAAAATTTTTCTTCACTACTGATTTTTAAACTAAAAAAAAATCATCAGGGTATTAGTAATAAGCCAAGGAAACCATTTTGGAACACACAATTAATATTTATGACTGGTAAGGGAAATATATATTAAAAATACACTATAACTAAGTGGCTTTTATTAGGAGGAATATAATCATAGAACTGAAAATAAATCATTACTTAATACAAATCTCTCATTTTAAAGTGGTTATGTGATAAAAGAGTCTGTTCTACATCACTCACAGCCATTAGTGGCACAGTAGAACTAGAATGCAAGTTACTTGACTGTTACTAGTTCAGTGCTCTTTCCAATAACTAATTTGCAAGATAAATATCAAGAATTCATAAGCTTGTTTTAAGTAAAATAATTTTCAAGGGTTTTTTTTGGTTGTTGATAGTTATTCTATACACCAAAAATATCTCCTAAATGTATCCATGCTTATCTTTATAAATAGGAAATATTTCACATTCAGTGACTTTCACAGCTTGTTAGTTTTGGTAAATTGAAAAAAAAAGTTGGCAGTTTTCTATTATATGACAAAATTTAGTAGAATAAGCCACATCTACCCATTAGCTCTCTAACATGGAGTGCTCATTTCAGATTTATTGCTTTAACTTATTTTTCAAAAATGAGCACTGGGTATTTTTAATATGTCATATTATCATGTCATGTGCATATTACAACTGTATATTTTAGTAAGAAATTAAATTAGTGATATTTAGATAGTTCATAGTGTACATATAAAATAATTTTTTAATCAAAATACATTTCTCACTAAGATAGATAAATAAAATCCAAGCAAACCTGACTACACAAAATTAAAATCAACTTTAGTAGATATCAGTATAATACATAATCCATAACTAGCATGTTTGCACTTCGCCCCCCACTCCTCCCAATTCTGCTCATCTTCAGGGCTGAGAATTATTTATTTATTTTTAAATTAGGATTTTATCATGTTGATATATTTCTTATGCCACATCATCTTTGGTCAAGTTCTTAATTTTTGGGAGTTTAGTGAGAAGCATCTGGAACACTGGCGATGGAAGAGTTTGTTGTAAAATTTGCAACAGCATCCCTTGGCTGCCCACAGACAGCAATGGGATTTGTCAAGTGGTAAATACCTTTTTCACATTCACCTTGGGTTAGCAATTCCTCACTAAGTTGAATTTCTTCAGGAAAGAACTTCAGAACAGCTTCTGCATCTTTAAGGTCAGATAACTAGGAAAGCCCAGCTCTCCCTTTAGCAAACTTCTGTTTCTTTCTTCAGTCTAAGAGCCTATTCCTGAAGTTGGGGTCACTCAGTCTCTTGCAGTCAAAGTAAATATAGTAGCCCTTGAAGAAGGCCCTGCAGATGCCGGCAGTGATCTTACCCACCATGATTCTGGGAGATAGAAACTCCTGCTCACCAGGGAGGTAGCAACAGTGCCACTGTATTCTGATGACCCCCAAGTCAGCCACCCTATCTGCTTTTATACAAGATATGATTAACAGGATTTAAAGTAAATGAGACTGTGTCAGTATGCATCGAGCCAATGATGATCTCAGCCAATTTTGGGTTCCTTTAACTCTTTGAATATATATACATAAACAAATTATCATGGTTGCTCTAGTAGAAGTATAAAATGCCCTCTTTCTATTTTTAATTATGTCTACCTAGATATAACATCTCTTGTTTACTGAGTTTGATCCAACTACTTAGTTTGCTACTTAAAATGCTTACTGCAGTCAACTTGAAATTAATAATCACAGTGACACAAATGGATTCTTGGGTGTTTTTTTCTTTTCAGATGTACCTTTTCA
The DNA here is from genome assembly GCA_028646575.1 of Pseudocheirus occidentalis. Classification (NCBI taxonomy): domain Eukaryota; kingdom Metazoa; phylum Chordata; class Mammalia; order Diprotodontia; family Pseudocheiridae; genus Pseudocheirus; species Pseudocheirus occidentalis. Next base: position 165,650,014 of record CM053594.1, on the reverse strand, counting down.
ATAATGTGTCCATTTATAGTTTCTTGGCTCATAGGATGGTGAATCTTCCATTGTGTTACAATGGAAAGAATATTGTCCTTTTGATGGGGTGTTTGGATGCCTGTGCTTGAATACCAGTTTGTAAAATCACGTTTCTCCCTAGCCTCAAATCTATCTCCCTAGCCTCAAAACACTGTTTCAGGCAGTTTCTCTCTAGATCAAGGGCAGCATACCCTAAAACAATACTTATCTCTTTTCCTGATACAGTGGCCAGCTGCACCTATAGAATTTAGTAGTTTGATCCAGCTGTGTACTGGGTGAAACAGCTGTGTACTGGGTCATAATTATCATATGTATCCTAGATTAATTCATATTTATATTCCCTATCTCATTATATACCTCCCAAATCCTTCATTAGCTTGGGATATACATACACTCCCAACATCCAACTTGTCAAACACGACATTGATGGGTAGCAGCTTGGTCAGTCCTGCCTGACTGCTAACTGACTTAGTGACATTTCAAGCCTAAAACCACGCTTCCATGCAGCTTCCCCTTGGACTATTTCGTGGTGAATTCTGGGCAATATGCCTGCCCAGTAGATATTAAAAGTTCATGTCCTTTAAGAACTGACCACTCCTTAACTCCTCCCTAGTTTCACCCTGATTCACCTAGTTAGTATATTTGGTGCACGTTCTACTTATAGATTATGCTATTAAAACTTTTACTGTACCCCTTTAAGGTTGCAGGTTCCCTAAGAACTCTTGCCTGCTGTATAGCATAACAATAAATCTTTGCCACCTTGATTTATAGAATGCTTGAATCCGTGAATTTATTTCCGACTGCTTTCCAGGAACTCTGGTTATTGAGATTCCTGGACTCCCTGAACTCCCTGACCTCCATGTCACTTTTAGTTGAGACAATTATTGTTTCTGTGACCTTGAGCAGATTAGTTACCTTCTCCAATTTTCACTTTCTTCATTTTTGAAATAAAGATAATTATATTTTGCTTGTTACCTTATGAAATCATTGGGATTCCTTACCTTAAAGGATATATGAATTTGAGTCATGATTCATTCTTTCATGAAGCATTTAACACTTGTGATGGCACAAATAAGAAGAAAACTATATTTTGGGATGATAATTTTAATCTATAATGTGATAAAAGTTTGCTACTTGGATATCAATTTTTTAAAAATTATATACACCTTGTATTCCCCAAAGTGCTTAGGACTTATTTATAATTTTCCCTAGCATTTCTTTTCATTAATTCCCTTGATATTCTGGACCTTTTGTTCTTCCAGATGAACTTTGTTACTATTTTTTCTAGTTCTATGAAATAATTTTTGGTAGATTGATTGGTATGACGCTAAATATGTAAGTTAATTTAGGTAAAATTGTCATTTTTATTATATTAGTTCAACCTAGCCACAAGCAACTGATGTTTTTCCAGTTATTTAGATCTGACTTTATTTGTGTGTATTTAATCTTAAAAGTAAATATTCTTTAAATACCAAAGAGTTAGGAGTCAGAAAAATAGATGAGTTAAAATAAAAAACAAAACATTTTACATGTTCACACAGGTAAGAAGAAACTAGAGAATCTCACAAAATCTCACAAAACTATGGAATTTATTGGGACAAGATACAGGTGACTTCCTTGGTTTTAGTAATCTTAGAAAATCCCAGAATATACCTTGGTAAGACCTGAGGTGCTGGGAGTGGGGACAGAAACAGGCAGCATGGCTGGGCTGGAGGAGCCTCCATCTTCCCTGAGAACAGCCAGGCCCCACAGTGATAAGGAAGTTCAAGTCCCTGACTCCAAAAATCAGAAAACACTTAGAAGCCTCGAACAGACCGAGGAAGAGAGCAGACAAATAATTGCCAGGAATACTAAGGCACCCTTGTGACCATTCTCAAGTACTGCACCAAGAGAGGATTGAGGGCATTGACCCAGCAACTAGAAGGGCAGCTCTTCTGCAGTTAGGCAGTCATCATCACCCTTCTCCCCCTCAGTCTGGTTCTCAAGGTCAATGTCCACAGTGATGCTGGTAAAGGAGGACTGCTTGGACCCTTAGGTCTTGCAGCTGTGCACCAAGACAAGGTTGTCCTCCTGATGAGGTTTGTGGGCAAGGATTCAGGGATCCCCCAAAGACTGGAGTGCAGGAGAGGGTAGTCTGAAATGAATTCATGGACTCAACCATTCTTTAAGTGAATTTGGTAAAGGTTTATTAAACACCAACATAGCAGGCAAAGCTCCTTAGGGAACTTGCATTCCATAAGGAACTTGCAACTTTACAGGAATGATGCTAAAGCTTATATAGGAAAAGCAGTGGATTATCTGGCAGATATGCTAATTAGATGATAATTATACCTTAGTCTTTGGCAAGGATCGCTAGTGGAAAGGAGGATAAGGGATTTTTCAGGGTGTGTTTTTAGTTTGTTACATCTGTAGCAACATAGCTTTGAGAACTGATGACTATAACTTGACCTCTGCATTGAATATGATAATTTGTGGAATCAATATATGATAATTCTGTGATTACAAGTTAGTCCTGTTTTTACAAGAAAATTTCTTCAGAGGTTACCTTGTTCTTGTGATGGGGAAAGATAATGTTTTACTGGGGTCGCTCATGAGTAACTGAGGGTAAACGTAGTTTGTCTTACTGGGACCTACTCATGAGTTATTGATAGGCACTGTGTCCTTAGGTTGGGGTGAAATCTATCTGGGATAGTGTTTTGAAGCTAGGGAGAAATGTGATCTTGGAACTGGGGTCCAAGAAAAAGCATCCAAGCACCCCATCTCTATTCCATGCCTATTTTCGTGTTGATGACCCTCTAGGGGTTAAACTGGTTGTGCTCCTCCAGACCAGGCTTCATCATTCCATATCTGCTAGTGCAGATGTCTGGGCATGTGACCTGACATGAGAGGGAAATGGACTTGAAAACCTCATTCCCACTTCCAGCAATAGTACTTATCTGGGAAACCATTAATATTTAGTAAGTGGATCTAGCTCAGACCTGACCTCTCCACGCCACGCCCACACTTAAGTAACAGGCACAGGGCATTCGAAAGTGAAACTTGTCGATTTAGTAATGGCCAAGAGCCTGCTCTTTGGAAATGGCAGAGAAAGTGGTCATCCATGTGCATCAGATCCAAGACGTTTAACAGGGAGCAGTCGTACACCGGGTTTTCCTTCAGCTGCCTCTAAGACCGCGACTTTGAGGAGCTTGGCCCTGTTAGGTTTGCCCTCCCCACGCTGGCTGATGATAGCGATGGTGTAACAGAGCCTCTGCAGTTGCAGGGTGGGGTGCAAGTAGTGCAGTCAGTAGCTAAGGGCGGGCTGCTGGTGTCCTCTGAGGAGTTGTAGAGGCTTCCCTCCTACCCTCACGTCTGGGTTCTCCCACTGGACTCGATCCTTTGGCATGGGCGAACTAATTTCATTAGCAGTTGGCCCATTAAACCTGGCTGCACTTAAGGGCAAGTGGGGAGGAGCAGAAGAGAAAATAAGAAGATACTTAACCCGCTACAGGGACCCCAAGCCTCCGGGCTAGGGACTGGGAAGTTGGTTGGGTGGGAACAGTTGGTACCACTTCCGGTGGTGGCCCTGGCAAGGGAGCAGTTGGAGTCCGGCAGCCTTGGGCACTGAAGCAACTGAAGAAATGTAGATGCTGGGGATAGACTTCGAAGAAGTGGGAAATGGCAATGAGGAACTGCAGCAGACAGAGGAGCAGCAGAGTTTTGCAGATCTGTTCCAGGACTACCTCCCCATCAGCCTGCTCATCTTCTAACTGCCCTGCTCAATCAATCTACTCGTTGGTCCTGCTTGGCAGGCTGAAACTGAAAAAGGGCAACAAACCAATGTATGCTGCATCCCCTCGTGTATGCTTCCTTCATAATATTACATAAAGTAAGAACTGTGCCATGTTAGAACTATTAGTTAGATGTTTCTTCTAACTGAATTGCAAACTTTGGACTGTCCTTACAGCCTGGTAATAAACTTCTGTAATTGCTCATTACTAATTTTGGAAAATCTTTTGGAAACAGTATCATTCAAAAAAGAAATTTTACACATTTCATCCCAATACTTTTTTCTATGAAATATTTCTGACATTTTAATAGCAGCAGGTAACAAGATCTTTCTCTTAGGGCTTTTTAGTTTTTGCAATTAAATAATAAGTTTTGTAAGATGCAAGTAAATACTTTTCATTGACAGTAACAAATTTTTCAAAACATTGTTTTTCTTTATTTGAAGATTTTAAAAGTCATCAAAAATATCCCTTTGGTTTATTGCAATACTCTACATGATTGATATTATGACATCAATTTAGTTTGGCTGGTTTCACGCTCTCCACAGCCACAATTTCATTACAAATTAAGCAAAGAGGCTTTTCCACACACCATTGTCATTATTAGAGCAAAAATGATTCAACATATTTTCTTTTCTTGTCAATTTAAGTGTACTACAACCAGGCAGCAAAGATTTTGGTGCATTGTCACCAGTATTTTTAGTTCTTCTGCCTAAATTTTGCCACTTTCCTGTAACTGAAAAAATATTTTTGTCCTAAACTATAAATAAATATTGCTAATGATTTCTCAAATAAATACAAACTTTAATTGATGAAATTATATTTATGCTTGATTTTAAAATATGTAGCTTTAGTTTATGAAATTACATTTGTGGTAATTTTTGAAAACTGGTATTCACACTTGCATACATATGTAATGATGGTGGTGGAGAAATACTAATGTATGTTTGCCCTTGGTGCAATTAAACACTTATATTTCTGTAAAGGAGGAGATAACAACAATATATAAAATCAAACATTCTAACAATACAAAGATATATTAATTTGAAACTTACATGCTCAGGAATGATGTTAAGAAAATATTAAAAGTCCTTATCTTTTGTAATTAAACTATTATGTTTCTGTAAGAGTAGAAAACTTGGTATTTACAGTAAACAAACAACAACAACAACAAACACTGCAATTCATAACATGAAATAGTCTTGAATCTGAGCCAAAGTGTTTCTCTCAACGTTCTTTTGCCTCGTGTGGCATGACAGTATGTGCAGTTCAAAGGTGCACATGTTGTGTGTTCAGAACCAAGGCTTCAATAAAGTCATGAGATGCAACATGGTAAGCTCTCCCATAAACACCATGAATTCATTACATATCTGATTTTAACTTTTGGTTATTGCATGTTCAGGAATCTTTTACTCTTGCCAAATTTTTTGAGATTCCACATACAGTTACACACAATTTAAAAAGCAGTGATCTAGTTCACAAATAAGGAAACTAGAGTTCAAAGGGTTTAAGTGACTTGCCCACAGTCATGCAGTAACAGTTTGTAGAACTGAGATTCAGACCCATGTCCTGAGTGCAAATCTATAATCTTTCTATTTGGAAGTGCCTCATTTTACCCAAGTTTTATCACCTGTAAGATGGGAATAATAATACTTTTACCACATGCTACACACAGATTCTATCTCTCCGCACATTTAGAACACTTTAGGGCACACAAATATTTGGTTTTAGTAACATTTCCTCTCTTAGCGCAAGCAAAATAAATTTAATTCTTCTTCCATGAGGCAGCGCTACATTTACTTCATCATATTTCTTGTGCAAAAAAATTCCCATCAGTCAAATGTCTTAACATTTTAAAAATGTTAGTTACTTTCCAAATTTTTCAACATTAATAAAGTTTAGATTCAAGAAGAATTTGTCACCCACCGCCGAATTGCTTAGTGGAACATATCTTTGGATCTTTGGGTCTTTGTATATGTTTGATCATGGATGAACATTCGTGGGAGAGTTTATCTGACTTGCTCAGCTATTTTGGAAGTGAGATTAAATTTTTATTTCTCTAGTAAATGTTTTAACAGCAAGAATCTTTAAGTGTTTGAAATTTTCAGATACAAGAATTTAATGATATGTTTGGTGGCTTATAAATTTAAATATATCTGACATTTAATTAATTGCTATCTAACCTACATGTCAGAGTTGCTGTGGGGAATGGGTGGGGGAGAGAAGGCTTGCATTATTTAATTTTAAAAAGTTCCCTTGAAGGTGGACTTCACCCTTATATCAATTTTCCCCTAGCAAGATTAATCTGGGTATTTATCTCACCAGGATGACATATGACATGGTGTGATTTATAATAGACATAAAATTAATATATAGTACAAATCACTGTTTTCTAGAGATTTTGAGGTTATAACTCAATCCAGCTAATAAAGTCTTTAGGGATTATTTAAGGCATCTCTAGAGAATTCTAAGTTTTACACAGCAAGAAATTGATATAATACAGTTCTTTTAAGATATATTTTTAACTTAATGTAGTTCAAATTTAGAAACAATATACCTCCCCAACCACTGAAAAATAGTCCTCTCTCAATGACACTGAAAAAATTTTCATGCAAAGCTTAGGTTTAAAACATATCATTATTTCATTTATGATAGAAAACTTCAAAAATATTTTTAATGTCAAACATAATTGAGGATTTAGTTATTTTACCATTTACAACTACCACCATTCTCCATAGTATACTTCAAGGCCTGAAAGCACACTTCTGCCCCATACATAAAAATTTCTTTCAGGTGAGATAATGAAATTCAGTTTGCTCTATTTTGTATTATAATTGGTAGAAACATAATCAAGGACAGGAGTTCTACTTAATAACAGATACTTGCAATGCATCATCTGTGATTTACTTTCTTTTAAATAATCGACCCTTCCAAAAGTTGCAAGTGAATTTTTGTTAAGCTTAGAGCAGAGTTTATGAGGGAGGGTCTCTCTTTATTGATTCATCCTGATCTCCTGGGCCATTCTCTTATTTATCTAACAGTTTCTGCTAAATTGGTAGAGGTTGGATTTAAAATTTTGTGAACCAAATTTCTTTTTTAGGGATATTTAGAAAGAAAGCAGCTGAGAAAGAAACAAACACTCCATCTCATGCACAGGTGAAAAATAATTTCCTCCAATTATGGTTTAAAATTTTTACGCTAATTGGATGCAATTAAGATTGTGTATATCTCAGGCTCAGGCTGTATATAGTCCACAGAAATACAGCCACACTAATTTTAGATCTGAGTAGTTTCTTCAGCGTGAGCTTTACATGGTAGAAAACAGTGGCAACAGCAGGAATGACAGCAAAAGCCTAGTGAAAACCTATTTATTTTGTTGTCATTGTTTTGAAGAATGCATTCTAAAATAGAGGTGTGTCCCCACCACCCTCTGTCTGTCTGTCTGTCTATGAGCCAAAGAGAATTTTCGTATAAAATCTTTTGCTTAACATCTTGTTTGTTCCTGAGGAGTGCAACAGATTCACGATGCTTTGAGAATAACACAATCTTCCCAGTATAATGTATTGAATATAAAATGCAGTGGAGAATCTGTCAGCATCTCCATGCCAAGACAACCCTTCTCTTTTTACCCCTCTCTTTTTACTATTAGGAGACACCCTGTTTTCCAGAACTAAAGCACAACAAGCAAGTCATGCCTTGAGTTTAGCATCCTTTGCACTCATCCTCTGGATGAATTCTGATGCAACAAAATGCCAAATTGTTTCACACTAGCTCCAGGTGATCCCTGATCAAGGACAAGTACCTGCAGGAACTATGTTCCAGTCATGAAGCCGTGCTAGGAATCACACTTGCTCATTGTTACTGTTACCTTCTCATTGCTACAGCTACTGCTCACTGCATATTTCTTTGTCTAGCCACTACTTGCATATATCAAGGCTCAACTATGCTAAAAGGAACCTTCTTGCAGAGGATATCCCAGCACAACATTAATACATATCCTTTGACCATTTACCAAACATGCCTAGTTTCCCTCTTCCAATGGAATGCATTTTTGCTTATAGTCACTGTTAACCTGCTAACTCTTTTGCTTTGTTTTGTTTTATTTTTTCAGAATCAACAGTTAGGGTATTACCTCTGTGAGCTCCTTGGGATTTTTCAGTTAACAGAAGCTGCATAACTTCCGTTACTCTTTGGGTATTTGTTTTCAGGATGTGACAAATTGCACAAAGGATATTGGCTCATCAAATCTCATTTCAAATGTAGCTAAAAGCTGTTAACTTGAAGTCCTTTACATAATCAATCACTCTTTGTCTCTTCTTTTTTTTTGAGAGTGGAGGTTGTGGGTACAGGTAGTAGGGAAGTATTGGGAGAATCAATGAAATTACATTTCACTGTAATTAAATTTCATTTAATCTGGAACTCTGGTTTGTGAGTCAGAGACAGAATAGTTGTACAAGCCTGAGAGCTGTCCCACAACTCTAGACTGAACATGAATAAGCCATAGGATTCCTTGTCTGCCACCAATTTTCCCACTGGCAGTTCTGTTTTAAAGACTTAGTACTCCATTTTACAAATAGTTTAGTTCTGGGGATGCCTGAAAGTTCTAAGATTTTTGTGGGTATTTTTTTTTTATTCTTTGGGTTTGGAATGCTGAAGACTGACTCTCAAGAACCAGTTTACCTATGGAGAATGACAGATTGTGAGCCATCTGGGAGAAACTCTGGGACTTCTGGACCTCTCTACGTTTTTTGACTCAATATGATACCGTGATTAAATATCCCTGAGAGTTCTGAATAGATTCTTACACATAGTCATTAAAATGTTTTGTTGGTGTTAATCCTGGGCTTTCCTCAGTGTATTTGGGGAACTAGAAAGCACTGAGAATATTTATGCTTCTGGATATGAAGTAGGGAACCCTGCTATCCAAAAATCAAAGGTAGCAAAATTTTTCAATACTAATATCTCTTCACAGATCATTCTGCCTTTCATATTACCTTTATTTTTGTTCTTTTAAAAAATTTATTGATTTGTTTATTTACTTTTTAGTTTACAAGATTCAGTTCCACAATCCCCTAAGTTACCCATTTTCTCTCCTCCCTAACTCCCCCTCCCCCATGGGGGCATGCAATCAAGTATAGAATCTGCAAATACTTTCACATTAGACATTAGGCTGGTTGAGCAATGGGATAAAAGAAAACCAAACATGAAAAAGAATGATAGCATGTAGATTGCTTCAGTCTCCATTTAAACTTTGTTCTTTCTAGGTCTTTCTCTGAGTATAGATATCTCCTTCCATCTTGGGACTTGTAGAGTTGTCTTATACCTGTGCATTGCTGAGAAGAGTCCAGTTTATCAAAGTTGGTTGTCACACATATGATGTGTCTGTGATTGTATACAATTTTTTTTCTGGTTCTGCTATTCTCATTTAGCATCAGTTTGTATAAGCCACTCCAGGTGAATATGAAGACTGTCTCCTCCCCATTTCTTGTAGCACAATAGTATTCCATTACATTCATATACCACAACTTGTTTAGCCATTCCCCAATTGATGGGCATCCCCTTAATTTCCAGTTTTTTGCCACCACAAAGAGAACTGCAATAAATATTTTTGTACATATGGGTCTACCTTCCACTTCTGTGATCTCTTTGAGATACAAGCCCAGAAGTGGTATTATTGGGTCAAAGGATATGCAATTATTTATAGCCCTTTGGGCATAGTTCCAGATTGCTCTCCAGAATGGTTGTCTCAGATCACAGTCCACCAACAATGCATTAGTGTTCCAATTTTTCCACATCCTCTCCAGCATTTGTCATTTTCCTGTTTTGTCATGTTAACCAAGCTGATTGGTGAGATGTGGTAGCTCAAAGTTGTTTTGATTTGCATTTCTTAAATCAATAGTGATTTAGAGCATTTTTTCATATGCTTATACGTATCTTTAATTTCTTCCTCTGAAAATTGCCTGTACATATCGTTTGACCATTTACCAATTAGAGAATGGCCTGTATTCTTATAGATTTTTCTTAATTCCCTATATATTTTAGAAATGAGGCCTTTTTTAGAGACACTGGTTATATAAATTCTTTCCCAGTATCCCACTTCTTTCTTAATCTTGGTTACATTGGCTTTGTTTGTACAGAAACTTTTCAATTTAATGTAATCAAGATTATACATTTAGTATTTTATACTGATCTCCAACTCTTCTTTGGTCATAAAGTCTTTCCTACTTCATAAATCTGACAGGGAAACTCTTCCTTGCTTCCCCAGATTACTTACAGTTTCAGCCTTTATACCTAGATCATGCACGCATTTAGGCTTGACTTTGGTGTACAGCATCAGATGATGGTCTATGCCCAGTTTCTGCCATACTATATTTTAATTTTCTCAGGAGTTTTTGTCAGATAGTGAGTTCTTAACCACAAAACTGGGGTTTTGGGGCTTATCAAACAATGTACTACTATAATTGCTGACTACTGAGTCTTTTGTACCCAGTCAATTCCATTGATCCACTACTCTATTCCTTAGCCAGTACCAAGCAGTTTTGATGACTGCTACTTTATAATACAGATTAAAACCTGGTATGGGTAGGCCACCTTCCCTAGCATTTCTTTTCATTAATTGTCTGGATATTCTGGACCTTTTGTTCTTCCAAATGAATTTTGTCACAATTTTTTTTCTATTTTTATAAAATAATTTTTTGGTAGATTGACTGGTATGACACTAAATATGTAATTTAATTTAAGTATAATTGTCATTTTTATTATATTAGTTTGACCCAGGCATGAGCAATTGATGTTTTTCCCATTAGTTACATCTGATTTTATTTGTATGCAAAGTGTTTCATACTTGTGTTCATAAAGGTACTGGGTTTGTTTTGGCAGGTAGTTTCCCAAATATTTTATAATGTCTACAGTAACTTTAAATGGG
>CM053594.1:165616267-165638801 GCA_028646575.1 Pseudocheirus occidentalis | reverse complement strand
AGGGATAGGAAGGAGGGACGTATGATCACTGTCACAATATGTCCACTATGAAGATATCCAGTATAATCATACCTACACAGCCTGTATTGAATTGATTGTCCTTCCATTGTGGGTGGGTGACAAGGGAGGAACTGAAAGAATCTAGAATATAAAGCTCTGCAATACCTGCAACTAGGAATCAAGATATACAGGGGCTGAGATATGGAGACCCTCCCTGCCCTACCAGAAAGTTAGAGAGCCGACCAGGGACGGGGCTCCACAGGGGGATCACTGTTTTGGGGGTGGGGTGGGTTAGGGGAAAGATGGGGAGAAAATTTGTAACTCAAAAATCTCGTTAAAATGAATGATGTAAACAAGAAAACAAATAAAATTTATTACATTAGAAAAAAAGAATTAATTCTTTGAGTTTTTTTAATGATTCACTTTTAAATCCATTTAGGAATGTAGTTTTATATTCTCTAGTATTAAATTCATTTAGGGTTTTAAAATTTTGTTTCTAATAGTGGGTTAAATATGCTATTGAAACAGTTTTGTAACTTAAGTCTTTATACTCTTGAATATTATTGATGGCTCTAGGAAGCTTTTGGTTATATCTATTGATATTTCTTATAATAAAATTAAAAATGATCATTTAAAATATCTATTAATTGACTTTAAAATGACAATGCTAACCATATTACATATAAATGTAAATAACGTATTTCATGGGAAATAACTAAATTTTCCAAAACAAAAATAGTGACAAGAGTAGTGTGAGCATGTATATGTGCATGCTTATATTTTTGCACATGTAAATTGCAAGTTGCTCTTATACTGTCAATGAAAATGTCAATACAATTGTTCTAACCAGGACTAATCATGAGATTTTTACATGTGTGTGTGTGTGTGTGTACACATACATATATGTGTATATATGTATATACACACAATATACATATATATTTATGTTTTGAGATTATATGTATATGTATATATATATAAAATGTTGTTCTTTGAATATTATAGTATCATTTGTATTTCTTGGGAAAAATTCATATAAAAAATCATTGAGGATGAATTGGTGCTGATATTGGATAAATAAATACAGGCAAAACAGCAAGTTCTTTAATTGTCCCATTCAGAAGACAAAAGTACAATTCTACAGCTATTAACATTTTTTATGTTAATACCTGAATCTTTAGTTCAAAGGTCATATAATTTCTGGAAAACACCACTGTATACTCAAGAAGGAAGAGAGTTATAAAGGTGAAGAAAATTTGAGTTTTATTATAAAAATAGTTTTTACCTCACCTACCCCCTGAAAAAGTAAGGTAAACTGCTAATAGTTCCTGGACCACACTTGGAGAACCACTGATATATTTCTTTTTGTTTTTCTTTTAAATCTGAGTATTTTGTATTCTTTTTATTATTTATTTGTTCCTCTAAGTAATTGATTGTATTAGCATATAATTAGACAAAGCACTTCTGATAATTATCTTTGTTTCCTTTACAATTTCTGTGAATTCTCTGTTTTCTTTTTAATATCAGGAATTTTGGTTTTTCTTATTTAAAAAAAGTAGATTGCCAGTATATATAATTTTTAAAAGTTCGTAGCTTTCTTATCTAAATAGCTTTAAACTTCAATTTTTTAAATTGTCAATATTTCTAAATTTTATTAATTTTTTAAATTTTTATTTATTCAGGGTATTAGTTTTGTTAGTATATAATTAAAACATTGATTTGTTCTTTGATGAAAGTATTTTAGAAATTTGTGTGTGTGCATGCACGTGTGTGTATATCTATCTATCTGTCTATCTATCTATCTATCTATCTATCTATCTATCTATCTATCTATCTATCTATTTCCCTTACAACTGCTTTAACTTCTTCACATAAGTTTTGGTAATATGCTTTTATAATTTTAATTTTCTTTTATTAATTTTTTTTACTATAATGTCTTGCTTTTTTTGTAACCAGATCTTTAGAATTAGGTTATTTACTCCATGAATGCTTTTTAAATTCTTCCTTCAAAGATCTTTAATAAAAAAAACTTTATGGCATTATATTATTTCTGCTTTACTGTTTAGTATTTCTACATGTCTACATTTGTGCAAGGTTTATAAAGATGCTCTATATAAGTGAGAATCATGCAAATTCTTTCTATCCCTGAGTCAGTAATTGTCAGATACATGAACCATATCTATTTTTTTTCTAAAGTTCTATTCAGTTCCTTACCTTCTTTCATGCTTATCTTCTGGTTAGCTTTTCTAATTCTGAAAGGATTCTGATATCCTTCTTTGTATTTCATATTTGCATTTTCTGTGACATGACATGCGGGCAGGTTTTTTTTTTTAAACTCTTCCATTTTAAGTTTAAACAATGTATTTTTACATTCATAAGTTATACAGAAAATGTAATTTTTATTTTCCCTCATTTGGTACATTTTTCCCTGACAAAAGTCTATGATTCCTCAGTCTTACACTGTAATCAAGAAATCCAACTCCAGTTTTCCTCATATCATCTTCTTCATAAGCCATTTAACTTCCTAGAGACACCTTTCTCTTCAGAAGTTCCTTCCTTCATTTGACATTGTTAATTAAGCATCACCTATTATCTCTGCTATTTCTTGTCCAGGGCTTCATAATACCTACCAGTACCTTTTAGCCTCCTCTTGATGTTATGGTTTTCAGTATGTAAAGTTTTCTTCAGTTATAATGGTTCAGGAGGAACTCCATCAAAACTTAGGTAGCAGAAACTCCTATGGTTCAAGTAAGATTAATATTCTTGATTTGATGACCTTTAGAAGGGGGTCAGAAGGTACCACTACTCATCTTTTCTTCCTGTAACATTTACTTGTGAATCCACGTGATCATGAGTTAGAGCTCAAGAACCTATTTCTTCTCAGATAGTCTAGTTCTACACTATACAGGAAGCAAACACACACACACATTTGTATATGTATGTATATATTAAAATTTTCTGTGTTTCCTCTTCTTTCCCTCTCTATATCATGTTATTCTACAGTCCAACCTTCTGACTTAGATTAGCTTCTTCCTCTGTCTCTTCATAATCTCTTTCTTCTTTGCTTTTATTTTGAAGTGCCTTCTTCCGTTCTTCCAATAAACATGTTACCAGATTACATGAAAAGTAGAAATCCGGAAGTCAATTTTTATCTATTATCTAGCATCAGAAAACAACCTGTACTTTGTACTTTTAGAGGCATTATTTGTCACTAGTAGAAACATAAATTTAGTAGGTTTTATTTCTAAATTCTCCTGTTTCTCCACACTTGCTGGAAACTAGAGCCCCAGAACTCTATCTTACGGTCAACTTATGGTTTTATGGTAGACTGACCCAGTTGACTGTCTGTTTACTACTCTTTATCCTGCACCAGAGGCTCAGTTGGTGGGCAAGTACTTCTCAACCATTTCTCAGAACATAATGTCAGTTTGCTTACATGCCTTTGTTTTATTAGGGCAGATTGCTACCTAGGCCACATTGCAAACGGAAGCTATCTTCTAACATTGTCTTAAGTAGAAATCAATCAATCCATGAACAAGTATATAAGTCTGTATTATATTCTAGATGCTGAACTAAGTGAAAAATAAGTGAATTAGATGTAAAGATTGCCTTAACTTGGATAATCAAAACTTTCTCAGCTCCCTCACTCCTCTCTGCCTTCTTAGTAGAGGGATATAGAGTGAAGAGATAAACTCTTCCCAAAGACTTCCTTTATAGAGGACTCAGAACTTTCCAAAGAACTCTTCATTTTTCAACAGCTGCTCTAATTTCAACTCTAGAAACATAATGCCTTTATGTCAAGATTCACCTGGTGGCCCCTTTACTTCTCTCACTTTCCAGTTTCTTTTTATATACTGTCTTCCCCCATTAGATTGTAAGCTCCTTAGGGACAAGGAATGTCTTTTATTTTTATTTATTTATTTTTGTATCAAAGCACTTGCTGCAGTGCTTAATAGGCACTTAATAAATAAAAATAAATTTATTATTAAATAAATAAATACAGTGAAGTAAGCTCTGCTATCCTGCAGGTTACCTTTGATTGGGAAAGAAAATATAAATATATTCAAAATAATAAATACATGAAAGTTTAGGGTGAAAAAACAGTTGGGGGAATGAGGAAAAAAACTGCATTTATAAAGTCATATTTGAGATAAATTCTGAAGGACATATAGTACTCTAGAAATATAACTTTTGGCCAGTTCTCCCTCCTTCTTTCTTTGACACTCTTGCCTCTGTCATTCCAGAAGTCTGCCAATAAAGCTCCAAGCAATGTACAAGGAACATTCCTTGGCCTCTTTTAACATTTCTTCAAGAGCTTGCACATAGACTGACCATCATTTCTCTCTCCCCACAAGTCTAGACCACCTGTGTTTTTAGTCACAAAGGTTTTTGATAGTATTTAAATAAATGCTTGTTAAGCTAGCACCAGACTTTGTTTTGTCTCCATTCATAGAAGTCAATAGACACACATCAAAGAGAGAACAGAAAGAAGCATTAACAGGATTTTCTGAGATATGAATCAGCAAGTAAAACTTCCCAGTACATATTTTATTTCATCTAGTTCATAATAAACTCAAGTAAAATCTTTTTTCAAGGTTGCATTTTAATGTTTGCATGTGTGTCATCAATAAAGTAATCACCTCTAAATTTAGGTCCATTTTAATCATTAAAAAGAGAATCTTAATTTGGAAAATAGATTGAAAACCCAATCCTTGAATGTATTATGACAATGAAAGTCATGGAAGTTAATATAATTAAGTAAAATAATTAAATAGAATGATTATTTCATCTCTGCAGCATTAAAAAGAACAAAGAAATCATACCAACAAAGTTGTATAGATAGCAACTTTTTATTTGTTTATTTTTGGTATTGAAATTTATTTGAAAAATGAGAAGAAAGGGGTATAAAAACTTTAATAAAACATTAAGGGCTTTTTCCTTTCCACAAATGGGGAAAAAATCTACCATTATATAATATTTTTCTTTGAAGCTAATGGAGTCTAGACATATACAAATAGAAAATGTGACTACTTGTGCTTCTCTCTGTCACTTCACATGGATATTTGATAGTTGTGCACTTATTATAATTTTTAAAATGAGCTTTCATTCAAATAATTTTTTTCTAAATTCATTCTGAATAAATATAAACTAATATATTATTTCCTAATAATTAATAATTCATAGTAACTAAAAAGATATAGCAGGTCATATCACTAGATTCATCATTTTTCTTTTTAGTAGTTAAACAACTAGTTCTAATTTAAACAAATAGACAATACAGTCGACTTTGGAGGGCCTTTACGTACAAAGATATTTTAGAAGATTCTTCTTATGCTTATTGTTGTGTGTATGTGAGAGATAAGAGCTATAAATAAATTGTCAACTGGGAAAAGATTGGAAAAATTATATGAATATACTGATGAAGTTTAAAGATTTAGAGAAAACTGAGAAGACTCATGTGAACTGATGAAGGACAAGGTGAATAGAATGAGGGAAAGGATTTATACAATTACAAAAGCATTTTAAAGAAAAACATATTTTAAAGACTTAAAATTTTTGAACAAAGCAACAACCAACTATGATTCCAAAGGACCTAAGAGGAAACTTGCTACCCTACCAACAAAGAGATGATGGACACAGACTAAAAGGAGAGTTATATGTTTTGTTTTGTTTTAGGAATGGGGGAGGGAGATATGAGCAATAAAGGAATTACTTTTGCTAGGTCATGCATATTTGTTATGTGTTTTGTTTTGCCCCCAACCCCTTACCATCCTGTAAGGAAATTTCAAAAGAAAAAAATAGATTTTTATTAATTGACAAAAGCTATATAATAGGTTTTTCTTTTTTGACAAGAAGGTATGAGAGTTCTAAGTGGAACTGAAAGATTTATATGATTCAGCTCTATTACATGGAAATTGAGAAAGCAAGTGTAAACTTAGGCTAAGAGAGGCATAGATAGCATCCTAAGATATGGAAGAATAATCTCCCTGTATTCTACTCCATTCAGATCATATTTAGAGTATTGTCTGCAATTCAAGGTCCTACATTTTAGAAATGATATTTATAACTTAGAGAGTGACTTGAAGATAGCCAGAATGAGGGAGATCTTTAAATTAATTCTGTAAGTCAAAGACACTAATGGTTAGTTCCCTAAAGTATATTCAAGACAAATAGAGACTATCATTATCCAAACAGGCTTAAAATATACCTTCAAAAATACTTAGTTTATACAGCATATGAATTAATTTCTAATATAAGGGCAGTGTAAAGCCAATCAGCAGTAGATTTAAGTGTATGATCTACTTAGCCCTAAGTATCTGATCAAACAAATTGATTACCATTACAGGCGGCTAGGTGGCACAGTGAATAGAGCACCAGCCCTGGAGTCAGGAGAGCCTAAATTCAAATCCGGCCTCAAGCACTTAACACTAACTAGCCATGTGACCTTGGGCAAGTCACTTGACCCCAATTGCCCTGCCTTCTCCCTCCAAAAAGCCAAAAAAAATTTATATAAATAATTCTTATAAAAATGGAAATGAGGAAAAATATTATCCTTATTTATGACACAATAAAGCTTACGTTTTTTTCTTTATCCAGAATGTTTGGAAACTGAGGTATAATGGGACTACATATTTAAGGTGGAAAATAGTATAGTGTGGAAAATAACAGTTAAACTATTAGCTTATGAATATTCTTAGAAGACCCAAGTTTTGTACTCACTTCATGAGCCATTATTGACTGCTTTCCTCAGTGAATCTTTTATGTAAATTCTTACATCTCAGAATTCTAATGCAAACACCAATTAACTACTTTTGTAGACTAATACTCCTAGGAAAATTAGGATATTGGACAGAGTCAAGATCATGGTGTAGAAGCAGTAAAACTCTGTGGCTCCCCCAATATCCACCTCAAATGCTTATAAAATATGACTCTGAACAAATTTTAGTGCTACAAAACCCACAAAGTGACAGAGAGAAACAAATCTCCCCCTGAAGGCAGCCTGGCAAGTGAACAGGAAGGGTTCACTACAGCACACTGGGAGATGAGCCCAACTCTGTCTGAGCCCACAGTTTTAGCCACAGGGTGGCTCCCATGAGCCACAGCTGGAGCATTTGGCAGGATGGATCACCAGCAGCTGTGGCAGTTTCCAAAATTATCAACCCATAAATGCCAAAGACAAAGTAAAAGGTCAGTGGAACTCTGTTGGAACAGGGTAGGTAGGACTGTGGTCGCTGGCCTCTGCCCCCAGAGTGAGAAGAGGCAGAGGAGTGGTGGCCTGCAGCAATTTCCACATGGCTGCTTCAGAGCTCCTGAAGAGCAGAATGCAGGGAGGCCAAGAGACCATTCAGAGGCTGGATCAGGATTGTGGTCTTGGGTGCTGGTCCTGAGATGTGTGACCAGTGAGCCAAAGTTTATGGCTGCTATAGAAAAAGAAACCTCCTAATAGCTCCAGTAGCTGCAAAAACCCCAGCAATTTGGGACAAAGCTCTCCCCTCTGTAAGCAGAGTACTACTGTGACAAAGAGCTCAAAAATCAAGTAATTGACTGGCAACATGAGTAAGCAAGGGAAGCACAGCAAACACAACTATCCAACTTTAGATTCCTTTTTGAGGGAGAATAAGGATCAAAGCAAGGAATGGGAGGAATACAACACAGTCAGAACTCCTGCACCAAAAGATCCCCCAAAAATATAAACAGGTTACAGTCCATGGAGGAGTTCAAGAAGGATTTTGAAAATCAAATAAGAGAAGTGGAGGAAAAATTGGGAAGAGAAATGAGAATAATGCAAAATAATAGTGAAAAGAGAGTCAACAATCTCACTGAAGAAAATAACACCTTAAAAAACAGACTAACTCAAATGGCAAAAGAGGCCCAAAAGCCAATGAGGAGAAGAATGCCTTAAAAAGTCAAATTTGCCAGACAGAAAAAGAATCTCAAAAGCTCTCTAAAGAGAATAATTCCTTCAGAACTAGATTGGAGCAAACGGAAGCTAATGACTTTATGAAAAATCAAAAACAGATCCAAACAAATGAAAAAAAATAGAAGGCAATATGAAATATATCATTGGAAAAAGCACTGATCTAGAAAATAGATCCAGGAGAGATCATTTAAAAATTATTGGACTACCTGAAAGGCACGATAAAAAAAGAACATAGAAATCATCCTTCAAGAAATTCTCAAGGAAAAATGCCCTCATATTTTAGAACCAAAGGGCAAAATGGAAATTGAAAGAATTCACCAATCACCTCTTGAAAAAGATCCCAAAAAGAAAACTCCTAGGAATAATATAGGCAAGTTCCAGAGTTCCCAGACCAAGGAGAAAATATTACAAGCAGCCAAGAAGAAACAATTTGAATACTGTGGAAACACAATCAGGATAACACAGGATCTAGCAGCTTCTACCTTAAGGGACTGAAGGGCTTGGAATATCATATTCTGGAAATCAAAGGAGCTAGGATTAAAACCAAGAATCACCTACCCAGAAAAACTGAGTATAATGTTTCAAGGGAAAATATAATCATTCAATGAGGTGGAGGATTTTCAAGTATAAGAATACTTGAAAATGAAATGGAAAAAAAGGAACTGAACAGAAAATTTGGCATTCAAATACAAGAAGCAATAGAAGCATGAGAACGTAAACAGGGAAAAGACATCATAAGGAGCTTATCAAACTGTTACTATTTACATGCCTACATGGAAAAATGATAATTCTAAGTTATGAAACTTTTCTCAGTATGAGGAGAGTTAAAGGGAATATAAATGTGTGTGTGTGTGTATATGTGTGTGTATGTATGTATATATGTATATATGTGTGTATGTGTATATATATGTATATTTAGAGATATGTGTGTATATATGTATACACATACATATATGTCTATATAGGGTATATATGTGTATGAATACGTATGTGAGTGTGTGTATATGTATACAGGTATACATGGACAGAGGGCACAAGATCAATTGAATAGTAAGGGATGATATTTAAAAGGTGAAATTGAGAAGTGAGAGAGGAATAGAATGAGAGGAGATGGGGAGAGACAGAATGGGGTAAATTATCTCATATAGAAGAGGCAAGGGATAACTTAAAATGGAGGGAAAGAACAGGAAGGCAAAAGGGAATTTGTCAACCTTACTCTCATTGAATTTGGCTTAGGGAGGGAATGACATACACTCTGAATGGGAAATCTTGCCCTACAGGAGAATAAGGGAGAAGAGGATGAGAGGTGGGATAAGGGAGGGGAACACATGTTGGGGGGAGGGTATTTAGAAGCACACATTTCTGTAAAGGGACAGGGACAAAGTAGAGAATAGAACAAGTGGCAAGGGAATAGGATGGAGGGAAATATAGTCAATCTCTCACAATATAACCACTATGGAAATGTTTTGCATAATTACACATGCACTACCTATATTGAATTACTTATCTTCCCAGTAAGAGTGGGAGACAAGGGAGGAAGGGAAAGAATCTGGAACTTAAAGTTTTAAAATCAAATGTTTATTTTTTTTTATTTTATTATTTACATTCAACTGGGAAATAAGATATGCAGGCATTGGGGTATGGAGATCCATCTTGCTCTACCAGAAAGTCAGAGGGGATATGGGGAAGGATATAGGTGAGAACAGATTGGTGGAAGGGGTATTCAGTGGGATAACTGTTTTGGGCTGGTGGGTGGGGGAAAGATGGGGAGAAAATTTGTAGCTCAAAATCTTGTGGAAATGAATGATGTTAACTAAAAATAAACACAAAAGTTTATTTAAAAAATAACACAATAATATTCCATGTAACAATCATACCACTCTGATGGCTGCCTACCTTTGTTTCTAGCTTTTCACTACCATAAAAAGTGCAATTAAAAAACATAATACAAAAAAAAAAGAAAATTAGGATACGAGAATCTGTAGCAATGTGCAACACACATATTAGGATATCAGAATCTGTAGCAAAGAAATGTGCAACACACATATTATTCAGCATTTTATTATTTGAATATGCACACGTGTACACATATATACAGTATATACACATATACAGAGAGAACAATGTATATATTCATATGTCATTAGTTAGAGGGGCACATTATTTGAAAGGACACTTGTAATCCCTCTAATTTAACAATGAAAAATTTAGTCCAAATTTGGGAAACTAAAAGAACAAATAAAATTAGAATTACGTTCCTGCCTGATGATGTCAGAGTATGAGAAAGCTAAAAGTATTATTCACATACTCTGGACTATATGTTACTAATCTAAACCTACAAGCTTGATATAAATTTTGTCATTGATTTATGAACCCGGATGGGGACCTGACAATTTAGAGATCTTACAACCATAACAAATGAAGTCATTCAAGGAAACTAAACATGTGACCTTCCCTGGGTATGCAAACTGATTTTATGTGTTCATTTTTTATTTGCATATATTCTAAAACAGAATATGAACAGAGACCCTGAAAGTCAGTGAACATTTAACAGATGAAAAACAATAATTAAATTTAGTAATATCTACTTTTTTATATTGAAATGAGATTTTCCTTGGCATTCCAAATAAATAAAATTTCAATAGACTTCCAGTGACTGTAGATTGAATTCTACATTAAAATCTTAAATATATTTTTTTTCCTCAAGGAAGGAAAAGAAATTCTGTTATTAACTAAAAGTCAAGACTGCAAACAGGAACAAAACTTAGATTGATTTTTAGGTCCCTATAAACTCATATCTAAACTCATACCCAAGCAAAATGGGACACAGAATTATCTGGTAAATTTTAGCTGGGAAAGCAGCCAATCCAGATAACAGACCATGTACAATTTGGGCTGAATTATTTGCTTTTCTTTGGCTGGGAAGATGTGACATTTTTTGGCAATGAAACTGATTAATCTTTGCCTGTTCAGTCCTTGCTCTCACTTCTAAAGCTACCAAGATGGTATTATGATAAAGCATTGTGATTGGTCAAGGGATTTCAGGACTGAAACCAAGTCACTTCAGGGAATTAATCAATACGGGAGGTAACACTTTTTAAAGTTGGAACAGATTTCAGTGGAGATAACCTAGCATGATTTCATCAGCAAATCTTTTGGCAAGGGGCATATTTGAGTTAGTTTGAGGATTTTTTAATTTATGAGATAATCATACAGTTTGGGCCTGTGGAAGTATCCAAAGGGCTTGCCTTAGTTCTTGCATAATACTCCAACATATTGTCTGCCTCCTCCTTTTCTCTAAAGATAGAGATGGGGTTACTTAACTACTAAATAAAAATAAGACATGAATAACAATTGCACCAGCTGTTATATCTTCTTCAAAATATTTTATTCAAGACATTTTCTCTCCCTTTCATTTGAAAGATTAAGTTGGCTTAATATTTTGTTGTATATTATTCATTACTTTTTGTTTGATATGAGTTTTAATTTTCTCTTTCAGGTGCACAAATCCCAAAGTGAATGCAAGCTTATTAGTCAGAGAAGTTCTTTCATCTTTTCCATCAAATCCCTTTTTGAAAGTACAGACCATGAATCAGAAAGGCATGCCTGCATCACAAAGAATTTTTTTTTAATGTTCTCTTGTCAAGAGGATAAACTGAAAAGTTGGTCATATTCTGTTGTTGCCTTCATAGCAATCTGGCTTACTGAAAAATGTGGACCTTGACATTTTTGGCATGTATCTGATTAATGATGCGGCTTCATCAGACTATTTGCCATAAGGCTGCTGCCAGTTTCACAATCTGAGTACAAAGATTGATAGCATTGTCATACCTCATGGCTTTATCAGAATACAAAAATATAATCCATTCTTATTTGCAGAGAACTTTCAGATGACTATAAGGACTACATTACCTTTTAATTAAAGGATTCCTGCCAAACTCCTATACAGACATAGAAATACATATCAAAACACATACAGATAGTTGCTAACTGTTATGCATGAGTTACTTTATATATTGGGAGAAATTTTGAAAAAGAAATATAATGAAAAATGAATTAAATTGCTTTGTTATTAGAGATGGGTTTCTGGAGAGGGGAAAGAGAGGGATAAAATGGAAAATCTAGACTATGTAAAAACAAAATATCAATAAAAATCTGTTTTTAAAATAAAAATGCAATGGATGTAGTTTTTTGAAATCTCGGAAAAATCAAGAAGGCTTTATTTTATTCAAATTTTTAAGTTGACTTGCATGTCAAACAGAGATTTAATATTTTCTATGAGCTTGATGAATGTAAACTAAATCAGACTTTTATAATGGTTTGAAAATTTTATGATCTAGTTATTCTTAATAATTTCAGATATGAGGTTTAAAAAGGGGGTAAAATGTCACATACCCAGTTGCATATTTGCTTTATGTCAGGTAGGGTTTATGCCTTGATTCTCTCACTTATAGATATTTCCTTGACAATAAGCTATCTCAAAAGTAATTTTTAATCTTCTTCATCATTCAACAATATTTATTAGGTGCCTACCAGTGTCAGACCCTGCTCTTTGTTCTTGATGTGAATTCTCCATATTGCCTCTTCTCCTTTAATATTGTCTTTCTGGGGTTTTTTTAATTAACAACAACTAGTCAATATAATTGTGTGTGTGTGTGTGTGTGTTTTCCCTTTCAAGATTGAAATTCTGTTGCTAGACACTTCGAGTGGCATTTGAAGTATACAGACATGGTTGAGGAATTGATCTAATTAGATGAAAATTCAGGTGCCACACATAGATGAAAAAGAAAGGTATTTAACCAGAAAAAAAGCTTTAAACATGACATTTAAAATTAATAAGGCCATCATGAAAGCATATCTGAATGAGCATGTTTTATTACCTCTGTCCCATCAATTTTGAAAAGAAGTCATGAAAAGGCTTAGGCAATGAAAAATGAGGTCTATATCTTAATTAGGCTATTTCTGGTGGTTAAAACAATGAAATTTAAAAGATGATGACAGTCTGTGAATCTCTTGAGATACCCTGATTCTTCAGTGAATTCATGATTGCCCTGACAAAACCTTTCTTTCTAGTTTAATTCAATTCACAGGATCATAGATCTGTGTCAAAGATGTAGACCTTAAAGATCATTCTTTTTAAAGGTAAGAAAGTGGAAGCCCAAGGAAATTAAGCAACTTGACCATAGTCAGATAGTCACTGATAGATATGGAATTTGAAGCCAGATGCTTTCATTCCAGAATCATTACACTTTCCATTTTTCACTACCTGAAGCTAAAATTGCAGTTTTAGAAATTTAGATTTAGAGTTGAGCCTTTTTGTTGTTTTTCAGTCATTTCAGTCATGTCCAAGTCTTTGTAATTCTATTTTGAGTTTTCTTGACAAAGATACTGGAGTGATTGGATGTTTCCCTTTTTTAGCTTATTTTACAAATGAGGAAACTGAGGTAAACAGAGTTAAGTGGTTTGTCCAGGGTTACACAACTAGTAAGTATTTGAGGCCAGGCTACCCCAAAACCTTAGAGATCAACTAAATCCAGCACCCTCCTTTTATGAATAAAGGTGCTGAGGCCTAAAGATGTTAAATCATTCAGGGCTTCATACATCCAAAGTGAGAAAGCTGGCTTCAAACCTAGGTCCTCTAAAGACAAATTCAGTCCAAACCAATAAATATTTATTAAGCACTTACAATGTGCCAGATGCCATATTAAGTGCCAAGGATATAATTATTAAAAGAAAGAGTCCTTGCCCTTGATGAGTTTACAATCTTGGACAATACAGAAAAGGAATTAGGAAAAAGGGAGAGGGAGAGAGCACCAGGAAGTATCTTGCACAGGGTATCTTAGTGAGGCAGGGAGAATGGGGGGGGGGCGGGAAACAGCAGATGCAAAGTTAAGCACTCAGAGTCAGGTTTCAACTCTCTTTAAAGGAAAAAAAAAAACATTGGAAGGAGTTTGATACTCTGCCTTCCAGTCCTCCAAAGAGGAGAAAGGAAGCTTAAGGAGGTGTAAATAATTAAGACTTGAGTTAGCAGCAGGTTGATGAGTTTAGCTATGATAAGCTTATCCTGGGAGCGTCATCTTGTTCCAAGGAGTTGAAATTAGGCAGGGCAGCAGATGCAAAGTGGAGTGCAAAATCTGAATCTCTTCCTACTGTGCCACAAACACTTTCAATTTAATTAATTTCAACAAGCAGTTGGATTAGGCACTCACTTTGTATAATAAAGTAAACTAGGAATCAGGGATACAAAGACAAAATGAAATAATCCCTGCTCTCAAAGGGTTTATTTTCTATTGGGGAGAGGAATACAATTAAAGAGTGAGATCCGAACCCACCTAAACCTTCCATAATCTAACCATTTGTTTCTGTAAATCCATTAGAGAATTCTTATTATTATGGACAGAATTATTTTTCTGAAATTTTAAAAATGTATTTATGCATATCAGAGTGCAGAACTTGGGCTGTACATCTATTGTTGCTCACCCTTAATACACAGCACCATGGTATCATCATTGATTTAGAATTGTAATAGACCTTAGAGGTCATCAGGTTCAGTAAGCCTCATTTAACATCTGAGGAAACTAAGGTAAAAAGAATTAGTGGGTTTTTTTTCCTTTTTGGAGGGCAATTGGGGTTAAGTAACTTGCCCAAGGTCACACGGCTAATGACTCCAGGGCCGGTGCTCTATTCACTGCACCACCTAGCCGCCCGGTAAAAAGAATTAGTGTTCTAGTATCATCAATTTCATGTTTCTGAGATGGGATTTAAACTCATGTCTTCCTGATTCCAAGTACATCACTCTATCCATTTGTTGCTTTACCTCTTAAAGAATATCACAGATTCCACATCTTTTACTAATGACAGAAAGAGACACAGAGACAGAGACAGAGAGAATGAGAGAGCACTACCCAGAAAACTACTGACAATTGGAGCAAATGGGGCTATTATGCCACGTCTGAGATTTGACCAACAATGCACAAAGTCTTCAGTGGAATGATGAACTTTTAGATCAGGAAGAAAAATGCACTTGAGTTTAGATCAAAATGATGATTTCCAATTGGAGCGGTGCTCAGAGTACTGTACAATAGTCCTTTTCTGATATGTGCTTGACAGCAATTTAAGAGATGATTAAATAGCACCAGCAGATAGTGAAGCTGAGGCTGAGAAAGGCAGGATAAGAACAGTAATTTAGTGGGCAGACAGCACAAATGCCCATCACTGTTCTCACTTTAAAGTGACATAGCTACTGGGAAAGTATTTGAATGTATTTAAGTTTAGTGCTCACATTCCTTTTTCATTTTTTTCCCCATAGCTGCTATCTAATCATAAATTATGAAGGTACAGATGTGTGACAGATTTCCATATCCTCCACAGCAGTAGATTTGTACATAAAGAGTTCTCTTAGACAACTCAGGGGCTGCCACCCTATTTATTCAAGTTTCAGACTTCAGACATCCCATTTCTATGGCTGAAAATCTTTTGCTTGTGTGATGATTTAAAAGGTTGAGAAACATAGTTTCTGAGTAATTTAATCATTTTATTAATAAGGTCAGCAGGTTATTAGGAAAATGTTCATTTGGCCATCTTTCTTAGACCAAATACAATTGTGATGACAGGGCTCACAGTTTATATATCCTTCAAAGCAATAAGAGGCTGCTGGTAACATCATGTCACCCTTGGACAGAGAAATAATCTCTACTCAGATCAACCCAATAGCATTGGGCTATCTAGTTTATCTCAATCATTTCTCACACTTAAATGCTTTCTTATTTAATTCTGCTTGGACTCTTCTCAGTGAGCCACTTTCAAGAGATTTAACTCTGAAATTTAAAGTCAATCTCATAAAAATTACATTTTAAAACAATGATGTACATATTCTCTTGAGTCATTTTTACCTGAACCTGAGTATTGCCCATGTGGTATATTTGAGAATGCCTCCTAACTTCTTTTTAATATTTTAGTTTTCTCAAACATGTAAAAACAATTTTAACCTTCATTATTTTATAATTTTTACTTCTAAATTCTTCCCTGCTCTCTCACCTCCCCCTGCCCCATCATTGAGCCCTCCTATCTCACAAAATCACATAAAAATCTGATTCATCCAATGCTGCTTTGCAACTTTTTCTCATAATTAAATGAGATAATATGTAGAAGTTACAACTGAGACATTTTCATTCTTTTTTTTTCATTTTTATTGTATATCTGTATGTCGTGTGGGTGGGGATGAAGATCTAGATCTGTAGTGTTTTTGCTTTAGGGAACTTTCATTTCTCTCTCCCAGCTAGACTATAAGTTCCTTGGAAGCATAGACTGTTTTTGCTTTTGTCATTCTGTCTCTAACACCTAGTACAATATCTGGCACATAGTCGTCATTCAATAAATGATAATTAGTTTAATCAAAGCACATCAACTCAGATTCTTAGAGAGTCATCTGGGCACTGGAAGTTAAATGGATGGTCTGTGACTACCCAACTAGTATGTGATTGAGACAGAATCTGAACCCCACACCTTCTTGACTCTAAGGGCAAAATCTTATTTTTCTATCCAGACAATCTCTTGAATGGCAGAATGATTATATTCAGCAGATGGAACTATTTCCACCAAGTGAAGTGTCCAGTATCTGTGACTCAGAATATCTAAATCCTAGGAAGTTGCCTGAGTCATACACAAGTTAAGTGACTTACTGATTGTTAAGTAGCTAGGGAATGTCAAAACTAGTAAGAGTTAGAAGTGGGATTTTATAATCTCTTTATGGTCCTCATTATAAGACAGGTAATGACATAGGGGAAAAAAATGTTAGGAGTCACAAAGACTTAAGATTAAATGCCATTTCAGAAACTATAACTTGTGTAACCCTGGGAAAGTCATTTAACCTCTATGGACTTCAGTTTCTTCATCCATAAAATGTGGGGCTGGTAGCCTTTAGGTCCCTTTCAGCTCTAAATTTATGATCCTACATTTGTTTGTTGTTGTTGTTGAGTTGTTTTTACACATGTTCAACTCTTCATGATCCTACTTGGGGTTTTCTTGGCAAAGATAGTGAAATGGTCTGCCATTTCCTTCTTCAATTCATTTTACTGATGAGAAAACTGAGGCAAACTGACTTGCTTAGAGTCATACAAGTAGCACGTGTCTGAGGCCAGGTTGGAACTCGGCAAGATGAGTCTTCCTGACTCTAGTCCTGGCACTCTATTCACTAAGACTGACTAGCAAACCACCACGGTAATCTCTTTGTATGAAGAAGGTGATGGTAAATATGATGATGATAGGTTATCATACAGTCATGGGTGATGAAATTTTCAGCCACAGTAACTCTAAAAAATCTAAAAAGGAAGAAATGATAAAAGGACTAATATCTGCATTGGTAGAAGTGACTTACTGATCTGAGAAATCATAAATCCTTGAAACTTTAAAAGAATATTGAACACCTTCAATACACACACACACATACACACACACATACACATACACACAATAGCGGATATGTAGCACTTAAATGCTTGTTTATAAATTAGCTAGAATCCTTAACATTTCTGGAACCTATTATTCTTCAAATAGCATAAAACTGACACATCAATTTTCTTTCCTTTATTGTATTTAATGAGTCTGTAGGTAATCTATCTTAATGATCAAATACAGAGCATCTTTTTAAAAATTATACCTCAGCGTTTTTTCTCTTCACCTTAATTTCTATGTGCCCACCCACTTTTTCCATCTTTCCTTTCCTTTCCCTTCCATTCTATTCCTTTCCATATCCTTCCCTCCCCTCCTTTTCCTTCTGTGTTCCTTCCTTCTCACTTCTTCCTTACCTTCACTTTTTATCCTCATTTATTCTCCCCTCTGCATTATAAACTTTCTCCTTTTCATTTCTTTCCTTCCTTTTCTTCCCTTTATTCCATTTAAAATCCAATGTGGGTAGAGATGATGAAACTCATCTTTTCATTTTTAAATAATAACATAAACACAAAAGTTCCCAAATTACATGCACTACATATACTACATGTACAAAGCACTAGCCAATCTGGAGAAAAGTACACATACTTTGTGATCAAATGTAAGAAGAGAATATTTGAACTTTTCTCTAGTCTAGACCACCATCATATTCTGTCAGCCAGCCTCAAAGAGGGAAAACATCAACTTCAAAAAAATGGTTTGCCTAATTTTTGTTTCTATCATTTCAAATCAACCATTTTCTTTAAAACTATGAACTGTTAGGGTCAGTGAATAAAAATGACATTTAGTAACTAAAAATTAAGACACAAACTTTATTTTTCCTTTGGATAATTAATGTTATTTGTTTACCATCAGTCAGTCAATTATCATTTATTAAGCACCTACTATGTGCCAGGCATTGTGCAAATCACTGTGTGTAATTTGGTGTTTTTTTAAAAAAATTCTTTCTAACTTCAAACCTGTTTAAAAATCTGCCTTTCTAATTTTACATTATCAAGGGTATATATTAATGTGAAAAAGAAAATTTGCAATTCCTTCCAAGTAACAGCTTTATTAAGTGAACACACAAAGATGTTCAATGTCATACCCTGGAGCAATATCAGAAAAGAACAGAACAGTGCTTTGTGAAAGAAAGCTTTTACATTGCAGAAGGTTTCTTTCTCACAAAATCCCACAGTGAAAAGGGAAGAACAAATCTCCAAGTACTCAAAAATGTTAAATCTCTTTAACAATCCATGTGTTACCTAGGAGAGAAGCAGGATGCTACAGGTGCAAGGGTTAAGAAGGAAATGAAAGGACTGGCTAAGGATGTTATTTCATATTACTGAGCCTCAATAGCCTCATTTGTAAAATGTGTGGGTGGTATTTAATAATCTCTAAGATTCTAGCAAGAGCTAAAATACATTTTTTTTCTACCCTGGGGTAAAAACAAGGTCCTTGACACAGTTTTTCAATATCAGATTTCAGCAGACATTTACAATAGCAAGTAAATCTAGTTGTGTTTGGGTTTGTAACATCTTGAGGCATTTGAGAGATTTTTTTTTTCCTTTTCTGTTGCCATGGAATTCTGTGAACAGTATAATGTACCAGTGCTTTTCTGTAAAATACTACATGTGTATATCTTATTATTCTGAGCTTGTTTCCAAATTTAGTACAATGTAAAATATTACAGAATATGGATAAAACATGATTTCAAACTTTAGCACATATTAATTAGGCTTATGATCAACCTTCCTTATTCCCTGATAAGTTTCTTCAAAGCATTCCCTACTCTTTCAGTCCCTGATCACTAAAAAACTTCTACCAGAATGTGGACCTGAAGATTTGATGTTGGTTTCTGCTACTGTCCTTAGGTGCATAACTACATATTCTGTAAAGCCTGCAGATCATACTCAGCGGCAGTGTCAAAGCTGGATCTATGTCCCACAGCCACATCCTAGAGTATGCCATTAGTGACAGCCAAATGAGAAATCCTCAAGAACAGATGATAGAACATATCTATTATATGCGCACACACACACAGCGCACACACATACACAAAGATTCATTTACTTTTGGGGATCATTCTTTAGTAGAAAGTTAGTTTGATGACATTAATGATGATGATAACATATATGAATATTCATATATAAGCATAGAGATAAATAAATATATCTTTAATTTTTGCATAATATTTGTGTACATTATTTCATTTGATCTTCACAACAAACCAATGAATTCCTTCATTATTCAGATAAAGAAACAGACTCACAGAGATTAAGTGACCTATCCACATATAAACAGTTACTAAATGTTAGAGGTCAAATTTAAAGCCATATCCACCTGTCAAAACTTCTAGAGCAATTTCTACTCTACCATATTACTGTGACACATTTGGGATTCAGTTAATTAAATTTATGCACCAGCAAACCCTTGCCTTACACAGTATTAATATTAAGATTTTGTTCTGATGGTTTTTATTTGCCTGTTAAAGAAAGCTAGCTGCTAGACACACCTCAAAGATGTATGATGCACATGTGTGAAGGGAGATAGCTGAATCAAAGGCTGGCATTTCACTGAGAGGGGGTAAAATCATAATAATTTTTAAAAAAGATATCATTAGTAAGCCAGTAAAGGGAAACAAGGACAAAAGGGCAAGTAACATCAGAGTCAGTGATGTCTGAGCATTAAGTGGACAAGCTTTTTAAAAATACAAACAACTAGTTTGGGGGAAGAAATAAAAGATGCATACAAAAAAATTTTAAAAATACAGAACAAAACAAAACTAGACTATCAAGGCCAGAAGGCAGAGCCAGATTAATTGGATTCAGAGAGAAAAATCACAAGGCTGTCACATTCAGCCAAGGGAACAAAATGATATTTTTGTGTGAGATGGGGTGAAGGGGAGAAATGTATTATAGCAATAAAAGAGGGTCAGTATATGTCAATATCATTACTTCAAATCACATGGAATAGATATTATCACCGCAGTTTAAATCAAGTATCACTCATAGCCTGAGAATGGGACTATTTGGAGATTTCCATTGCCTTTAAGCAATAAAATTTCAGCCTCTAAAAGGAGCATTTACTAAAAGAAAGAGTTATCACAAAACAGAACAAGAGCCTAACAAGATTCAAACATTCACTAATATGTCAGTTTCCTGCCCCAACAAGGGCATACCTTTCATGTTCTAGGAAGATGTGATGGGAATGAAGAGAAGTAAGGCTGAAGATCAAACATGATTTACAAGGGGAAAATGAGAATTGGGAATTTTTGCATGAACCCAACTTGTAAAAAAAAATAAAATCAAATAAATACCAAAAATGAAATCTGTTATCCATAACAATACTTTTTGGTACACAACCATCTTCTCTCTTAAATCGCTTCATAAAACTACTCAATTTGATGAGACATGAGCTTTGACAGTTCCTTACCAGATTCCAAAATTGCTTCTTTCATTGTCATTAACTTAACTATTAAGTTGGGGCAGCTAGGTGGCAAAATGGATAGAGTCCTGGACCTGGAGACAGGAAGAGCTGAGCTGAAATTTGTCCTTGAACATTTATTAGGGGTGTGATTCTAGACAAATCATTTAGCCTCTGCCTCAGTTTTCTCATCTGTATAATGGAGATACTAATAACACTTAGCTCCTAGGTTTGCTGTGAGGATAAAAATGAGATTATACTGTAATTATAAAGTATTTAGCATGGTGTCTGGTACACTGTAATCAGTATATAAATGTTAGCTCTTAGTTATTTTGTGAAGTATTCTTACAAGACAAGGTTCTCTAAGCAAGGGAATGGTTCCTTGTGTTTGTTTGAATATTTTAAAAATTAATATCATGAACTAACACCTTTTAGAATAATATTTAGTTTATCATGCTATTTGTATTACAAAGTCAATTGTCCTATAGGAAATAATGTAAAATTGGACATCAGCATCACATTCACAACAATATTCATATAAAAATGATTATTTATAATTTTGCATAAATTTTTTGTCCCTAATGCATCTGAAATACAATAGCAATGATTAGTACAGTATATAAACTAAAAATAAAACAAATTAAGCTGCACTTTACCTTTGAGAAGAGTTGTGGCTGGCATGAGAGAGATGGAGGGAGGAGGGCTTGGGGGAAGGGGGAGGTAGGGTAGGGAATTGATGGGCTCATGGAGAGGGTCTGGATCTGAGGATCAAGGTCAGAGGCTGTGGCTAGGACTAGGGTTGGGGAAGGGGAGAGATGGCCTGAAACCTGTTGAGGGGCAGGGAAGGGATTTTGCATCTCTTGCTGTCACTCACCAACACATTCCATAGGAGTGACCAGATTTTTGGCCACCAGGGACTTGGGATACCCAACAACAACCTCCCCTGGGGTCCCAAGCTCCCCTACATTTCCTGATGGGGTATAGGCTCTGGGAGCCCCCTGGAATGCTCCTTGAATCTTCCCACCTGATGAGAAATTTGTCTGAGGCCATAAATCTTTCATTATCACTAGACTCAACTCTCTGTTACTACCCTAGCCCTCCATTGTCCAGCTACTCCTCACCCTTGATCCTCCCAAAATATCTATTCCCAAATCTGTTATCCTTAAACTAGCCTAGGCCTCCATTGTCTGTCACCTCCAGCTAGCCTCCAGCTATTTCCCACCCTTAATCTCTCATCCCCAAACTCCTCCTCTAGACCACTCCTAGAACCCTCCCACTATCTTTTTTTATGTAAGTTCCATCTTAGTTGAGCATTATCTAGTGGGAGACTCAATATATACCAGATTATTCTGGTCCACTTATCTAATACAAACTTCATACTTACCTAGGCTCCTTAAGAGTCTACCCATTATGGCAAAGCTTAAATAAGCTTTGCTTTAGTTTGGCTTGAGTCAAATTCATTTGGCAGGACCTGGAATGTTGGTATTTTGGGATCTTGAGCACCCCTAAACCTTAAACCTCAACATTTCCACCCTAGAGGCCATAGGCTTAGGCAGGGAGTCACCTACAATCTCAAGCCACTGAGTTCAAGTAGCAAATGTGAAGTGGAAAGTTGGGGACTCACTACACTACGCTGCAGACCCTGACCAAGCAGGACACCATCCCCAAAGCTATGTTCAGTGGCTGCATGGAGGTGGTCATAGACTCCTAAAACTGGGTGCTAATTGACAGGAGTGGTCATCATTTTGGAACAATCCT
>CM053594.1:165597899-165615767 GCA_028646575.1 Pseudocheirus occidentalis | reverse complement strand
TTTTTTTTTGTTTTTGAAAGAGAATCATGACATTAGGGAGGTGATGTCATGACATGCAAGTGAATTAGATTTAAGTGAGGGAGGGTTGGGCAAAGTCACCAGCCTCACATTCTCATCTAAAGCCATAATACATCTATATATGTGAATCTTGCTTTTTATATAGTTATTTGTATATTTTCTATCCATTATTCAATGTGCTCCTTAAGAGTCTTCTGTTTTTTTTTGGGGGGGTGTTGGAGTATTTTTATCCTCATTGCTTAGCACAGTGCCTGCCACATAATAGGTGCTTAGCAAAAGTGTATTGACTTAATGACTTGGAGTGCATTAACTTCCTTTGACAAGATGAAGTGTGGATGTTTTCATGTTTCTTCAGATCTATAATATTATTAATGAGTATTTTCTCCAAAGGCACAGAATCGAACATACCCATACTTTGTCATTAGTATTACTTCGTGTTAATCTTGTGTTTATATTTTTAAAATTTCTCCATAGGGGCAGAGCCAAAATGGTGGCATAGAAACAGGAAAATCACATGAGCTCCCACACAACTACCTCAAATACCTATAAAATATGACTCTAAACAAATTTTAGAGCTACAGAACCCAAAAAATGACAGAAAGGAACAAATCTCCCACTGAAGGAAGCCCATCAGGCCTATGGGAAGGGTCTATCACAGAGTACTGGGAGTCAAGCCCAGCCCCAAGTGAGCCACAGTTTTGGCCTCAGGACAGCCACAAAACAGCAGCTGCCAGAGCAGACCTCAGGAGAGTGAATCACCAGCAGCTGTGGCAGTTTCCAGACTTATCAACCCATAAACGCCAAAGTGCAAGTAAAAGGTCCATGGGGGACTTTGTTAGGACTATGGGGGGCAGGGGGAACAGAAGAGTGCAGTATGGCTCCTAGGATGAGAAGCAGTTGAGGCACTTGGACTGTGCACCCACCCTGTGGTTGCTTCTAGAGCTCCTGGCCTAGGGGGACCAAGCAACCATTCAAAAGGTAATCACTCTTCCTTTAACCTGCTTGGATCTGAATCACTGTCTTGGGTGGTGAAAACCCCAACTATTTTGGACAAATCTCTCCTCTCTGGAACCAAAGAGCTCGAACTGTGGCAAAGAGCTCAAAAGCCAAGTAATTGAGTGGCAACATGAACAAGCAGAGAAAGCAAAGCAAGCACAGCAATCAAACCTTAGATTCCTTTTTGGGGAACAATAAATACCAAAGCATTAAATGGGAGGAAGACAACACAGTAAGAACTCTTGCACCAAAAGTTTCCAAGAAAAGTATGAATTTATTACAGGCAATGGAGGAGCTCAAGAAGGATTTTGAAAATCAAGTAGGAGAATTGGAGGAAAAATTGGGAAGAAAAATGAAAATGATGCAAGAAAATCATGAAAAGTGAGTCAACAACCTGACTGAAGAAAATAACACCTTAAAAATAGACTAACACAAATGGCAAAAGAAGCCCAAAAAGCCAATGAGAAGAATTCCTTAAAAAGTCAAATTTGCCAAATGGAAAAGAAATTTCAAAAGCTCTCTGAAGAGAATAATTCCTTCAAAATTATTTGGAGCAAATGGAAGCTAATGACTTTATGATAAATCAAGATACTATAAAACAGATCCAAAAAAATAAGAAAGAAAATAGAAGGCAAAGCGAAATGTCTCATTGGAAAAACCACTGACTTGGAAAATAAATGCAGAAGAGACAATTTAAAAATTATTGGACTACCTGAAAGCTGTGGTCAAAAAAAGGACCTAGAAATCTCCTTCAAGAAATTCTCAATGAAAATTGCCCTGATAT
This sequence comes from Pseudocheirus occidentalis, assembly GCA_028646575.1. Lineage (NCBI taxonomy): Eukaryota > Metazoa > Chordata > Mammalia > Diprotodontia > Pseudocheiridae > Pseudocheirus > Pseudocheirus occidentalis. The sequence continues at coordinate 165,613,969 of CM053594.1, read as the reverse complement.
TTTAGAACCAAAAGGTCAAAGTAGAAATTGAAGAATTCACCAATCGCCTCTTGAAAAAAATCACCAAAAGAAAATTCCTAGGAACATTATAGCCAGTTTCCATAGTTCCCAGATCAAGGAGAAAATATCATAAGCAGCCAATAAGAAACAATTTGAATATTGTGGAAACACAATCAGGATAACATAATATCTAGCAGCTTCTACATTAGGGAATCAATGGGCTTGCAATATGATATTCCAGAAGTCAAAGGAGCTAGGATTAAAAAAAGAATGACCTATTCAGCAAAACTAAGTGTAATATTTCAGGGGAAAAGTATGGTAATTCAATGAAATAGAAGACTTTCAAGCATTCTTGATGAAAAAACCTGAGTTGAACAGAAAATCTGACATTCAAATACAAGAAGCAAGATGAACATGAGAAGGTAAATAGGGAAAAGAAATCATAAGGAACTTATTAAAGCTGAACTATTCACATTTCTACATAGAAAAACAATAATTGTAACTTATTAAACTTTTCTCAGTATGAGGATAGTTGAAAGGAATACACACACATATATAAGCACACATATGCATGTATATATATTCATGTGCATATATATTTGTACATATATGCATATGTATATATGTATACATACATATATTTCTATATAAGAAGGTTTATGTGCATATAAATACATATGTGAGTATGTGTATGTATGTATACATAGACACAGGGTACAGGATCAGTTGAATGGGAAGGGATGATATCTCAAAAATAAAATTAAGAGGTGAGAGAGAAATATAGTGAAAGGACATAGAGAGAGGCAGAATAGGGTAAATTATCTTATATAAAATAGCAAGAGAAAACTGTTACAATGGAAGGGAAGAACAGAAAGGCAAAAGATAATGCGTGAACCTTGCTATCATTGAATTTACCTTAAGGAGGTAACAACATACACACTCATTTGGATATCTTACCCTACAGGAAAGTTGGGGGGAAGAAGATAAGAGGGAGGATGAGAAATGGGAGGACAAATTGGGGGAGGGTAGTTAGAAGCACACACTTTTGAAAAGGGACAGGGTCAAAGTAGAAAATAGAACAAGTGGGGGGGGCAGGATAGGATGGAAGAAAATATAATCAATCTTTCACAATATATCCACTATAGAAATGTTTTGTGTCACTACACATGTACAACCTATATTGAATTGCTTATCTTCCCAGTAAAGGTGTGTGAAGAGGGAAGAAGGGAAAGAATCTGGAATTCAAAATTTTAAAATCAAATGTTTGAAAAAAAATTATTATTTTTACATAAAACTGGGAAATAAGATATTCAGGCACTATGGTATGGACATCTACCTTGCCCTGTTGGAAACTTGGAGGGAGAATGAGGGAGGATATAGGAGAGAACAGAGTGGGGGAGGGGGTATTCAGTGAGATTGCAATTTTGGGTTGGTAGCTAGGGGAAAAAGGGGAGAAAATCTGTAACTGAAAATCTTGTGGAAATGAATGTTGTAAACTAAAACTAAACAATAAGATTTAAAATTTAAATTCCTCAATAGAGGAAGTAAAATAATTTCTGTTGGTGCCAATAATGGTCAATGATATGGAGTGAAAAAAGATGAACCTGCCTCTACCTCATGTATTTTAACAGTAACTATTCAGATACTCATGCACCTATTATGATTCAAAACCCTAAGGATAGACTTTAATGGCATGGCATATAGAACAGAATGGCCCCTTAGCAGGCTTGTGGGGATGTTACTCTTATAGGGTTTGGCATCAGACTTCATTAACATTTCCCTACCTTTAAGAAGAATCTAGAAGTATCAACCATTCTTGTCTATATAAATGGGAATCCTTGCTATTCAGACTGGATTGCCCTGGTGTATCATAGGACTCAGTTTCGTGATTTCTACAGTATGAACCTCCAGTATACCCTAGAGGTCAATTGTGGGGGAGTTTCTTTTACAGAAATATCATTTAAGGGTACTAGAAACATAAAGTGATCACCAATGGATACCAAAATACATAAACGGCATGCACTTTTTTATTTATATTGATGGATATGGAAGATTGACTGAGTCTCCTCATTCAGCTTATTTCACTTCTGTTTACCTTTTAAGAAGTGTGACAAACAGAATTATACCAAGTGATGATTATATGACGAAAGGTTACAACCCAATTTTTTGGACTGAAAAAATGGGGTCCAATGATAATGTGATGGTGATGATTATGTGGTGAAATATGATAAATAGATTTTATGGAGAAACTAAAAATATTTATTATCTCTATAGATGCTCATTCTTTCAAATTAACTCTGATGGCTTGATTTTGCTTTGTGGTATTTAGTAATACACCATTATTTTTTCCTTTTCCTCTATAGCACTTTCAGTTCTTTTGTCCCATATTCCCTTCACATCCCTTTTACTTTTACAGATTCAGGATTAATCTTTTTTTTCTGATGTTGCTACTACTTTGCTACTGATGGCTTCCTCTTGGTGCCCCCTCCCTACCCTTCAATCAGGTTTCTCTAACATCTTTTATCTATGTTGCTTGACAAGAAATGAAAATGACTTTCTAGACCAAAGTGGAAGTTGGTAAGGTTTTTAAAATTTGTTTGGGGTTTTTTTAGATAAAAATTTTCATGAGAAAAATAGGAAAAGGAGGAACACAATACAATGCCTTATACTAGAGATCCTTTCTATAAGAGTGTCAAAGCTTCTGTTATATGATATATTATCCATTTTTCTTACTGAGAAGCAAAAATGTTATTAGTATTGTAGTTTAACATGACAAGAAATTGAGCTACTAATATCTTTTGATCATTATCATTGTTAATAATACTTAATATTTATGTAGCTATATAGTCCTAAGTTATGGTCCAAATGAAAAAATGAGGAAAGGTGAAAAAAATTGAAAATGAGGAAACTAAGGCCCAGAGAGTTTGAATAATTTGTCCTAAGTGATGTAAGTAATAAATGGCTAAGTGGGGAATCCTATCCAGCTTATCTGATTTTAAATCCAGGGTTCTTTCCATTAAGTGAGAACATATCATGGAAAAAAAAGATTGTTTCTCTCTCCCTTGTGATGGCAGAGTTTTTCTGATGGGGTGAACACATAGCTTGAAGTCAAGGAACTTGGGACCTGAGATTACTCCTCCAGCACTGTTGGTTCACGTATATTTTATGAAAATTGTACATTATATCCTACTTTAAGAAAAAATAAGTAGTATGTTTCTGGCTCTGTGTCTTTGTGTATCCGGTTGTTTTTATTATTAAGTTTTTCATTGATTTTGCCTCAGTTTACCTTAAGTTTTTTGTATAATTTTGTGTTTGAATATATTTGTGAATGTGTGTCTAAATTTGTCCAACTTTGTGTGTGTGACTTGTGCTATTCTCAGTGTGCCTGAATGTATGTGTGGCTTTTTATCCAAGTGTTTATGTTGGTATTAGTTGGGTATTTGTGTATCTTATCTCTAAATATGTAGTTCTGAAAGGGAGTATATATGGTTGCTTATGTAAGTATTCCTAAGTATCTATTTCTCTGAATATAAGAACATTCATTTATGAGCATGTTTGTAAGAATATGCATGTGTGTTGAAGGTTCAAGAGGAATTTGATCTCTCTTTTTATTTTCCATTTTATCAAAGTATTTCATATATCAATAAGATCTGCTTGTGTGTGCAGCATGTGTCTTTGTGTTTCTATATAGAGATTTGGTCAGGCTTGTCAGGCAGGGTTTCTTGGAGGTAGAGCTTGGTGCTGAAGGCACAGTGTTGTTTAGCAAAAAGAAGGTCATATTAGGGACAGGAGTGGGCCAGCAGGTCTCAAATCACAAAGCAAAGTTTACAATAATCATGCAGTATCTCCTTTGGTGTCTTCAGAAGGGTTGTCAGTCCTGCAAGCATTTTCTTAAAGCATTTTTCCTCCTTGATGCTCAGGGAAATGATGTTGGTGGCATTAGGGTGTCTGCTCTTTAATGGAACTGGTTCCCATCTCATACTCTTGCTGCCAAAACCAGATCCCTTGGTCACCATTTGCTAAGACTGGATAGGACCATGTATCCTCAGGATTGCCTTGTCACCAAAATAGGACACATGGAAGCTCATTAAGATTGTGGTGGACCACTGTCCCTAAGATAAGTATATAATTGATGGAATTCCAGGAATCTTAACAAAGTGAAGAATGTCAAACAGTATGTCAGACTTTTTTTTTAATCAGATGAGTCTTTCTGGAGCCATTTTAAATAAAATCATATGTTCCTTAAGTCATTATTATTTTGTTTGCATATAAATTGAGTCAAGGATCCTGATTCCCTAGATAACCTGTGATTCTGTTGAAGGGTTAAGGAGGGAAGGATGGGATACCAACAGCTAAATTCAGAGTTTCCAGCATTTTGAAACTATTTCAATGGTTTGAAATTCAGTAGTGAGAAATGTTTTAAAAGAGATGTGCCCTTTTCATTAGAGAGCTACTGTGATGCAGCAGTTCAGATAATCAGATCTGGATTCAGAAAGATCTGTATGCAAATCTTACCTCAAAAAGTTATTAAATATGTTACTGTGGGCAAGTCACTTAATCTCTGTGAGCCTTGGTTCTCTAATTTGTAAAATGGGAATCACAAAATGTGTAATAATTTCCAGATAAGGCTTTTGTGGGAATCCAGTTACATCATACATATAAAGCACTTTGCAAAACTTAAAATAATACACAAATGTCACTTGTTATTTCTTTCTGACATGTGGAGTCAGTAGTGGGAGTATCGGCTCCAAGAATACAAAGTCTTATTCTCAAAAGAGAAGGGTGAAGTACCTAGGTTCAGCTACATTCTAGATGAGTCCTTGATGTACGTTAGGAGAGCCAACAAAATAGCTTGTCACTGGCTAATATATGGTGAAGAAGGTTATGTATTTGCTGTCTCTTAAGTCTAAAGTCACTCTCAACACCAATAGGAAACCATAATAATGATAGGCAGTCTGAATTGCTTCTTTGATCTGAGAGTCACAGGTCAAAAATTCCCTCTTACAATTAAGAATATAAACAAAAACAACTTCAGTGTTAAGAAATATGTCATTCTGAATGAATTTATTATTGAATATTTACAACATATAAGATTAAAGAATAGTAAAAATGTTTTAAAAGATTATTTTTACTTCTGAGTTTTGCTTCTGCTCATAGGTCTAACTACAACAGGAAATTATCAATACATCATCAAAATACTTAAATATGGAGTTTGTATCATCAGTACAAATGAAAACATAGTTAATTCACATCACATATACCAATAATGTGACTAAAAGGCAAGTTGTACTTTAAAACTCTAATCATAGTATGCCCATATGTAGAGACCATATGCCACTCTGGTGCATTTACTCACTGCATTATAATAAGCTCAAGAATATCAAATCACTTAATGGGAATAAAAAAGAACTATCTACTACTACAACAACTTTAATGTGTGCATATCTTCTGACTTAAGTTGTCTCTAGAGTTTACTTAAAGTTATTTGTCAAGCATAAAAATGACCTCCATATATCTTCAGAGCATGGGGAATAAATAAGAATTCCTGGATTGATTAGCCAATTACTACAATGTATTGAAGCTTATACACCAGCATGTTAAAGAATCTGTTATTAGGACATGATAAAAATCATATTGCTTTAAATAAATCGGTCTGGAAAACAAATAATACTTGAGAAAAATATATGCTTTAGAAAGTAGCAGATAAACTGGGAATTAGGTAAGCTCAGTAGAGCATGAGACTTGATGTCTAATACTGCCTATGTCATTAACTTTTTCTGTTATTTTTATCACTTAACTTTTCTAGACCTTGGTTCTCTATTCTGAAAAATGAGGGGTCTGAAATATCATATTATACTTTGACAAAGATTTGCTGATTATTATTTTGATCACTATAATATTTTGGAGTGGCCTACTTGGTATCATTTTATTTTACTGTATCTTTTTTTAACCTCTTTTTTTCCTTAAAATTTTCTTTGTTTTAGTTTACAACATTTATTTCCACAAGATTTGGAGTTCCAAATTTTCTCCCCATCTCTCTCCCTCCCCCACTCCAAGATGGCAAGCATATTGATTACCCCTTAACCCAGGCTTCTCTCTTTTCCATCCCCCCCAATTTTCTCCTTATCCCCTTTCCTCTTACTTTCTTGTAGGGCAAGATGGATGTTTGTACCCCATTACCTGAATATCTTATTTCCAGTTGTGTGTAGACAAAATTTTTTAACATTTGTTTTTCAAATTTTGAGTTCCAGATTCTCTTCCTCCCTCTCTCCTCACTCACCCTCATTGGGAAGACAAATAATTCAATATAAGTTATACACATGTAGCTGTGCAAAATATTTCCATAGTAGTCATATTGTGAAAGACTAATTATATTTTACCCCATCCTATCCCATCCCCCATTTATTCTCTTTTCTCCTTTGACCCTGTTTCTTTTCAAAATTATTTGCTTCTGATTACCTCTTCCTCCAATCTTCCCTCCCTTCTATCCTCTTCCCCTCTTATGCTTCCCTGCCCCCTATTTTCCTGAGGGTAAGATATAATTAGGTGTGTATGCTATTCCCTCCTTAAGCCAAATCTAATGAAAGTAAGTTTGACTCATTCTCTTTCACCTCCTTGCTCTTCCTCTCCATTGTAATAGCTTTATCTTGCCTCTTTTATTTGAAATAATTAACCCTATTCTATCTCTCCCTTTCTCTTTCTCCCAATACATTCCTTTCTCACCTCTTTATTTTATTTTTTAGATAGCACCCTTCCATCTTCAGTGCATCTGGTGACCTGTGTCAGTATATACATATACACACACATAAGCATATATACATCTACATCTACACATATGTATGTGTGCGTGTATTCCCTGCAACTATCCTAATACTGAAAAAAAGTCTGAGTTACAAATATCATCTTTCCATGTAGGAATGCAAACAGATCAACTTTAATAAGTTCCTTATGCTCTCTCTTTCCTGTTTACCTTTTCATGCTTCTCTTGATTCTTGTATTTGAAAATCAAACTTTCTGTTCTGGTCTGGTCTTTTCATCAAGAATGCTTGAGAATCCTCTGTTTCATTGAATGTCCATATTTTCCCCTGAGTATCCCCCGATACTCAGTTTTGCTGATTCTTGGTTTTAATCCTAGCTCCTCTGACCTCCAGAATATCGTATTCCAAGTGATTTGATCCCTTAATGTAGAAACTGCTACATCTTGTGTTATCCTGATGGTGTTTCCACAATACTCGAATTGTTTCTTTGAGACTGCTTATAATATTTTCTCCTTAACCCTGGAACTCTGGAATTTAGCTATAATATTCTTACGAATTTTCTTTTTGGGATCTTCATCAAAAGCCAATTGGTTGATTCTTTTGATTTCCATTTAATCCTCTGGTTCTAGAACATCAGTGCAGTTTTCCTTGATAATTTCTTGAAAGATGATGTCTAGGTTATTTTTCTGATCATGGCTTTCAAGTAGTCCACTAATTTTTAAAATTATCTCTCCTGGATGAATTTTCTAGGTCAGTGGTTTTTCCAATGAGATATTTCACATTGCCTTCTGTTTTTTCATTCTTTTTGATCTGTTTTTATAATATCTTGATTTCTCATAAAATCATTAGCTTCCATTTGCGCCATTCAGATTTTGAAGGAATTATTTTCTTCGGTAAGCTTTAGGAATTCCTTTCCCACATGACTAATTCTGCGTTTGGCTTTTTGGACCTCTTTTGTCATTTGAGTTAGTCTATTTTTAAGGTATTATTTTCTTCAGTAATTTTTTGGGGTCTCCTTTAGCTAGCTGTTAATTCGGTTTTTTCCCCTGATTTTCTTGCATCATTTTCATTTCTCTTCCCAATTTTTTCCCTACTTCTCTTACTTGATTTTCTAAATCCTTTTTGAGTGCCTCTGTGGCTTGTGACCAATTCATATTTTTCTTGGAGGCTTTTCATGCAAGAGTTTTGACTTTGTTGTCTTCTTCTGGTTCTATATTTTGATCTTCTTTGTCACCAAAGAAGAACTCTATTTTCTGATTTCTCTTCCTCTGTTTACTCATTTTCCAGCCAATTATTTGACTTTTGAGCGCTTTGCCAAGGTAGATCTCTGCTTTCAGAGTGGAGAGTGTTGTGTCCCAAATTTCTAAGGTTTTGAGCTGCTGTTGTCAAAGCTACATTTAGTTGCCTGTCTCAGAACTGTGAGAATTCCTTCTCCACAGCCAGCACAAGCTCTGCCACACCTGTGCTCCTTTTCACCACAGAACTGCAACCCAAGATTCCATTCTGTTGATCTAAGCATGGCAAAACAAGTGAATTCTACCTCAGCGCCAGCAAAGAGATTCCTATAACTATTCTCTGATCAATTGTTTGATCACCCCAACATTTGTGGGCCTGGAGCTCCTGAAGGAGCCACCCTGCTGCTGCAGCCACCACAGCTGCTGCCTCTGTCTCCCAAGGGGCAGTGGTTGGACTGTGCTTTTCTCTCACTCAGATCCAACAGAGTTTCCCCACTAACCTTTTCTTTTTCTTCAGTGTTTATGGGTTAAAAATTCTGGAAAGCACCATAGCTGTCAGTGATTCAGTCCCCTGAGGGCTACTCTGGCCGGTCTGTGCCAACAGTTTCTGGTGATACAGCCAACACAGGTTTCTGCTCTGCTCCCAACCTGGTGTGATAGACCCTTCTTTCTGGCTTTCCAGACTGACCAGCTGAAGGTCTATTTTGCTCAGTCATTTCATGGGTTCTATACAGCTAGAATTTGCTTAGATTTATTTTTTACAGGTATTGGAAGTGGTTGGGGTCCAAGCTCAAGCAAGTTTCTGCTTTTCCTCCACCATCTTGGTTCTGTCCCCTGTTTTTACTGTATCTTTCTTTAAGATGTCTTTTCCTCCTTTTTTTCTTAGTTTTCTATTAACATGCAAAAAAATCTCCTTCATAGCAGTATTACCACAATATGCTTCTTATTCTTTTGTCTTCTCACATAAAGTGTTTCAATAGCTTATACACCTTATCTTCGACTGGGTCACTTCTTTTGTTTCAATGAAATGTACCAGGGTGTTGATCACAGAAAAAAAAATTCCCTCAGAGTAATCAGAATTGAAAAACCAAAACATATACCGCTTATTATTTTCACCAAATAGAGAAAAATGAAATTAAAATCCACCTATCCTTGAACTACACACCCCTTTCTTAAGGGGATTTAGAATAGTGCATCCACTTGAAATTCCATAATTAACTACAGAAGTTATAATAAGGAAAGTAGAAACAGCAAGCCAAAACAAAGTAAGATAAAAACTCTTCTCAGCAATGAAACTGTAGATCCTTTTTTGTTATAAAACTGGCATTTCTACAGAGCTTCCTTGTGTTAATGTATGTGTAGTTCCAACAGCTCCCCAAAAGTAAACATAGATTCTAGGTACTCTAAGTCTGAAGCTTTCCAAACTATATCTCATAAACTCCCACCAACGTGGATACTTTTACTAGCCAGAGACACAGTATTGAAAGCAAAGGAATTTAATGAAATAGTACAGCAATACCAATATCAATTATACCACTCCCAAACCTTGAGTTCACTTTCCCAGAGATACATATTACCTTCAGGAGAAATAATGTATATGCATAGAAATACATGTACAAGGAACACATGTAACCAATATACCAATATGGAGGGGTGCATGCAGGAGTAAAATACATATGACCAAGGCATACATAAAGAAAGTATATCCCGTATAGAATCTTTATTATATTTCCCCCGCTAAAAAAAACCATAACTTTGTCTTTCAATTCTATTTATGCAAATGCATTTTATTGAAATAATTGAATAATTTTATGTCATATTTAGGTCAAGGAATGTAACTTTAGGCCAGGATTATCTGCTCATTTTTCCCACCTAGATTTCTTAGCAACTCTTCTGTTATGAAGGAAAGGATATGGGATTTGAAGTCTGAGGACCTGGATCTCTATTTTACAAAATTAGGAGTACAAAATGGTTCTGACAAGTTGTTAACTTTGTACCACTGAATTTCACTTTTCTGAACTTCAATTTCCTCATCTGCAGAAATGAGGTAATTGACTATAGAACCCAGCTTGGATCTTGGAGCATTCTGAAAGCTATTACTTATATGCAACTTCTATTTCAGCAAAGAGAATACTGATGTGACTGCTAATGTCTTCATAAAGGGAGAAGTTGGTGCCAGAGCTTAAGGAAGAAGAGACATTTTTGTTCTTTCAAAGGATCTAGGGGTTGCTTTGGCTAGCAAGTCTGGGCCTAGCTAGAAAGTCTTGGCCTACAACAAGGGGTAAAGATAGATTCTCTTCATGGCCATCGCCAGACATGTTGGGGTTGGGGAGGAATAGAGAGAGACAGAGACCAACAGACAAAGAGACAGAGACAGAGACAGAAAGAAAGAAAAATAGGCAGAGAGGCAAAGACAGACACACAGAGAGACAGAGACAGAGAAATAGAAAACTGACAGACTTTGGAAACTGTAGGTATATAGGGGAAGCCAGTTCCTCAAAATGTCCCTGATTTCCCAGCTTGCCTGTTGAGAGATTTCTGTGAATTTATCTTTGGGTGAGATTAGAACCTTTCTCCTGAGTCAGCTGAAATTTCATCTTGCTCATATGTAACAATCATATCACTCCACATATTTTCTGATATTATAAATGTATGACTTCCCTAATTTCTATCTGTTACTTTCTTAAATAAATGGATTTACTGACTGACTGTGACAGTCTCGGTATAACCAGCATGTGAGAAATAATTCATCTGTACCCATACTCTATTGCAATCAGTATTAATCAGTTTTCTGTGATTCCATAAGAACAGTGATTATGATTTCTGTATATTAGGCCCCAGAGGTATGAGCTGCAGATTTGTAAGTTCACTTGTTTAAGTATAGGAAACTAACTAGAGGCCCTGCACCCTTCTTTTTTTTCCTGGTCATAGTGACCAAGTCCAGTGTGACAAAGGTGAGTCAATGACATGGAAAGTCCCAGAAATCATTTTTGTACCTCTAGACTATTCTCTTATCAACCAAGAACAGGTGACCATCTTATGACTACTTTAGGACCAGTCAATGTAGATACCCCATGCTTTACCCAACCAAGACCCCCTTGCTGTCATACCATTTCTAGTTGATGCTTCAATTTTTGGCTTGCAAAGCAAGATCTATCAACCAATGGGATTGAATGTTCAGGTATCAAATCTGTTATCAAGTCTTAAAAAAAAATAAAGTCCTAGAAAAAAGGGGTATCTCAGATCATAAGGAAGATCTGAGGTCTACTTCATTACAGAGGACTATGGACCCTTTAATAAAGTGCCATTGACTCAGAGTTCTGCCTCAGTCTCTTTTACTGTAGATTGGGCTTTTTTTTTTTTTTTTTGCTTTTTGGAGGGCAGTTGGGGTTAAGTGACTTTCCCAAAGTCACACGGCTAGTTTTTTTGTGTGGGTGTGTCAAGTGTGTGAGGCCAGATTTGAACTCAGGTCCTCCTGACTCCAGGGCCAGTGCTCCACTCATTGCACCACCTAGTCGCCCCAGATTGGACAATTCTAATTCCCACTACCATTTGGTGGAAGAATTCAAAATGGTCAATGAAGACTTGTAATAATTCTAAGTGATAGTGACCAAGGAATTGACACTTGTTCTAAATCTATGTATATCTATAGCAACAGTATTGGAGACATAGAATACATAGATATTTTGATCTGGTACCCTTCTCAGGAATTGAAGGAAAGAATGCCCTGCCTGGTGGTGCTTCTTATGATTATCTTTCTGTCCCCAAAAACTATCAGGTCAGTTCTCTTCCTCTCATCATAGGCAGTCCTAGGCTTTAGATCACATCTATCCATACCTTCCCATAAGTCTTATAGTCATACATTTATATAACCTTGATGGACATACATATCTTTCACCTCCATGTATATACTTTACAATTAATTACATGATATCTAAGGTTACTTCCAGATTGATGTTTCTAGAGACTTACTGACACATTTAAAGTTAGTTTAGGTTAATTTTTGTGTTTGGTTTGCCTATATATGTAGAAATTAGCCTTCTGAAGAAAGAGTATTTATGTAATAAACTTCCTTCCAAATACTGTACTATAACATATGTTTCCTCTGCCACAAATGCATTGATTAGGCAATGGAAACTATTACTTCCTTGGCACTATTCTCCTAGGTTTGTGTTTCTTCATCCCACCTGGAATTCTTCACACCCTCTTAGATATCATTTTACCTATAAATCAGCTCAGTTTAAAATATGTATTTAAATAATTTAATTGGATTAGTATAAAGTATGGGGAAAAGTTAAATAGTTACACGTATGCCTCATAGGATAATAAATCCAAATCATTTGCTGGTTCTTTCAAATTTTAATTATTTTTACTTTCCAATATCCCACATTGAGAGAGATATAATCCAGAAGGTAAGTGACTTAAAATAAAACTATCTCTTAATAAAACAGCAGTGAGTGACTAGCAGTTAACTCCCATAAGGTTTCCCACACTGCGAGTGAGGAGCACTATTAAAGTTTCAGTAATTCTCTTGTTCACAACCTCATGATGAACTACGTATACAGTATGGTCTTCAATTCCATACTCCTCACATTTCCACACTGAGGAAATATTAGTGCATTGCTGTGGTTCATGCATCTAAAATCCAAGCACTACAAAGTAATATTGGTCAAATGCACCTCTAGTTCAAATCTTATATTCTTGTCTCTTCCCTCTTCCTTATTCTTGTTATAATTAACCTGATGTAAAAAGGCATGATGGTACTGTAGTCTCAGGCACTGTTTCTTATACCTTCCTTTTCTCCTTTAACCTATTCCCTGCCTTGCCTATTGTATCATATCTACAGATAAATCTTATTTAAGAGAATGTTGGACCTGAAACTAGGCTCCAAATGTGACCGCACTGGCAGTCTCTGAGGAAAACAGCATCTCCACAGACTGATTCCCTTTACATGAATATCCATTTTATGGAAAGTTCCTCTCCCTCAGACTTGAATAGAAGATGGATAAAATGCTCTTATTGCTACATTTCATACATATCATGATAACAACTTTCAGTTTCACGGCACACATGTTTTTATTTTCTTTAAAAGGCTTAGTAGTTTAGGAAAACCATTGTGACAGTCTAGTATCTGCAGTCTAGCAACAATGCTTGAACTAACAAAGTAGCTGACTGTAACGATAAACATCAATTCTGCTTTATGCTCTATATCTCGCTCAGCTCTACTATTGCTTTGCTTAGGCATTCAAAGAGATGTTTTCAGGGCTCATGAAAAGTTGTTAAGAAGCTCTATCAGAGCCTTTTAAACAAGCTCTTGTATTAAAGATCCTAATAAATGCATAAAACAAATCTGTTCAAGATAATCTAATAGGGGAAAAAGGAAATGTTACAGTGAAAAAGGGGCAAAATCTTTGGAAATGAAATCCTACTTCCAAACCTCACTACTGCTTCAGGATAAAAGCCATCTCCTATGTGGCATTGAAATGCATATATCAAGTTTTTCAAAATCCCTTGGCAAGTTCCACTGTAAGCAAGGGACTCTGTCTTTGATTACTAGGTTTTCATGCTAAGCATCTTCATTTAGTACATTTTAAAAACCAGTTTCCTGATTGCAAAAATCCTTGAAAATGTTGTCTTTTTGACAATTATTATTATTATTCCTCTTAGAATTACAGTAAAGTATTTCCTTCAGCTGCATGGAACTTATCCTGATGATATTTTAGAAGGGTACAATAGTAGCTTCCCTGAGGATAAGACAGAGGCCAAAAGACTTGTCCAATTAACAAGACTGGTCAGACTGCTCTCCATCTAGATATCTGTCATCCTTTCATTCTCCTGTATATCTGAGGATTAGAGTGAATTTAGATGCAAATCTTTGACTTTATTAAAAGAAAAAATACCCATCTAGTCAAAAAACATTTCTTAAGGGCCTATTATTTTCCAGGCTTTCTTCTGTTAATCACTGGGTTTACAAACAAACAAAGTTAAAACCAGTCACTCCCCTCAAGGAGTTCACCCTCTAATGGGGAAGATAACATGTATACAACTACGTATAAACAATCTGTACACAAGATAATTCAAGATAATAAACATAGGGAAGGCAGTAGCATTAAGATGGATAAGGAAAAGTTTCTTATAGAATGTGAGATATTATGTGGGACTTGAAGGAAGTCAAGGAGACCAGGAAATAGAGATGAGGAAGAAGTGTATCCCAGAAATATCAATGAAAAACCCCAGATTCAGCATATGAAGCATCTTGTGCAAGAAACACCAAGGAGACCATTGTCATTGGATCTCAGATAAGTGTTTATACTATTAATACATAATTCTCATTAAAGTGCATTATATCAAATAAGAAAAAAAATATACAGTTTATTATTCTTATTTTTGTCCCCTTTCCTAGATTGTCCTTTATGGATATATTTGGTTTGCTTTTATCTAAGGGGGAAAGGCCAGACCTGGAATAAGGAAAAGTCCAACTGCAATGAATTTCAAAATTGTGCATGTAGCTGCATAGTGCATGACAAGTCAAATTCTGAGAGGGTCAATGAGAATGGTTTACTGGGAAGAGGAATGGGAGGGGGAGATGCATTTAAGTGGATGGATTGAAAGAGATTTCTGTCAACGAATCAGAAATATAATTAACTTTATTCTAACTTGATCTTGATCCATCTATTTGTTATGATCTCCCAAATGCCTTTAGCAAAACTTGATTGACTCTGTCATATCTTTCCTGGGGATGTTTGATCACAAAGGAAGATTTGGACCTCAGGGATGTTTCTTTGTTTTGAGAGAAACATACATGTTTTCCCCTGTAGGGCCTTAGATCGAGAAGGAGAAAAGGTCTTGGATTCTTGCCCTGGTAGCATTTTAGACACTGCTTCCCTCCCTTTAAAAAAATTTCTGAGAGAAAATTGGATGGACATTTATAGCTTCCAGCCTGAACAACTGTTTCCATAAATCTCATTTAGCCAGCTGCCTGAGGGATCAGTACTGTCCTAGTGTGGCTAAATAGTATTTGTTTCAGGTGATTCTACCAGTAGTACAGAGTTGACAGAACTTACTTTTTTGTTAAATAAAAACAAATTACACAGAGTTCAGTAAAAGGCCCAGCAGTAAAAGAATGTCTGTTCTGAAGTAAGGCTTGCCCTGGGAAACATCAGGAAACAGGTAAATGTATATTCTATGCCTCCTCTATCCCTTCTCTTTCTTGTCTTCTTTTCCAATTTATTCCTTTCTTCATTATATTCTGTTCCATGAAAATCTTCTTTCAAATGATTAATGCTGGGATGAAAATTTAACAATAATAAAAAATATTACCCCTCCAAGAAGTATTTGAATTGTGATAATCCCAAAGAAGTTTTAAGATAATGGCAGAAACTGCATTATTACTGTGCTGTAGTGGGGAATTGTTTGGGTCCCTGAGCTGGTTCAGGTCTCTGAACTCATACTGCCTGGGAAGTTTGCCTGATTTTCTGAAGAGTAAATCCCACACTATACCAAAGAAAAAGAAGAAGTAGGAGAAAGAGGAGGAAGAGAAGTAAAGGTGTTATTTTTAATAAAGCTTGACTTTTACATATATTCTATGATTTATACACACATATGCATATATGTATATACATACAAATATATACATATTCATGTTCATAAAGCACTTTGCAAACTTTAAAGTGCTACATAAATCCTAACTATTATTAGCATAGCAATCATCAAATCTGAGGAGAATTTCAAGTCTAGGATAAATACAAGTGTTATCACCCTTAGTTTTCAAATAGAAATACTAATGTTCAGAAAGGCTCAATATATGGTAGAGAGAAATTTTGGAATTAGAAAACCAGTATTCAGGGGCGGCTAGGTGGCGCAGTGAATAGAGCACCGGCCCTGGAGTCAGGACTACCTGAGTTCAAATCCGGCCTCAGACACTTAACACAAACACACAAAAAGTAGCCGTGTGACCTTGGGCAAGTCACTTAACCCCAACTGCCCTCCAAAAAGCAAAAAAAAAAAAAAAAAAAGAAAACCAGTATTCAAATCGGCTTAGAATCTGTATGATACTAGGCAAGTAACCTTTTTAGGC
>CM053594.1:165581938-165597399 GCA_028646575.1 Pseudocheirus occidentalis | reverse complement strand
CTCCAGGGCCGATGCTCTATTCACTGCGCCACCTAGCCGCCCCCTTCCCATTTCTTATAGCACAATAATATTCCATCACATCCATATACCATAACTTATTCAGCCATTCCCTAATTGATGGGCATCCCTTAAATTTCCAGTTTTTTGCCACCACAAAGAGAGCTGCAATAAATACTTTTGTACATTTGGGACCTTTTCATACTTCTATGATCTCTCTGGGATACAACCCCAAAAGTGGTATTACTGGGTCAAAGGGTATGCAATTATCAATAGCCCTTTGGGCATAGTTCCACATTGCCCTCCAGAATGGATGTATCAGTTCACAGCTCCACCAACAATGTATTAGAGTTCCATTTTTCCCACATCTTCTCCTGCACTTGTCATTTTCCTGTTTTGTCATCTTAGTCAATCTGACTGGTGAGATGTGGTACCTCAACATTGTTTTGATTTGCAATTCATGAATCAATAGTGATTTAGAGCATTTTCCCATATGCTTAAAGATATCTTTAATTTCTACCTCTGTAAATTGCCTGTTCATATCCTTGGACCACTTATCAATTGTGGACAGTCCTGTTCTTAATGCAAGTTTTTTACTTTGTGTGGTCCTTTCAACCCCTGGTGTATGGTGAACAGGATGTTGGGTAACCTCATGGTCACAGTGGTGCCGACTCTGCTCCAGTTGCCTGCTCTCCATGAGGGAGCAGCAAGGAGCATACCTTTTTATCTCTTCTTGTTGAGTTTTGCAGGTACTATATAGAAACACTGATAATTTATGAGTTTATTTTATATTCTGCAACTATACTAATGTTTTTAATTGTTTCAAATAATTTTTTTAGTTGATTCTCTAGGATTCTCTAAGTAAACCATTATGTTATCTTTGAAAAGTGATAATTTTGTTTCCTCTTTGCCTATTCTAATTCCTTCAATTTATTTTTCTTCTCTTATGGTTAATGATAATATCTCTAGTACAATATTGAATAATAATAATCATAATGGGCATCCCTGATCCCCACCCCACCCCATCTTATTGGGAAAGTTCCTAGTTTATCCCTATTACATAAAATGTTTGCTTATGGTTAGATAATATTTATACTAAAAAAGATAGATACTACTTATCCTTTTAAAGAAAATTCCATTTATTTGTATGCTTTCTAGTGTATTACATAGGAACGGGTACTGTATATTTCTCTGAAAGGATCTTTCTGCATCTATTGAGATAATCACATGATTTTTGTTTGTTTTCTTATAAATATGGTCAATTATGCCCATAGTTTTCTAATATTGAGGTCACTCTTCATTTCTGGTTTAAATTACACATAGTCATAATGCATAATCCTGGTGAAAAATTGCTGTAATAACTTTATTAATATTTTATTTAAAATTTTTAAATCAATATTCATTAAGGAAACATGTCTATAATTTTCTTTCTGTTTTGGCTCTTCTTGGTTTAGGTATCTGCACCATATTTGTCTCATAAAAAGATTTTGGTAGATCTCTTTCTTTACTGGTTCTTCCCCAGAAAGATAATATAGTTTTGGGATAAATTGTTATTTAAATATTTGGTAGAATTCACTTGTAAATCTCTCTTTCCCTGGAGATTTTTACTTAGGAAGTTAATTGTTGACATATTCAGTTTTTCTAAAATGGGGTTATTTAGGTATTTTATTCTTCCTCTGTTAATATGGACATATATATACATATACATACATACACACACATGCACACACACACATATATGCACATATAAATTTTCATTCATTTCACTTAGATTGAGAGGTTAATTTGCATGCAGTTAGGAAAACAGCTCCTAATTATTGCTTTAATTTCCTTTGCATTGATGGTGAATTTATCCTTTTCATTTTTGATATTGCTAATTTCTTTCATATTTAAATCAAACTGATGAGAAGGTTTATCTATTTATTACTGAATTTTTCATTCAATCAACTCTTAATTTTATATACTAGCTTAATAATTTTCTTATTTTCAATTGATCAGTTTATCCTTTGGTTTTTCAGAATTTCTCATTTGGCATTTAACTGAAGATTTTTAAATTCTTCTTTTTCTAGCTTTTTAAATTGTATGTCTGACTCATTATTCTCTTTTACCATTTTTAGAGATATAAATTTTTTCCTAAATACTTCTTTGTCCATATCATGTAAATTTTAGCATGTTATCTAATTATTGCCATTCCCTTTGATGAAGTTATTGATTATTTCTATGATTTGTTGCTTGATCTACTCATTTTTTAGGATTAGATTATTTAGTTTCCAACTAATTTGAAGTTTATCTTTCCATGGCCCTTTTTTACATGTATTTTTACATGTGATTTGCATCATGATCCAAAAAAGATGCATTTAATATTTCTGCTTTTCCGCATTGGTTTTTGAGGCTTTTTATGCCCTAATATGTGGTCAATTAAAAAAATAATTTACTATAATAAGATTAATAATATGCCTTCTCTTCCAAAAGCTTAACATCATAGTCCAAAATTTCTTTCCTTTATTAAATTTCTGATGTTCAAATGTTGTCTTCCAACTGAAAGCCTTCCCATAATCATTCTCTTAGGTGTTTTCTGATGTTCAGTAAGAATTTTCTTCCTTCTAAAAGCCTCTCCCCACTGATTGCACTCATATGGATTTCCTCCAGTATCAATTTTCTGACACTGAGTAAGTCTTGTCTTCTCTCTGAAACCTTTCCCACATTCATTATATTCATAAGGCTTAGCTCCAGTATGCATTTTCTTCCACGTAAGTCTTGTCTTCCTGGTGAAGACTTTCCCATACTGATTACATTGATATGATTTCTCTCCAGTATGATGTTTCCTGAGACCTGTCTTCTGACCAAAGGCTTTCTTACATTCATTGTCTCCATAGGATTTCTTCCCAGTATGAATATTCTGATGCTCAGTAAGTGCTCTCTTCTGACTGAAGGCTTTCTCTAAATTGTAAATTTTTATATAAGTTTCATGTACCTCTGAGAAAATAGTATATTCCTTTCTGTTCCATTCATTTTTCTCTTGAGATACACAATGTCTAACATTTCTAAAATTCTATTCATCTCCTAAACTACTTACTGATTTTTTTAGTTAGATTGGTCTAGTTCTGAGAGGGGGAAGTTAGGGTCCCCCACAGTATTGTTTTGCTCTCTATTCCTTCCCTTACCTCTCTTAACTTCTCTTCTATGAATTGGGATGCTATACTACTTGGTTTATATCTATTTAGTAATGATATTACTTCATTGTCTATAGTACCATTTAGCTGGGTGCAGTTTTCTCCCTTATCTCTTTTAATTAGTTCTATTTTAGATTTTACTTTGTCTGAGATCTTTTCTATTTCAGCTAAAGCATAATATATTCTGCTCCAGTCTTTTACCTTTACTTTGTTTGTATCACTCTGCATCAACTGTAGACAACATATTATAGTATTATGGTTCATAATCCAATCTGCTATCTGATTCCATCTTATGGGAGAGTTCATCCCATTTACATTCACAGTTATGATTACTACATGTGTCTTTCTCTCCCTCATAGAATCCCCCTCTGTTTATGCTTTCACTCTTTTTTCCCCTTTCACTCTTCACTAGAGTTTTATTTTGATTGTTGTCTCCTTTAATCGCACCTCCCTTCTAACACATCCTTCCCTTTTCATCCCCTTTATTCTTATTACTTCTTCCTCCCTTCTATCTAACCTCTCCTTCATTTCCCTTTCTCCTCCTACTTCCTATAGGGTAAGTTAGATTTCTATGCCTAACTGATTATGTTATTCTCTCTTTGAGCCAAATCTGATGAAGACAAGGTTCAAAAAATGGTCATTTCCGTCCTACCTTTCACTCTACTGTAACTGCATTTTGTGCCTTTCCATGTGATGCAATTTACTATTGTCTGCTTCCTCCTTCCTTCTTCTCCCAGTATAATCTCTTTTCACCACTTAATTTGAATTTTTTAACATCACATCAAAATGAACTTATATCCATGCCCACTCTCTATGTGTACACCCTTTTAAGCATCATGTGTAATGTGTAATCTTACCTTGTAAGGATGACCTGGTAATTTTGGAATTTGGCTAAAATTTTCCTTGTTTCTTTCAATTTGGAATCTCCTTCAGGAGGTAATTGGTAGATTCTTTCAATGATCATTTCACCCTCTCCTTCTAGGAACTCAGGAAAATTTTCCTTGATGATTTCCTGAGCGATACTGTCCAGCATCTTTTTTCATCATTCTTTTCAGAACAGAACAGAATAGAATAGAATAGAATAGAATAGAATAGAATAGAATAGAATAGAATAGAATAGAATAGAATAGAATAGAATAGAATAGAATAGGTAGAAAAGTACTCTTTAATTTTTTCCATTGTTTTGTTTCTGTTTGATCAACTCTTGAAAACTCTTGGAGTTGAACTTGCACAATTCTAATTTTTAAAGAAATATATTTTTTTGTATTAGATTTTGTATGGTCTTTTCAATTTGGGCCATTTTACTTTTTAAGGAGTTTTTCTCTTCAGTGAGTTTTTGTGTGCCATTTTCCATTTGGCCAATTCTACTTTTTATTCTACTTTCTTCCATATACTTTTTTCCCCCTCCCATTTGGCCAATTTTATTTTTTTAAGAATTTGTATTCTTCAATGTACTATTTTTTCCCCATTTGGCCAATTATATTTTTAAGAAATTGTTTTCTACAGTCAATATTTGCTTTCCTTTTCCAAGATATTGATTCTATTTTGCATGCTTCTTATTTCTTTCCCCAATTTTTCTCTACCTATCTTATTGGTTTTTTTAATCAATTTATTTATTTTTAGTTTTCAGCATCCATTTCCACAAGATTTTTGAGTTGCAAATTTTCTTCCTGTCTTTCCCATTCCCATTCCCCAAGATAACAACCTTACTGAATACCCCTTTCCCCAATCAGTTCTCTCTTATATTCTCCCTCATTCCCCCCCCCAAAAAAAATTCTAGTAGGGCAAGATGGATTTCTATATGCCAGTGTCTGTATATCTTATTTCCCAAGTGCATGTAAAAAGAAAAAAAATTAAGAATTTGTTTTTAAAACTTTGATTTCCAGATTATTTCACTTCTAAACTCCTCATCTACCCCTACTGGGAAGATAAGTAATTCAATATGGGTTTTACATGTGTAGTTACCCAAATCATTTCCATAGTAGTTATATTGTGAAAAACTAACTATATTTCTCTTCATCCTATCCTGCCCCCCACTTATTCTAATTTCTACTTTGACCTGTCCCTTTTCAAAAGTGTATACTTCTAACTACCCACTCCCCTAATTTGCCCTCCCTTTTATATTCTTTATCATCCCATTTCCCACTACTTTCCTGTACAGTAAGATAACTAATTGAGTGTGTATGTTATTCTCACTTTAGGCCAAATTCAATGAGAGTAAGGTTAACCCATTCCCTTTCACCTTTCTGCTCTTCCCCTCCATTGTAACAGTTTTCTCTTTCTTCTTTTATATGAGGTAATTTATCCTATTCTATCTCTTCCTTACTCCTTTTCCCAATATATTCCTCTCTCACCTCTTAATTTTATTTTCTAGATATGATTTCTTCATATTAGCCTCATCCTGTGCCCTCTGTCTATGCATACATGTACACACTTATACACACACATATATATTCACACATGCATCTTCCCATATATACCCATATATGTATGTATATATACACAATGTGACATATATATATGCATATATGTTTATGTATGTGCATACATTATATACTCATATGTATATATAAATATATTCATATACATACACATATATGTGTGCATTATGCATGTGTGTATACATATATACATATACATACATACACACACATACATATATATTCGCTTCGATTCTCCTTATACTGAGAAAAGTCTCATGAGTTACAATTATCATTTTTCTATGTAGGAATGAAAATGGTTCAACTTTAATAAGTTCCTTATGATTTCTTTTTCCTGTTTTCCTTCTCATGATACTCTTGTTTCTTGAATTTGAAAGTCAAATTTTCTGTTCAGCTCTGTTTTTTTTCATCAACAATTCTTGAAACTCCTCTGTTTCATTGAATGACCACATTTAACCCTGAAGCATTATTCTCAGTTTCTTTGGTAGGTGATTCATGGATTTAGTTCCAATTCCTTTAAACTCCAGAATATCATATTCCAAGCCCTTTTTATCCCTTAGTGTAGAAGCTGCCAGATCTTGTCTTATCCTGATTGTGTTTCCACAATACTCATATTGTTTCTTCCTTGTAGTATTCTCTCCTTGACCTGAGAACTCCAGAA
This sequence comes from Pseudocheirus occidentalis, assembly GCA_028646575.1. Taxonomy (NCBI): domain Eukaryota; kingdom Metazoa; phylum Chordata; class Mammalia; order Diprotodontia; family Pseudocheiridae; genus Pseudocheirus; species Pseudocheirus occidentalis. Next base: position 165,591,127 of record CM053594.1, on the reverse strand, counting down.
TTTGGCTATGATATTCCTAGGAGTAATTTTGGGGTATCTTTTTCAAGAAGTGATCAGTGAGTTCTTTTGATTCCAGTTTAGCCCTCTGATTCTAGAATATCAGGGTAATTTTTCTTGAAAATTTCTTGAAGGATGATGTCCTGGTTCTTTTTTAGATCATGGCTCTTAGGTAGTCCAATAATTATTAAATTATCTCTCCTGGATCTATTTTGTAGATCAGTGGTTTTTCCAATGAGATATTTCACATTGTCTTCTATTTTTAAAATTTGTTTGGGTCTGTTTTATAGTATCTTGATTTCTCATGAAGTCATTAGCTTCCATTTGCTCCAATCTAATTTTGAAGGAATTTTTCTTTTCTGTGTGTTTTTTAAATTCCTTTTCCATCTGGCAAATTAAACTTTTTAAGGAATTCTTCTCCTCATTGGCTTTTTGGGCCTCTTTTGCCATTTGAGCTAGTCTATTTTTAAGGTGTTATTTTGTTCAGTCAGGCTGTTGTCTTCCTTGTCACCATTTTCTTGCATCATTCTCATTTCTTTTTCCAATTTTTTCCTACACTTCTCTTACTTGATTTTCAAAATCTTTCTTGAACTCCTCCATGGCCTGCAACAAATGAATATTTTTCTTGCAAGCTTTTGATGAAGCAGTTTTGACTTTTTTGTCTTGTTCTTTTTCTAATTTTTAAAGTTCTATTTTCTTAAGTATTTTTTGGTTTTCCTTTGACTTTTTTATGATGTTTTAGCATCACTCTCATTTCTCTTCCCATTTTTTCCTCTACTTCTCCTACTTCATTTTCAAAATTATCTTTGAGTTCTTCCATGGCCTGCAATCACTTCTTATTTTGCCTGGAGGTGTTGGATGAAGGAGCTTTGATTTTTTTGTCTTCTTCTAGTTGTGTATTTTGATCTTTTTTCACTAATGTAAGATTCTAAGTCTGCCTTTTTTTACACTGTTTACTCATCTTCCCAGCCAAACACTTCACTTTCTAACTATTTGTCAAGGTAACACTCTGCTTCCACAGGGGAGTTGGTGGACTGTTCCAGGTTTCAGCAGTTTTATATCAGTCACTCTATCCCCCACCATCTGTGTTCCCAGAGCTGCTGCTGCTGCTACTGCTGCCACTGCTGTTGCTATTGTTTCTGCTGCCACCAGTGTGAGACTGTGGCTGCACCATGCTACTCTTTCACCCCAGTGCCACAGAGTTCCCCCATTGACCTTCCACTCTGTTCTTGGCATTTGTGGATTGAGAAGTCTGGAAGCCACTGCAACTGCTTGAGTGAATCAACACCTGAGGCCTTCTCTATCCTTGTCTGTGCCGGCTTGGCCCACATTGGACTGTCCTTTGCTCCTAGTTGGCATGATACACTCTTCCTGTCAACCTTTCAGGTTATCTTGAGGTGGAGTTGCATTTTACTTTGTCATTTTGTGTGTTCTCTAGCTCTAGAATTTGTTTAGAAACATTTTTACAATTCTTTAGACAAGTTTGGGGGAGAACTCCAGCAAGTCTCTGCTTTTACTCTTCTTTCTTCAAATTATACTTTTTAAAAAGGGATTTTATTCAGTTAATTTTTTTCCCATTTGGTCAACTGTATTTTTTAAGGAATTGTTTTCGTCAGTCATTTTTTGTCCTTCCTTTTCCAAACTTTTGACTCTCTAGCATACATCTCATTCATTTTTTCAAATTTTATTCTATCCCTCTTATTTGACTTTTTAAATCCTTCTTGAGCTCTTTCTTGGTCCTGCAACCAATATGTACTCCTCTTTGAAGTTATAGATGTAGGTATATTGGCAAAGTTGTCCTCTTCTGAGTTTGTGCTTTTTCTTCCCTGTCACCATAGTAGCTTTCTATGATCAAAGTTTGTTGTTGTTGTTGTTGTTGTTTTTGTTGCTTGCTCATTTTTTTTTTGCCTATTCTATGGCTTTTAAAGTTGAACTTGCTTCTGTGGCACAGAGATATTGTCCAAAACATCTTGTGTTTGGAGCCAAGGTCCTCGTCTTTGGCTTTGTGTGCTGGAGCCTTTGGTGCTGGAGGCTTGTGCACTGCATTGGGGCTACCAGGTCTGGTTGCATCTATGGTTTCTTGGTTTCTGGGGCTGATTACTTGCCTTCTGTGCTGTGATTGGTGGTATCACAGTTGGCTTACTCTCTGTCACTGTTCTGCTGAGCCAGGAATAGGGAACCTTGTTTGGAGATCTGTGCTGTGACTTATAGTGTCCTGCTGGCTTGCCCTTGTACTAACTCTGCTGGGCTGTACTCCCCTTTTATCCAAGTAAGACAAACTCTTTCAGAAGTCTTACTAGATTATTTCATGCTAGATAATTGTAATGTTCCATTTTTTATAGGTTCTGTCATTGCAGAATCTGTTTAGAGATTTCAAACTGGAGAAAGTTCAGGTAACTTTTTGGCTCTGCCCCCGCCACAAGAGATCTCAAAATAAGTAGTTTGCATCTTTGGATCTCTTCATTTAGTTTCTAAATTCTACTTTTCCTCAATGGCACTGTGTATTTTAAAACTAATGTTCTCTGCAATTGCTCTAGCCATTATCATCCTTAATCACACAACTGGCATACAAATTCTTTGCATCAAAATGTGGTTAGCTTAATAACTTGAAATTATTGACATTAATAAGAAAAAAATAATGTTCTTTATAGCACCTTCCATGCAAGTTTGCAGAATTTCTCTCACATTTACTAAGAAAGTACATTTTTCTTAACTTGTGAATTTACTCTAAATTGTTATTTCATCTTTGGCTCCTTCAAGTCATTCTCTTTCAAGATTTGCTAAAGCAAGCATGAAGCAAAATGCTTTGGGTGTTCAATATGATGGTGACATATTGGGAATGTTATCTGAGGTTTTAATTGGAAACCTCCCAGTAGGGCAGGGTGGCAAGAGAATTAAATACAGTATTATCAGAATTGAATGGATTCCCTTTTGTTGTGAAAGAGCTTCCATCCTTTTTTCCCCCAACATTTTAAGCTTGGAATAATATTGGCTATATCTCTGAGGTATGAGTATTCATAATTTTTTAAGAAATTCTAATTAGCAACACAGACACCACAGACATACAATCATACAGAGAGAGACAGAAGTAGACAGAGAGGAAGAAAGAGAGAGAGAGAGAGAGAGAGAGAGAGAGAGAGAGAGAGAGGGAGAGAGAGAGGGAGAGAAAGATACCCAGTAGCAAATAAACTTTACCACTACCTGTTTCAGAAATGATTCATCTGAAAATCATTTGTTTATTTGAAAAGATCTTTTTTTTGGTCAGTATGTCTTCTTAAGATTTGATCAGCCTTATATTGTAGCAATGACATGATTTTAAATTTCTCTGATGGCTGTAACTATTTTAAATATTCTCAAACTGTTTCATTTTCATTCCTTAATGTTTTTAATGAAAATATAAGCAAATGACATTTAATAACAACTGTTGCTGGTCCTTTTCTGGCCAGATTCTTAGCTGACAGTAATTGCTCATTTAGAAAATCCAATAGTTTATCATTATTTTTGTCTCAATTTTTGAAATGAAATTTTGTCTAGCATTTGAATGCATAGTTAATTAAAGTCATTCACTATGTGTACTCTCACAAAAAATTGGGGCTCTGGAAATGGTTGCTTTCAAGATGTCTATGGGGACTACTTTCTAGCCGATTATATATTTATTTAAAAGCCTCAAATCACTAAATCCAAGCCAACTTAGAGAAAGATGTTGTTAAGAGTGCTGTTAACCAACAGATTGTACATAGTGCCATTCATAGCAAAGGGAATGACTAGGCCATATTGCTTTGGGAGACAAAGTAGGTAGTATGTCCTGCTGTTGCTGAAAATAATGTGAGACCCATAGTCCCTTAAATTTTCTTAGTCTCAATTTCCTCAATTGCAAAACTAGATTGAGAGTAGATCTCCTGTGAGGTTCTTTCCAACTGTAGATTCATGATGTAAGCCTAGGACAATAACTGTATGTGTATCAAATTGAGGTGAATCTGGAGCAAATTATCTGTCCAGCAAAAATAATTCTCCTACTCCCATGAACATTCCTGAGGCTGCAGATTGCATTTTTTGATATCTGCTTCCCTCACCTTTCCCCTTGCAAGGGGAATCCTTGATTTTTTTAAATTTTATTTTACTTTTTAAACTTTGTAGCCTGAATTTCAATGGTATGAAAATATTGTAACAGAAGAGATTAGTAGCCTGCTGAGTGGAATTTGCCCTAAAGGCCTCAAAGGCCACATACTTTTAAGGATAATTCTAGCTGACCAGTTCTAAAAAGAGTAAGGACAACAACTATTGTACAGCTGAAAAACCATCTACAAGGCCAGCAAGAGCAGCTGCATCTCATCAAATGGGATAAAGAGGTGTGGCTAGCTGAGCTCCTGCCAGCTCCAAAGGTCTAGGGCTGGTAAAATCCAGAAACATAATGCCTGAGGCTGCTAAATTCAATAATCCCCACCCTATGAGTCTGTGCTTCTCTTCTCTCTAAGTGATGATCTCTGACTTTTCATCTGGACTTAAATTTTTAACCTAAATCCTTTTCTGCTGTACTATGAGCTCTCCACCTCCCTGCTAAGTCTATAGACATACTTCTTTATTGCCCCTACAAGATTTTGCTTAGCTGGCTGTTCTGCACCATAATTTGCTGCAAAGTCTTTTGTCTTTTATCTTCCATTACTTCTATAGTAAGATTGTAACTGGTAATGTAGCACCTGGGGTAAGTTCAATTGGAAGAAGAGGTAGGTGCAATCTATAGATCTCTGTGGGGTGCTGTTGCCAGGGAAGGACAGCACATTTTCCAGGAAGTGGAACCTCACCTTTCCAGCCCACACTTGAAACAGAAGGGCTACATGGGGGAGTAGCTAGTAGATGTATTTGTATCTAAGGGAAAGATAGTGGGAAAAGGTGGTATCTGGGATGAGGTTATATGGAAAATTACCACAATAGCTCCCTTAAGGATATTGTCCAAGGATATATATGTGGGTCCATTGTTAAAATCAGTCTCCAATAAAACTTAGTGTCTAGAAGTTTATATTCAGAAAATAGGGAACTATTTGAGTTAACATAAATTGAAGCCTTTAACATGAGAGAATCTTAGACTGGACAGCAATGTGTGTTAGGATCTCCCAGTAACAAAAAATGGTGATTCAATGCGACTCTATCAAGTACTGTAAGGATCCAGTCCAAAGCAGGACAAGATAAAATACCTGAAAATTCAGCCAGGAATAAGCCAAATAATGAAAGAAATTAGTCTTTTCTTAGGGGATCAAAAGGTGACTGACAACTAAATGGTAAGTTTATAGTTAGAAAGAGATGTAAAATTGATAGAAAGAAAACCAACTATTATGTGTGAGCTCCAGCTCTTTACACTGCCAGTACTGCCTCTAGACTTCACTAAACCCCAACTGTAGGGTGGCCAATGCCTTAACTATTTCCACACACACAATTTTCATATCTCTCAAGCATTCTTCTGATTCTTTGAATCCCTGTTTGCTTTCTGTGAGATTAAAAGTCTTTTATTATTTCTCTATGCTATTTTGAATGAGACTAACCATTCAGAGTAATCTTTATACTCTTTGCTCCTATCTCCATGTTTTTACTCATGGTGTTTCTTGTTCTTGAAATGGATACAAATTCCTCTATATTAATTCATGTCCATTGAGTCCTTCAAGACACATATCAAACAGCAGGCTGAATACTGAAATAGAATTAATTTGATGGTACCTGTCTGCTAATGAATAGTTCTTATCAACGAGGTTCCTATCAACCCCATAACCAAAAAACATTTTTTTCCTGACTAGAGAAGATGAAAGAAATATTATTATATTTCCATTAAATTGTGGAGTGAATCTATAGTTGTAAAATTAAAAATCTCTGATTGGCCTCCAGTTCCCTGCCAATATTATGATCTTTCCATGCTTTCTTCTAGAAATTCACTATCTAGAATACTCCCCAACACCAATTCTCTCTGTCTCTCTGTCTGTCTCTGTCTCTGTCTCTCCCCCATCCCTTGTTTATTACTCCTTTCAAGAATACAGTCTAGCCTCACTTTGTCCAAGATCTTTACCTTCATTTAACATCCCCTTGTTTGTTTGTTTTTTACCTTTTCTATGGGTTTGATAGATAATTTATAATTTTAAATACTATGCTGATTTAATTTACTTCAGCTTTCATTTCTGTTCTTTTTTTTCTAAAATGAATTCCTGACTATATCACCATTATAATTGCTTCCCCCTTCAATAAATTCCAGTTGCTTCCTATTGCCTTCACGATAAAAAATAAAATCCTTTCATTGTTTTTTTTAAACATGTCAAAATCTAGCTCCTTTCTACCTTTCTTCTTCATACCCTTACAAAATCCCTAAAATACAGTGACTTTGGCTTCATTGAACAATGCACTCCATAACAGACTGCATTACACTGACTTTTTTCTATTCCTAGAATGATAGCCCTCCCTGTCTTCACCTCCCTGCTTCCCTGACTAACTTCAAGATTCAGCAAAAATACTATCTTCTGCATGATTCTTTCCCTATCCACCACAATGCTAACACCTTTCTTCTGAGATTACCTTTAGTTTTCTATCTATATTTACATCTATATCTAAATTATGTATATCTGTCATAACTACATAGATAATTCGCTATTTCTTCCTTTCTAATATGTTATTTTTACAACTAAAATGTGAGCTATTTGAGGTTTTTTGTGAGTTTTTTTGGCTTTCATTTGCAATACTATTACTTACCATAATGTATAATACATAATGAGTGTTTAATAAGTGCTTTTTTACTAGTTTGTTGACTTTTCCAACTTTTTTAAGCTTAATTATTATACTTCATCATATATAACTAAATGTGAGCAATAATTCACTTCTCTGTTAGAAACTGCTTCATTATTTTCCCATATATAGTTTTCCATAGCGAGAGGCCTCTTGCCTCATGGTACAACAGCATTAGGAGTTGGGAAGAACTGAGTTGAAAGCCTTCCTCTGATACTTACTAACTATGTAAGCTTGCCTAAGTCATGCATAGCCTCAGATAACTTCCTAGATTAGATCTACTAAATCAAGATTTCTGGAAAGAAGATGGATTTTCCACATAGGGAGTTCCATCAAATGATATATATTCAGATTTATTCCACATATACATACATATATTCTAAAGTGCTTGTTTATAAAATTAAACTTCAATCAATTCCACTTTTACCACTTTAGCAATTACTAACATAGGTATGAAATATATAAACTGTTTGAAAATATTTTATAAATATTTCACACATTTAAATGATAAAAAGCAAAATAATCCTCATAAAGACTAATTTCATTAAAATGGTTTCTTTATTTAATTGATAGACATTTAAAAATAATGTACTTCAGTAGAAAATGATGAACCAAAGTCAGTCAGTTTCATAGTGATAAGAGTATTTTCATATGTTCCAAGAGCTTACCCAACTAAAAGCATACTAAAATGGAGATGTTTAGATATTGTCAGAATAGTGAAATTTGAATTTATCTATTGTTTATTCTCTGTTTCAGTGTTTGAGACTCTTCTGTGTCAGAGATATTGAATTTTAATGCTTTCTGAAGTCTGTAGATGGTACTCAGGAGAACACACAACAACTTTCTCCTCAATTCCAGTTCATCTTTAGCATTTCGTTTAATAGAATAAAAAATGCTGTAATATTTTTTTTTCCAAAACAAACCATCTTGTTCTTTTAATGTTTCATGCTTGTCGGGATAGTATTACATTATCTTGGCTAAAGTATCATATTCCTGGTGATTTTTTTGTATTTGTTTAGCTTGAAGAATCTGCTTTTAGAACTCAGTAATTTTATTGTGTGCTCCAGTTGTACTACTTTCTATATCTTTATATATTTTTTTAAATTTCTCTGAGATCCATATCATATATGAACCATGTCCCAACACCCACACCCTCACTCAGTAATTAATAGTGGGACAATATTTTTAACACACACTTTTATTGACCGTAACCTTCTACTTGATAACCAACAGTACACTCCTTAAATGTTTCACAAATAGATTAATTAACTGCAGCAGATCCCATCCTCATCTATTCACACATGTATTCTTATGACTTTACCTTAGATAATGGCTTTCATGGCAAGCATGGTTCACAGCAAAGGGTCTGAGGTAATTAGCATGGCTACAGCACGTGAGCAGATACTATTTGTTTTCTAAGTCCTCCTGTATACTTCATATGATTCTCTTTTAGTTTACTTGTATTCTCTATTTTTTTAAATTTGCATTTCTTTTCTTTCTAAGTTATAGCTCTCTGAGAGGAAGAATCATATTTTTCAACTTATTTTGTCACTCAAATCACCTAAAACAGTGCTGCTTACACAGTCTTGCAAAATGTATATGTGCACTTTATGATTATGTAATGAGAGAGTTCAATCTAGTATGAGATTACTTACTACTTGTGCAATTTTAAAAAAGTCACCTAAATACCCTGGGCTTCAGTTTCCTCCTTTACAAAATGAAAACATTGTGTTATGTCAACACTAAGGTCCTTCTACATTAAAATCCATTAATTTTCAGTCTGCTCTATTGTGTAATGGAAAACAATGGAGGGAGGGATTTGTTTATAGCAATTACTTTGCATATAACTTATCAAGAACATCAATGGCCTTTAAAGCAAAGGGTATATACTTGACCTTCTTTTTTTTTTTTTTTTTTTTGCTTTTTGGAGGGCAGTTCTGGTTAAGTGACTTGCCCAATGTCACATGGCTAGGTTTTTTTGTGTGCATGTTAAGTGTCTGAGGCCAGATTTGAAGTCAGGAACTCCTGACTCCAGGGTCAGTGCTCTATTCACTGCACCACCTAGCCACCCAATTGACCTTCTTTCTAATCAACACTGTTTCTCAGTAATATTAATAATTCAGTATCACTTTTTATACACACACTCATATTCACTTCAACTATCCTCATACTGAAAAAAGTCTCATGAGTTACAATTCTCATTTTTTCCATGTAGGGATGTGAATGGTTTAAATTTAATAAGTTCCTTATGATTTCATTTTCCTATTTACATTCTCATTCTTCCCTTGGTTCTTGTATTTGAAAGTCTAATTTTCTGTTATCTCTGGTTTTTTCATCAAGAATGCTTGAAAGTGATGGGCGGAGCCAAGATGGCAGCGTAGAAGCAGCAAAGCACCACAGCTCCCACACAAACACGCTAAAAAACTCATAAAA
>CM053594.1:165560591-165581438 GCA_028646575.1 Pseudocheirus occidentalis | reverse complement strand
CAGCAATTCAATATAGGCTGTACCTGTGTAATTACACAGGACATCTCCATGGTGGGCAAATTGTGAGAGGCTAATTGTATGTCCCTCCTTCTTATCCTGCACCCCCCCTGTCCCTGTCCCTTTACTGAGATGAATGCTTCCCGCACCCCTCCCCCCCCCACTCAATTTTTAGACGAAGAAAGTGAAGTTCAGAGAGACTAAATTACTTTTCCCTGGTCACATGATTAGTCTTCAAGCTTTATGTCTTATGATCTTTCCACTTATGACTTACAGAAATTGTTGCTGAATTTATGATCTTTGAAGCCTCATAAAAAAGGCAGAAGTATTACTGTACCAGGAATGGTTAAATTTCACAAACTTCTAAAGGTAGAAGAAATTGTCATAGAAGCAGATGGAAACAGTAAAGAGGAAACATAAAACAAAACAGCATCAAGCTTAGAGCAAAGAAAAGGAGCATTAAGAAGTGGTTGAAAGCAATATTTCTTCAGAAGATGTTGTGAACAATAGTTAGGAATAACTCAAATTTACCTTGAAACATTTTTAGAAACCAGTTAATTAAATATCAAAATGTATTTGAGCAAATACCACCAGATTATCTGGTAAAGTACAGTAGACATTGCTGCTTCTCCTTCTTATAGTTACATAGGAATACCCAACATCAGAAACTCTAGGATATCCAAGAAAAATAATTTTCAGCACAAATAACTGTGAAATGAGCACATCAAACTGAGCAGATTTTATAGGTAAGAAAAAATATTCCAGTACCATGTAGAGATTGTGTAATATTTTTGTTTCTCCTAGGGTAAAGTAACAGTAATGTGTACACTCAATTTGGAGACAATAAGATGTGAATTTTATCCTGTCTTAGACATTGCCCCTGGAAAAGTCACTTAACTTTTCCAAATCCCAGTTTCTTCAAAAGCAAAAGAATACTCAATAATGATGATGAGGAGGAGGAGGATGATAGGAGGAAGAGGAGGAGGAAGAAAAGAAGAGAGGCAGAAGAATAAGGAGGAGGAGTAGGAACAAGAAGAGGAACATGAGGAAGAGGAGGAGAAAAGCTGAAAATAATACCAAATTAGACTATCATTGTGAAGCTCACCTGGTAAGACACATGTACAGTACTCACAAATCTCAATGTGTTCTTTAGACTTTTGTTGTTGTTTCCCATTGTTGTTATGGAGAATGGCATAGCTTATAGAGAACTGTATTTTGACTTGCCCAATTCTATTTTTTAATGATTTTTTTTTATGGTTAGCTTTTTTTAACCTCCTTTTCCATTTGGCCAATTATAATTTTAAAAGAGTTGCTTTCTTCAGTTTTTTTTTACATTTTGCCAATTGTATATTTAAATGAATTATTCAATTTTTTGTCTACCTTTATTTTTTAATTTTTAAAATACTTTCTGATCTCTTCCAACAGGGATTTTTAGACTAGGGACCAATTTATAATCTCTCTTAAGGTATTGCATATGGGTATATTGGCCATATTGTCCTCTCCTGCATTTGTGTTTTGATTTTCTGTCACCAGGATGTTTATCTACGGTTATTGTTTTCTATGATTCTTCTTGCCTTTTTTGTGCCTTTTAAATTTGATCTGTATTTTGGGGGCCTGTAGGGCACTGTCCCAGACTTCCTGTGCTAGGGATTAGTGATTTGGTTACTGGTTTTTGTGCTGGAGTCTCAGATTCTGGCAGCTGGATGTTGTAGCACTCTGTTAGTTTACCTGGTGCTGAGCTGGAGCTGATGGTGGTAAATGATGTGAGTCTGATGTTTTGCTTTCCTTCTCCTCTATCCTGGGGCTCAAGATCTTCCACTGTTCCACTGAGGTGGAGCTTGCTCCTGGCTTGTGGAGATGCTGCCCGTCCTTTGCTGGTTGTCTTCAGCCAAGGCAAGAGGGAAATTTCCCATTAGTCCCCCTGGCCTCCCAAGCTAAAAGAGCCATCTTTCCGCTGGTCCCACTATCCTAGGATTTTTCCTGGGATAATATTCTCTGGGTTTTTCAAAGTTTATAAGGGAGGGTGAGAGTGAATTACTGTTTATTCATCCATCTTGGGTTCCAGAAGTTTGAGAAATGCCTTTGAAAGGGAAATAGAAGGAACCAAGCCTTTATATTACACTAGCTATATGGCAGTGACTGTGCAAATATCCTTATAATGACCCTGCAAAATAGGTATTGTCCTTATCTTATTTTATAGCTGAGGAAACTGAGAAAAACAGGTTAAGTGATTTGCCCAGGGTAACACAGCAAGTAAGTATCTGAAACTAAGTTTGAACTGAGGTCTTTCTGACTCTAGTCATAGAACTCTATCCACCGGTACAACCTAAGGCAACCTAATGTGCCTTAAAGCCAGGAAGGCCAGGATTTAAGTCATACTTCTGATATATACTGGGTGTGTTTTTTTGGACTAGTAACTTAAAATGATCCAGATAACTCACCAAGACTATAAGTTAGAGGTTTGCTGTCCTACATCAGGAGAAGGGATAGTCTCACCTAGGAGTTCCTAGACTAATAAAGTCACAGTCCTCTTCCTACCTCTCTCTTTATCATTGTGAATTCTCATCTCTTTTGCTGAGGGAAACAGGAAGAACTTCTCTACACAGTCTTATTTATTACAAGGAAGGGAGTTTTCATTGAAAGAATGGAATAATGCCTTCTTCATGAGGAAGACAAAAAAGAAAAATAATAATGCAAGGAGTCATAGTGAATCCAAATCTATGTTTAGAGTTAGAAGGTAGATCAATTTCTTTACTCTGGCAACAAATACATAAGATCCAGGAACAAACTAATATTAAAGGTACAAATGGTGAGCCCATTATTACTGGAAATACATAGAAGGTCATTAAACATTGCTTCATAGTAACTCCATGAAAATATCTCAAATTTCTGAAATTACATACTACAGAGTGCAATATGCACTTAAGGTATCAAGCACAGCCTGCTTGACTCTTGTGTGTAACTTCCCTGAAATTTTTAGCAAATTAAAAAAAAAATCTAATCCATTAACATTCATGAATTAAGAGGTAAGGAGGGTTTAATGACTTGAAAATTTTGGCTATATTTTCACAAAAATGCTGGAATACAAACTAAGAAAAATTTCCAGGATACAAACCTAGTATCATATATGCCCTAACTCAATGTACCACAGAGTTCTTTGAGAATGCTTGAGCCTGTTTAATTCTAGACTTTCAATTGACTTAGTTATTTAAACTGAGTCTTCAACTATGAAGTTTTGTACAGATAAAGATGATTACGTGTTTTAAAAAAGTTGGGAGGTAGCAAGGATGTAACACAGAAGGGAAAAAAAGAGAATGCTATCTGAACCATTTAAGCAGCATAATAGGTTTAAGCTTCTACACAAGAGTGTGGAAGAAGACCCTCTAGGCAAGGCAGTAGCTTCATCTTTGCCCTATAAATTATGAGAAGAATGTGTATCTATCTAGTTCTGTCTATCAACCTATCTGTCTATCTAGTTCTTACCATAAGAAGGGGGAACTGATGCTTATGGAAAAAGGAGAATATGGGAAATAATTTTTTTAAATACTGTCCAAGAATGATATATGAGTATTCCAAACAGGATTTAAAATCCAGGAATGATGTGCCTTATGATGAATATGTCTAAAAGAACCAAGAAACATAGGTTGACTTTGAAACCTGTGTAACTGACCAAAAGAGCTTCAAACTGAAAAAAATGGAAGAAAAGAAATAAAATTGAATACAAACTATTACTAATTCAATTACTGTAAAAGTAACATATGTGACCTTGGAATAAAAGTAGTGATAGTGCAGATTTCACAAGAGACAATAATCAAGAAAATGGCTGGTAATAATAGCAGTGGGCTCAAATATCATAATGTATATACACAAATGTTCATAATATGGGTAATGAATAAGGAGAACTAGAGAGTTTACTGTAAGAAGACAAAGTTGACCTCAGAGATGTAATACTTATTTCATGAAATGTGATCCATGCCTGGAATATGACAAGGGAAAAGCATACCTTCCTCAAAGAAACACATTAGACAACAGTGTTATGAAATAGCATTATATGTTAAGATGGTATGTACTGTTTGGATAATAATGCACCAGGTGTCACTAGAGGTGTTCAAGGAGAAGTTGACTAATTACTCATTGAGAAATTTTTAGATGAAATTCATGTTTCAGGTTAATGGTCAGAGTGGGTGTTAATTTAGAAAGCTTCTGTATTCCCTTTGAGTCAGAGATTCTATGAGCCTATGAACTAAATATAATTTCTACTTGCTTGCTTTTTGTTCTGGCGGATAAGACTAATATAACAATAATGGCTGACGTTTTTATAGCACTAAAGTTGGCAAAGCTTTTTATATACATTATCTCATTTGAGCCTCGCCACAGCCTTAAAAGGCTGGTATTAATATTCTATGGACCTGTGAGCTCATCAGTTTGGAAGTTGCCTAAAACTATGCAGATCTGATGTTTATCATGAAGATAAAACATCTAGCTGCCTAAACTGTTTCAATACTGTGGGATATATACATTCTTAGTTTAATTATAGAACACATAACATAAGATGTGTGTAAAGACAATAAACATGAATATTGAAATTGAGTGGATTTGTTGCCATTTAAGGTCATATATAAAAGTGTCCCTATCAAAATATCAGAAGAAATGCAAGAGTTTTATAAATCAGATCTATAACTGTGGTAAATAATAGATTTAGTATTAATTCCAAAAAGCCAGATAGTAGAACTTTCAAAACACTTCCAAGAATTGCAAATCATCATAAAGAACAGGATGTAAAATAAGAGGAAAAAATATGTGGAGTTAAGGAATGAATTGATGTAAAGCCACACACAAGTGGCTTTCCAGAAGACTGTTGCTGTGAAAAGCTTTTTAGGTTCTGATTACATAGTAGAGTGAACACTCTACTTATTTAATAACAAATCAGAACAACACATTCATAGAAAATCATCATGCAGCATTCACAATGTTACAATTTATCACAGAAAATCAAAATACAGCATTCATCACATCATAACTCAACAACTTATCACTAAAAATGGCCACATAATTTTCACCAGTGGTCACATAGTTTTGAACAAAGTACAATCATTTAGTCAGTCAATCACTTAGTAACTCAATCATCCAATCATCCTTAAGGAGTCTTGCCTTAATAATAAAGTCAAATAAAATAAAATAGTGAAAATAAAATAATAGTCAAAGTACTCTATCCCTGGGTAGTACATTCATTTAGTCAATCACAGAGTCCTTAATTCAATCACAAAGTACAATCACAAATAAATTACATAATTCAGCAGATAGGACTTCCAGGTGTCTGACAATTGTATCCATACCTGGTTAATTACAAGAGAGGGAAGTACCAACATCTAGGTTTTCAAGCACCAATATCTGGGGCAGAGAATGGCTGCCCAGAGTCTCATCTGGCCAAATCATACAACTCTTCACAAAGGGAGTCCCAAAGCAAAACCTCACATCAGGTTCAGTCACTACTCAGGATTCACAAATAGATCTTTTCATCTTGACTCAAGGCAGGCTTTCAGCTGTCATGGTTTCCCTTCCATGGTTCCAGCTCCCACCTGAATCCACCAAACTGTCACCTGGGTTCAAAAGCAGATAGCTCCCAGCTCCTTGTCTACCTCTCCATGCAGTTCCTGTAACACATTGAAGCTCACAGTGTCCAGTCCACCTTAAATCCTTCACAGCCTCTATTTCTGGGAAGTCATAGGTTAACAAAGCCACAAACAAAGTAAAAACACCATACTCATGCTTCCTCTAGCAGCTCCAGCTGTCCTTCAAAAGTCTTCAGCAGCTTGACTGGCCTTTGGAATTCCTTAGCTGCTCCCGGTGGCCCTCAGGAAATCCTCAGCAGCCTCAGAAGCTCAGCTGTCCCTCAGAAGAAACTCTGCCACCACAAATTCCCAGGAAATTCTGACTTTCCCAGCTAGTATTTTTCCTTATATACAGTATTACTTCTCCCTATTCAGCCCCTTCCTATCATGTCAGCAACAGGGGTTTCCTGTTCAGCCCCTCCCTGTTACATCAGCAACAGGGTATCATACCTTATGTTTCTTTAACAGAGACTTAATTTGAAACTAGGTGCTAAATTCCTGTCAGCTTAGTAATACAAAGGGATCTTCAAATTTCATTACCATTACAACTGATCAAAATGGACTGTTTTCAAATAGATGATATGTAGAAAATGAGCTAATCAATGGTGAAAATTAAAAATAACATTAAATCATACTTAATAAATTTTTATTTTATAATTTTTAAAAAATCTTTTATGAATTAAGAAATGACATTAAAAATAAATCTGAAGGTAATGACAAAGAAAGTCAAAACAGTATTGTATGACCATTTTGTTTGCTTTTCCTCTTAGTAGCATTCTATATTTTCCAATTACATATATAGTTTTCAACATTCACTTTAAGATTTTGAGCTCCAAATTTTTTTTTCTCCTTCCCTCCTTTCCTTTACCCCTCCGCCAAATGGTAAGCAGGTTGATATAGGTTATACATACACGATCATCTTAAACCTATTTCCATAGTAGTCATGTTGTGAAAGAAAAATCAGAACAAAAGGGAAAAAAGAAACAGTAGAAAGAAGAAAAAAATAATAAAAAAGTGAAAATAGCATGTTTTGTTCTGTATTCAGACTCCATAGTTCTTTTTCTATTTGTGGATATACTTTTCTATCATGAGTCTTTTGGAATTGTCTAAGATCATCATATTACTGAGAAGAGCTAAGTCTATCAAAGTTGATCATTTCACAATATTGCTTTTAACTGTGTATACTGTTCTGGTTCTCCTCACTTCACTCAGTGTACATGATTATTTTGCAGAGTTTTACAATTCCTCTTTCAAAAAGATGATGAACCAACTAATAATGGGTAAAATTTGTGATGAAGTAAATTTCAGTATAACACTAATTTAAAAATTCAGTATAATACAAATTAAAATTAAAGTTGTCCCAAAGTCAAATGATAGCCTTAGGAAGCTGGAAGTTATCTATGAAAGTCCAGATGTGTGTGTGTGTGTGTGTGTGTGTCTGCATGTGTTTGTGTCTGTGTGTATCTGTGTATTTATATGTATGTATATGTGTGTATATACATGCAAAATACATAGAAATATACACACTTCTATATTTATATGAATGTATGTGTTTGTGGATGGGTACACATATATAGAGAGAAATATGTATGCATATATGCACATACAGCTCACTTATAATTAATATATGTGTATACATATATGCATATGTAAGGATAAAAAATTCATGGGAGCCGTTTTGTGATAGATATATAAGCTTAAAGACTTGTGATATATATGTGTGTGTGTGTGTGTGTGTGTATACATATACATATACATACACACACATATACACATATATACACATACAGCTTAAAGACAAAGACAAAGCTGTGATGTGAGCTGTAGAAAATAATTAGTTTAATCAGTCATTAAAAATGAAAATAATATCAAAAAGTTAAAGCTACAACAATAAAACACATAACATTTGTACCCAATATATAAACAAGGGGTGAGCTGTGTAATAGCCCCTCATTATGGTTTAGGAGGTGAAGGCTTAAGATCTTGTCATGCCAGCCCAGTGGCAGGAAGTAAGGGTGAATGGAAAGGAAAACCTAGAAAAAATTAAACTAAAGGTAACAACCATCAGAGATATGAGTGCAGACAAAAGGAACAGCGGAAACATAAGTTGGACCAAAATTGTGTGAACTTGGATGAACACTGGGTCTGGAGTGAGATGACCTAGGTTTAAGTCCTGCCTCTGACACTTTTGATCTTAGACAAGTCACTTGGCATCCCTAGGGCTCAGTTTTTTGTTTGTTTTTATTTCATTTTGTTAAAGAAATAATGATGTAAATAAATAAGACAAGTAAGAACTAAGAATGAAAAGTAAAGTTGGAAAGTAGAATAAGCTTAGAAGTACATGAAACTAAAATAGTTATGGAGATGTAAAGTTATCATTCAATAAGGAAAACTTACCTGTAACTTTCTCTTGATAAGGAGCTTGGACAGTATAAAGAATATGTCCTGGTAGTACCCAGAAATCAGGCAAATTCAGTGAAATATTTAGTTAAACTAGATGCACAAAAAACAGTGAATTTATCAGTTTTCAATTTTAAATGCCATATAGATGCAGCTGTGTAGTCTAATTTTCTGCCTTGCATAAATGCATAAAGTAATGAAGGGAAACACTCGATGGATTTATATCAGGACTTAGGATCAAGAAAAAAAAAACCTTTCTGTATTTTCTCCTCAATACTATATATCTTCTTTCCTCACATGCTCCCTGAGCAGTGTACCATGCTTAGAAGATGTAAGTAACCATGCAGACTGCCAGGCAACATTTATACCAACACTTTTCCATACCAATTTAAAAAGTAGAATATAAAAGCATTAACTTGATTGTCAGGTATAGAAAATTTACTGTTCAGCTATACTATGGAGGAGGCAAATGTCTTATCATTCCAAAGGCCATAAGAATGATCAATGTATTATAGAAAATGAAAACATTCATTTGTCAGACATTTATTAATTATATTTTATGTCAAATGAACTGTGCTAAGTGCTAAGGAAGGATTGCAAAGTGAATCAAGCATGATTCTTTTGCACAAAGAGCTTAGAGTTTGGTTGAGGTAAAAGTAAAAGCACGAAATATTTGTAAAAGAGTTAGAATTTGAGAAATTACTTGAGAGATTTAAATTAGAAGGAATAAAAGGTTCCTTCTACCTACTAAGTCAAAGATCATGAAGGCAGTTACAATGTTAGATCTTGAAGGAAAAAATAATTTGGATAAACAAAAATAATGGTAGAACAAAGAATTTTTGGCAAAGGGAAACTCATGAATAAAAGTATGTATAGTGGGGCGGGGCGGGTTTGAGAACAATAAGAAAAGTCCTCAATTGACTAAAAAACATGGACTTTGTTTTATAAGCAACACGGGCCTCTTAAACATTTGTGAGGATGGAATTATTATTGCACTTTAGAGAGATTACTCTGTAAGTATTTTATAGACAGTTTTAGAAAAAAAAAAGATAATAGGTTGGGTGACCAGTGAGAAGACAATTGTTAATAATTTTAAAAAGGAATTGTATAGGACTGGACCAAAGCAATGGCACTGGGAAGGGAAAGGAAGCAATATTCTCAGTGGTATCATTGAGATAGAATTAATAAGACTTGGAAACTATGATTAAGCATGGGAGGCAAATGTGAAAGAAGAATCCAAGATCATGATAAACTTATAGATCTGGGTAACTGCAGGGACATTAGTGCTATTGATATAAATAAGGCAGTTACAAAGAAGAACAACATTAAGGAAAAAGAAGAATTTGGTTTGTAGTATATCGAGTGGGATGATGGGAGGGTATCTAGGTAAATATATTAGGCAGGCATAGATAAGATTTGGAAAAAGAAAAATGGCAAGGATTAGATCCTAGAGGGAAGTCTGGTTTAGGTTATACATCTGGGAGTTATTTGCATAAAAGTGGTAGTTAAAGTGAACTAGGAAGATAAATATTTCAAACAACAAATGCAACCTAGTGAATTTAAAGAAGAAAAATATCAAGACAAAGTGCGACAAATGGAATGAGTAAAAAGTCCACTCATTTATATAGATATTTAAAGGAAAAGCACAGGTTCATCAGAACTAGTGTTCCATCAGTGGATAAAAGATTCAAAAATTTAAGACAACAAATGTTTGCTAAAAATTTCTTCAGTGTAACATTACTGTGCTAAGCATTGACTGGGTAAAATAATAATAATTAATATTTACAGTGAGCTTTGAGATTGAGAAAGTGTTTTACAACAATCTCATTTTACACTCACAACAATTCCAGGAAAAAAGTGCTACTATTATCACCATTTTATAAATGAGAAAACTGAAGGTTAATTGATATAACACTCACACAGCTGGTATATGCCTAAGGGTGGATTTGAACTCAAAATCATCCAGACTCCAAAACCAGCTCTCTGTCCATTGTCCAATTAGTTCTCTCAATCTGTAGCTCTCCAATTCTGTTAAATATCATAGTGCAAGCTAGTAGTCCTGGGTAGGTACCAGAATAACAGTAAACACTTTTGAGTCTCTTTTCCATTTATTTATCTTCTGCTCTAATTAAGATCCCTAAACTTTCTCACCTATTTTATTATGATTACTCCCTAATTGGTTTCTGTGATTTCATTCTTTTCCTTCTTCAATCCATCCAAGTCAAAAATGTTATTATCACTACATAGAATGACCACATTATTCTCCTGCTCAAAATCTTTCAGTGTCTTCCTGTTCTCTATGTGATAAAAATATACTCAACCGAATATTAAGACCTCCAAAATTTGAGTATTTTAATATTATCTTAGATTTTCCTTTACTTAAATTTCTTTAGGCTACTAAAAACATATCTGCCAGATAAATGGCCAAAACCCAAAACAGAAATTCAGTCAAATAACATGTTGTTGTTCAGTTGTTTCAATCATATGTGTTACTTTATTATCACATTTGGATTTTTCTGGCAAAGATACTGGACAGGCTTGCTATTTCCTTCTGTTCGTTTTATGGATTAGTAAACTGAGGGAAATAGTTGAATGACTTGCCCACATACAGAAAGAGACTACAGTCTTATGGAGAACAGGAATATGTCTCATTCTGTGTAACTCTCCAGGACAATACTAATAAGTCAAAGTTAGTGGGAGAAAGATTTTGCTCAAATCAAGGAAGAAGCTGTCAGCATATGAAACTGACTGCTTCATGAGTTAGTTTTCTGGTAGTTCTCTGTCAATCAAAGTTTTGCTTAGTTTTTAACTTCTGTTTTTCTCCACAGAAATTTGGGAATCATTCATGGGGGAATCCATTGGAATTCAACAGGCATTTACTATGTATCTATGTTCAAAGAGCTAGAGATATGAAGACAAAAGGGAAAAATAGTTCTTGTACTTAAAAAGCTTATAACCTAGGGCATGGGGAATATTGACATGGATACAGTATGTAACAAGTAAATAAGCGGCAATTGGAAGAGAAAGGAGTAAGGGTGGGAAACCAAAATTATAGTGATGATGGAAGGTCAGTGCAAAGCTAGCATGGAAACAAGCAGGATGTCCATCAATTGAGGAATGGCTGGATAAGTTGTATGTGAAGGTGATAGATTCAGTACTTTTGATCTTTAAGACATGAGAAAAGTGATTATTTAATAAATATATGGAATAATCATAGTGATTGATGCAAAGTGAAGTGAGAAAAAACAACAATATATATAACATCAATATTTTTAAGTGGAAAATTTTGGGAACTTTTATTAACTGATGAAGAATGAAAGAATAAAAGCAATTTATTCAATGACAATATTGTTTTGAAAGCTGTAATAATTACCAACATAATGACTATTCATGATTCCAGAGATCTGATGAATCATTCTATCCATTACAGAAAGATAATGTATTTAGCGTTGAGAATGAGACTATGTGTTTTAATATACAGCTGCCAAAGGTATTTCTTTTGCTCAACTATTCATATTTATTTAAGAAATATGTTTTGTTTTTCCCAAGTGGAGTGGGTGCAGGTAAGCAGAGAATATATAGATTTCTGTTTTAATTTTTTTAATGGAGGAATAGGAGACCACTTCATACTAAATTGCTATATTATTGTTTTTGCTTATCTATTCACTTGTTACAAGAGACTTCTCGTGAATTGGAAGTAATCTAAGAATGCTTGTGATGTTAAAAAAATCTGTTAAAAAACAAAAAAAAGATAAAAAGATGGAATATTTAGTTTGAAGAATCACAAGTAAGTGAGTTTTTCTAGAGTATAAGGGTGAAGGGTAGTGACAAGCAATAAGCCTAAAGAGATAATCTAGAAAGGCTTTGAAATATCAATTTGAAGGGTTTGTATTTTGTACTAGAAACAATAAGGAACCATACAAGATTCTTAAATAAGAAAATCAGATATGCTTAAAGACTGTTTTGGCTGTTGTGTAGAAGATAAATTAGAGAAGGAAGAAACCAAAGATTAGGAGTCCAATTAAGATGTTACTTCAATAGTTCAGCTTAGTGATAATGAAGTTCTGAACTATGGTAGTGGCCATAGGCATTCTTAGAATATTTCCTTAGAGAGTTCACCGAGATACTGATTTTTAAAAGTTACTTTTTGTCATTGAATGATGTCATAAAAGAAACAATTTTATTCATAAACACTTCAAGAAAACAAAGGTTATATAAACCTATTTTTTAAAAATAAATAACAAAATATTTTGCTTAAAAATGAAAAAAATGAAATACTAAGCTTTTTGGATACATTTGAATGTGACTGTGAATCATCTTAACCCAACCTTAGCATGTCCTGTACATTCTATGGTAGTAACCATATGAGTGGAGAGAAGGAAAAAACATAGAAAACATATAAAGTGAATTCAAAACACTTATTAGCTAATTGCATATGAGGGCATTAGGGAGAGTGAAGATTAAAGCATAACTTTGATATTTCACACATGGATGACAGGAAAGATCTTCGTGCCCTCAATAGAAAAGAGAAGTGTGGAGAAGATAAGTTGTTGCACTTGGATGTTTATTTAAAAGACAAACATACAACCTTGAGGATAATAGAAAGACACTTGGATGTCATACTGACCACATAATTGCAAATTGTTTTAATATATAAAAATATTTTTGGAAAAAATGAAAATTACTATTATTATGACTAATCACAATACAATATAAAATTTGTTCCACGTGAAAGGTCAGAAGACTAAAATTGATCATTTAAATATATTCACGGATATGACTTCATATCATTAGTTTTTGCTCATGCCAAGTTTTTGAAATGTTACAGATCAATTACAATAAACTCCCCAGATTTTCCTCCTTGTTAATTTCTTCACCTCTCATTTATGTTCTTATTTATACAGAGTTATTTCTATAACTTTTACATGTGCTTCTCTTCTTCCTCTACATTTTCTTTCTTTGATCCAATAATCTATAGTGACTTCAAGAAAAACATCAATATCTAAATAGTGTTTTTTTTTCTTACATGTTGGGCAAATGATGAAATCTATGATCTACCTTTGCTGAACACTTAACTTTGACATACATAGGGAAAAAACGTGGTTTCATCTTGAGGATGTAATGCTTTACTAAACAATGAGATAGAAAATGAAATTGGAATTTCATTGATATGGAGAATATGTACAACAAAACAGTCTCTACTGATGCAAGTCAGAACCTGTGCTGCAATTTAATGTGTTTTTATATCCATCTGTTTTTATTTTGCTTTTATTTTAATTAAATATTGTATTTATTTTTAAAAATAATTTATTCATTTTTCATTTTCACCATTCATTTTCACAAGACTTTAACTTCTAGAGTTTCTCCCCATCTCTCCCTTAGATAATGTGCATTCATATTACCTTTTCCCCAATCTATCCTCCCTTCTATCATCCCCTTTCCTTATCCCCTTCCCCTCTACTTTTCTGTAGGGTAAGATACCCAAATTAATATGTATATTATTCCCTCCTTAAACCAAATCTGATGAGAATATCACTCATTCCCTTACACCTTCTCCCTCTTTCCCCTCCATTGTAGCAGCTTTTTCCTACCTCTTTTATATGAGATAATTTACCCTAGTCTATCTCTCACTTTCTTCTTCTAATACATTCCTCTTTCACCCCTTAATTTTATGTTTAAATATCATCCCTTGATATTCAATGTTCAGCTTACCCTGTATGCTTTTCTCTCTCTTTTTCTCTATCTATTTCTGTCTCTGTCTCTATCTCTACACATATATGCACACACATATGGATATGTGCAATTATGTATAGGTGTATATATGTATATGGTTTGTGTGTGTGTGTGTGTGTGTGTGTGTGTGTATAATTTCCTTCAACTACCCTAATACTGAGAAAGGTCTAATGAGTTTCAAGTATCATCTTTCCATGTAGGATGTAAACAGTTCAACTTTAGTAAGTCTCTTATGATTTTCTTTCCTGTTTATCTTTTAATGTTTCTCTTGATTCTTGTATTTGAAAGTCAAATTTTCTATTCAGTATTATACTTAAGTATTATGCTGTTTTTGCTAGGTAGGTGATGGTTGGTTTTAACCATAGCTCCTTTGACCTCCAAAAATATCATATTCCAAGCCTTTCAATCCCTTAATGCAGAAGATGCTAAATCTTGTGTTATCCTGATATACTCTATTTGTTTCTTTCTGGTTGCTTGAAGTATTTTCTCCTTGACCTAGGGACTCTGGAATTTGGTTACAATATTCCTAGAACTTTTCCTTTGGGGATTGTTTTCAATAGGGAATAATTTAATTATTTCAATTTCTATTTTATTCTCTAGTTCTAGAATATCAGAATAGTATTCCTTGATAATTTCTTGAAAGATGATGTCTAAGGGGCGGCTAGGTGGCGCAGTGAATAGAGCACTGGCCCTGGAGTCAGGAGGACCTGAGTTCAAATCCGGCCTCAGATACTTAACACACACACCAAAAACTAGCCATGTGACCTTGGGCAAGTCACTTAACCCCAACTGCCCTCCAAAAGGCAAAAAAAAAAAGAGAAAGATGATGTCTAGACTTTTTTTTAATCTATTTAAAGTTTTTACGAAAAATGACTACAATGTCAACAGATTACTTCATTCACTTAAACTTATAAGAATTATATATCAGAGGTGAGATTTAATCCAAATGTTCCGGGATTTAAGGTTAGCTCTCTAGTCTCTATTCACTATATCACAATGTAATTTGTTTAACTGTAAATTCCTTGAAGATAGTAATTATTTCACTTATAATTTTGTATTCCATCAGTTAACAGTGGCCCTAATAACAAAAATAATGAATAGCTGTCTTTTATATGGCATTTATTATGTGTCAGGCAATCAGCTAAGGGTTTTATCATTGTTATTTCATTTGATTATCATAATAATCCTGAGAGATAAATATTGATATCTCCATTTTACAGATGAAGAAACTGAGGCCAATATCATATTCCAAGCCTTTCAATCCCTTAATGCAGAAGATGCTAAATCTTGTTAAGTTATTTGTTCAAGGTCACAAAGTAAATATATAAGGACAGACTTAAGTTCCAGTCTTCCTAACTCCAGGTCCAGTGCTCTATTCACTATATCACCTAGCTAATCATGATACATACTTTTTGATTGATTGAAAGAGTTATAAATAGGTAGATAAAAAAGAAAACAGTGGATATATCCTACCACTTTTAATTTCAGTTGCTGTTTTTTTTTACAGGATTTCATCCATATCAAAAGACATTAAACATAATGATACCATAGGATTGGCAAACTATTTCATACCTAAAATATTATCATAAAGAATAGATCATGTTGTTATAATCTAATTTCCTTTAAAAAAAAAACAGGATTTCTATATTGGTTTTAGATATTGGGGATTCCATAAACACAAGAATACTTATATTTCACTAAGTCATTTTACAATGTTTCTCATGAAATTCTTATGGAGAAGATGGAATAATGTGGACTGAATAATATTTAAGCTCTGTGAATTTGCAACTTGTTAAATGTTTCAGCTATAGTTATGGCGATTAATGGAGCAATGTCAACTAGGAACTAAATTGTTTTTTAGTGAAATCCAGCAACATCTTGTTTTATTTTTCTCTTTGTTTTTGCTTACATAATTATCAGATTCACAGGCAATATGAAATTAGAATGGTTAACTTGGAATTCAAATATGTAAGCCATATAAAACAATAGGCTCAATGTAATCAAATAAAACTTAATAAAGATGAATAATGTTGTGTTTTCAGTGCTTCAAAGGATCTGTAATCTCATCAACAAAGATGAGCTTATAGATACTTTCCACATTGTAGATTTAGAACTCATGTGAACCTTATCCTATGCAACTTTTATTTACATACTACCACAAATTCGGGTAATACACACAGGCGTTCTTTGAGACTCAAGTGAGATAATAGGTATAAAATACTTTTATAAACCTTACAGCACTATATTAATGCCAGTTATTATTATTTTTAGTAATAGCATCCAGTTACCTGGAATCTATTCTAATAATGACTTCATTCCCTGAACTATCGCACTTCTGCTGAGCTCAAGCAATATACATATGTATATCTATCTATCTATCTATCTATCTATCTATCTATCTATCTATCTATCTACCTACCTACCTACCTACCTATCTATCTATCAATCTATCTATCTATCTCTCTCTCTCTCTCTCTCTCTCTCTCTCTCTCTCTCTCTCTCTCTCTCTCTCTCTACCTACCTATCTATCTATATCTTTGGTAGTGTGGCTTATCTGCATCCATATATAATTGATCTTGTGTCTTTTCCAAGACAATTCCCACTTCCCCATATAGCACACACAGGACTGACTTAACAGAGTCTGAACAGAAAGGTTCTACCGCCATTGATGAAGAGAGCTGTTCTAGAACTTTGGGAAGTTACTTTAGTTCTTACTATCTGTCTCTCTGTCTATGTTTCTGTCTTTCTGTCTCTGTTTCTTTGTGTATGTGTGGTTTGATTCTTGTTTATAATATTGAAATCAGAAGCACTTAAAAAATAAATCCTCTTTTCATGCCCTAAGTTGAGAAATTTATTTATAACAATGGGGGAAAATACCAGTGACAGTTAAGCAAAACCAGCAGGCACTTGCATCATGTCAACAGCTAATAGAATATTCCTTACTTTAAAAAATATTTACTTCTCCTCTGCAAATAGGGAATTAAATTACTTCATCTCTTCTCTGGATCCAAGCTGGACTTTTAAAATTTTAGTGTTCAGTTTTGTTATATTGTTCTTTCCATTTAAAATACTGTGATTAATTTCTATTTTTCTCCTGGTTCTTCTTCTTGATTCTGCAACTGTTTATACAACTCTGCACATTATTTTTTATTTGTAATTATAGAGCACACTAATAGCCTATTATATATAAATATAAATAAATATATAGATATAAATAATTAAATATTTATTTCCTATATCCCAGAGATATGTACCTAGTAGTTAGTTTTCAGGCTCAATGGAAATATTTTAGTCACTTTTTTCACCTGATTTTAAATGTTTTTGATTTATGATATACCATTTCAAAGGGGAAACAACAGTGTACCAGTGGTATGCCAATCTTTCTAAAGCACTTGCATATTGACATAATCTTTGCCAATATTTCTTTTTTATTTGTTTTGTTTTTTTGAGAAGGGAAGGCAAGGTTATTGTTATAAAGTGACTTGCCCAAGGTCACACAGATAGCAAGTGTAAAGTGTCTGAGTCTGAATTTGAACTCCAGTCCTCCTGACCTCCAGCCATTGCTCTATTCACTGTGCCTCCTAGATGCCCCACCAATATTTCTTTTTGTTAGATGAAACCTCAGAGTAATTTTAAATTAAATTCACCTTATAATTTATTAGAATGTAATAATTTATTAAATAGATGACAGTAGTTTATACATATTATTTTTATTTTGTTATTGATTTATTTATTTGCTTTTCATTTACAAGATTCAGTTCCACAATTCTTTGAGTTTCAGATTTTCTCCTCTCCCTTCCCTCCCCCCAAACATGGTGGCATGCAATCAAGTATAGGATCAGCAAATACTTTCACATTGGTAATTGGTCTAGTTGTATAGAGGGGTTGTAACCAATGGAGTCAACAATGGGAAAAAAGAAACAAAACCAAACATGGAAAAGAATGAGAGAATGCCGTTTGCTTCAGTCTCCATTTAAACTGTTCTTTCTAGATCTTTCTCTGAATGTAGACATCTCCTTCCATCCTGAGATTTTAGAGCTGTCTTATAACTGTGTGTTGCTGAGAAGAGTCCACTGTATCAAAGTTGGTTGTCACACATATGATGTGTCAGTGATTGTGTACAAGTTTCTCCTGGTTCTGCTCTTCTCACTTAGCATCAATTTGTATAAGCCTCTACAGGTAAATGTGAAGTCTATTTGCTCCTCATTTCTGATACCACAATAGTATTCCATGACATTCATATACTATAACTTGTTCAGCCATTCTCCAATTGATGGGCATCCCCTAAGTTTCCAGGTTTTTGCCACCACAAACAGAGCTGCAATAAATATTTTTGAACATATGGGTCTTCCTCCCACTTCAATGCTCCCTTTGGGATACAACATCAGAAGCAGTATTACTGGGTCAAATTGTATGCAATTATTTATAGCCTTTTGGACATAGTTCCAGATTGCTCTCCAGAAAGGCTGAATCAGTTCACAACGCCACCAATAATGCATTAATGTTCCAATTTTTCCACACCGTCTTCAGCATTTGTTATTTTCTTGTGTTGTCATCTTAGCCAATATGACTGGTGAGATGTGGTACCTCAAGGTTGTTTTGATTTGCATTTATCAGATCAATAGAGATTTAGAGAATTTTTTCATATGCTTAGATATCTTTAACTTATACCTCTGAAAATTGCCTGTTCATATCCTTTGACCATTTATAAATTGGGGAGTGACTTCTATTCTTATAGATTTGACTCAATTCCCTGTATATTTTAGAAATGAGGCCTTTATCAGAGACATTGGTTGTAAAAATTCTTTCCCAGTTTCCTACTTTCCTCTTAATCTTGGTTACATTGGCTTTGTCTGTACAGAATCTTTTCAATTTAATGTAGTCAAGATTATCCATTTTCCATTTTATAATGCTCTTTACCTCTTCTTTTGTCATAAAGTTTTCCATACTCCATAGATTGGACAGGTAAACTATTCCTTGCTCCCCAGATTACTTACAGTCTCAGCCTTTGTACCCAGATTGTGTACCCATTTAGACTTTATTTTGGTGCACTGCGTTAGATGACTGTCTATGCCCAGTTTCTGCCATACTATATTCCAATTTTTCCAGCAGTTTTTGTCAGACAGTGAGTTCTAATACCCAAAACAGGGGTCTTTGGGTTATCAAACACTATATTACTATAATCATTGACTATTGAGTCTTTTTAACCCAATCTATTCTGTTTATTCATTTCCTCAGCCGGTACCAAGTAGTTTTGATGACTGCTACTTTATAATACAGATTAAAATCTGGTACAGCTAGGCCACCTTTCGTAGCATTTCTTTTCATTAATTGGCCTGATATTCTGGACATTTTGTTCTTCCAAGTGAATTTTGTCACTATTTTTTCTAGCTCTATAGATAAATTTTTGATTGATTGCTATAGCACTGAATATGTGATTTAATTTAGGTAAAATTTTAATTTTTATTATAATTAACTTGACCCAGCCATGAGCAATTGATGTTTTTCCAAATAGTTTTATTTGTATGAAAAGTGTTTTGTAGTTGTGTTCATATAAATACTCGGTTAGTTTATACATATTATTTAAGATTATTGCTTGTTCATATTCTTCAACTGGTTATACATTGGATGATTTCTTATAATTTTGTGTGTCAACTTTGTTTTGTTTAAATTTAATGTGTTGTTTACATCATTCATTTCCATGAGATTTTGAGTTACAAATTGTCTCCCTGTCTTTTCCCTATCCCCAACTGTAAAGCGCCCCCCCCCATCAGCTTTCTTTTATGTCCTCCTCCAATGCTCCTCTAACTTTCTGGTAGGGTACAGAGGGTCTCCCTACCCCAGTCGCTGTATATCTTAATTCCCAGTTGCATGTAGTTAAAGCTCTTGATTGTAGAGCTTTAAATTCTAGATACTTTTGGTTCCTCCCTTGTCACACACCCCAAACTCAATACAGGCTGTACATGTTTAATTACAGAGGACATCCCAATGACGGACATATTGTGAGAGGCTGATTATATTCCCCTCCTTCCTATCCCACCCCTCCCTTGTTCTATTCTCTACCCTGTCCCTGTCCCTTTACTGAAGTGTGTGCTTCTAGCAACCCTCCCCGAGACCTTGCCTTCTCCTGCATCATCCCACCTCTCATCTCCCCCCCCCCACACTCCTGTGTGGCAAGATACCCAGTTTAGAGTTTATGTCGTTCCTTCCCTAAACCAAATTCAATGAGAATAAATGAAAATAAAGTTGTAACAGTTATCCCTTGCCTCTTCTATATGGGATGATTAAACCAATTTTGTCTCTCCTTGTCTCCTCTCATTCTATTCCTGGCCCACCTCAGAATTTCACCTTTTAAATTATCATCCCTTCTATTCAATTGATCCTGTACTCTCTATGTACCCATATATACACATGCTCAGATATATATTCATACGTATATATACCCTTGTATATAAACATATGTGTAGGTATGTATATATACATCTGTATTCCCTTCACCTATCCTTATACTAAGAAAAGTTTCACAAGTTATTATTATCATTTTTCCATATTGGTATGCAATTAGTTCAACTTTGATAAGTTCCTTATGATTTCTTTCCAATGTTTACTTTCTCATACTTCTTGTGTTTGAATGTCAAATTTTCTGTTCAGTTCTGTT
This sequence comes from Pseudocheirus occidentalis, assembly GCA_028646575.1. Taxonomy (NCBI): domain Eukaryota; kingdom Metazoa; phylum Chordata; class Mammalia; order Diprotodontia; family Pseudocheiridae; genus Pseudocheirus; species Pseudocheirus occidentalis. The sequence continues at coordinate 165,561,038 of CM053594.1, read as the reverse complement.
TTTTTCATTAAGAATGCTTGAAAGTCCTCCACCTCACTGAATGACCATATTTTCCCCTGGAACATTATAATCAATTTTTCTGGGTAGGTGATACTTGGTTTTAATCCCAGCTCCCTTGATCTCTCGAATATCATATTCCAGGCCCTTTGATCCCTCAGTGTAGAAGCTGCTAGATCCTTTCCAGAGTATTCAAATTGTTTCCTCTTGGAAGTCTGTAATATTTTCTCCTTGATCTGGGGATTCCAGAAACTGGCTAACATTTCTAGGAGTTTTCTTTTGGGGATCTTTTTCAAGAGGTAATTGGTGAATTCTTTCAAGTTCTATTTTGCCCTCTAATTCTAAAACATCAGGACAATTTTCCTTGAGAATTTCTTGAAGGGTGCTTTCCAAGTTCTTTTTTGATCATGGCTTTCAAGCAGTCCAATAATTTTTGAATTGTCTCCCCTG
>CM053594.1:165516254-165560091 GCA_028646575.1 Pseudocheirus occidentalis | reverse complement strand
TTAAAATTAAAAAAAAAGAAGGAAGGCAGAAAGCAAGGAAGGAAACAAATAAGGAAGGAAGGAAGCATTTACTAAGTGCCTACTATGTACCATGTTTTATGCATTTTATAAATAGAATCTCAGCACATACTAAATGTTTATGTAATTGAAATCACTTATAGAATATTAAAAGGAATTATTCAACAACAACAAAAAAAATTGAGTGGGTTATACTAGATGACCTCTAAGTCCCCTTGTTGCTCTAAAATTCCATGAATGGACTATTTCAATATTGTAGGATACAGTTTCCTTGGCTAAGTAACACAATCTCATGGAAGATAAATAAGCATTCCTTTATCATCTACTCATTTATCTTGATTTCATTTTTTTTCTTCCCAGTTTGAAAATATTTTTTCTTGGTAGAGGAAAAAAAAAGACTGAAGAATTCTGTGATCTATTCAATGTCTGTTATAATTGTCCCAACTCCCCTAAGCTGTAGCCCTGTCCCCTTTCATGTTCTTTATATGACATAAATACTTTTAAAGCCCTTTTATTTGTTCATAGCACTTATTGTAAGCCTCAGCTCAGTGGTCCTTTCCAGTATGATTTTTTATAGGACCTTGTATTATTTGTCATTGTTTATTTGTCCTTAGTTATGTGTCCAATAATACATAAGATGGATTTAATGGTCAAATACTACAATGGATGAAAACCTTGTGATCTTTCCACTGTAAGAATGATACACTGCAATGATAACATCAATGCATCTATGTATTACCTTCTCATGCTCTCACTTTCATCTATTAGACATGCTCTTTTAAAATTTGAGCTCAACAAGGGGGTCCCTTGAGCAGTCAAGTCTCTCTTTGGAACTTATTTTTTTCATTTTCTAGGGCTCCGGATTCTGCCTCCCACGTCCTTTCATCATTTGTCACTGACCTGCAGTTTTTTTTAAAGTTAGAACAATTTCCATTGTTTTTATGTAACAGTCATTTCTATATATATAATACCCTCATCAGCTTCCTCTGAACAAATAAATATAGTCAATCAAACCAACCTAAATTAGTGGCCCAATAGAAATCTGAAAAGTATGTGAAATATCTCATGAACATATTTCCTACCTTTCTACAAGAAAAGATATTTCCTCATCATTTTTCCAGGAACAAAATTAGGCATTGCAGTCATTCAACTGCTTTTCAAATTTTTTCTCTTCATGTAGTTATAGATATTGCAGGTATTCTTCCTCTATTTCCACTTATTTGACTCTGAATCTGTTCATATCAGTCTTTTTTACTTTCCCTCTTGAAATCCTCATATCCACTATCTTATAAGGGAAAATAATATTACATCAAGTTCATATACCACAATTTGCTTAGCTTTTCTTCAATAAATGAACATGTACTTTGTTTTCCTTTTTTTTTTTAATTTTGCTTCTCTGAACCCTCTTTTCCATTTCAGTATCTGCTGTGCAAGTGGGAGAAGCTAGAAGGGAAAGTATGTATGTATATATATATCTATATATCTATATATATTATATATGTATGTATATATATGTACATACACATATACACATGACTATATATGGTTATATATGCACATATGCATACATATGTAAACATAAACACTATATATCTATATATGTATATATCCTGCTATTATTTGTTTATATTTAAAAATTGGTAAGCTGTGTGAAAGATAAATAAAGTTATGACTTTTACTCCCAGCAACATGGAATGAAAAGATGAAGAGCTTTAACATATAGAAACCAATGTAAGAAATTACAACAATATGAAAATATAATGATGGAAGTGTAATACCTGATATGCCATATGTTTCTATAATTGTCCTAGAGATGAATTCAGGGAGTCTCCAGAATGTGTTGAAATCCTGAAGTGCCTATCCAAAGGAAAAAAAATTCTTTTTATTCTCTTTGCATTAGTCTGGTGTAATGGCAAGCAAAAGAGTGCTTTCCTCTTTGTTTCAGTTATTCAAGTGCCTTTGAGACACACCTATGATGGTATCAAGTCTTTATTGGAAACAATGCAAACTATGCTGACCTTAAAAAGCCTAAGAGGGGCAGCTAGGTGGCACAGTGAAAGAGCACCAGCCTTGGAGTCAGAAGGACCTGAGTTCAAATCTGGCCTCAGATGTTTGCCACACTAACTAGCTGTGTGACTTTGGGCAAGTAATTTAACCCCAATTGCCTTCCAAACAAAACAAAACAAAACAAAATAGACCTAAGGAAGTTTGGAGACCTTCCCTTCCCTTAATAGGGCTAACATAATCACATGGAAGCCATTGTGGGAGGAACTTGCTGAAAAAGCTGATAAAAGCTTGAGCACAAAATGGGGCCAAATAGAACTGAGATCAAGAATGCTTGTGATTTTGTTACTCTGTAGCACTCTGCCTGTTGGTCTGTCAGACAAAAGTCTTGTCTGTTGTTTTTGGACAGAGGTCCTGAAAGAGGACTTTACTGATGATTCAGAAGCCCTGAGAGAGGACTTTACTGCTATTTACAGAAGTTCTGGGACTTTACTGCTGATTTATATTTGATTTCTCAGACAAAAGATTTGTCTGTTGGTTTGTGTTACTTTGTCAGACAGAAAGTGAATTGAGATAATACTGTCAGCAATGTGTGGGAATATTGTTGTAACTCTGCTAAGCTTAACGTGTGTAAATACTGTGGCTCTGTTAAGCTTTGTCTTCCCAGAAACAGAGAGAGTGAAGGGCTTGGAGTGAACTGGTCACTGTGAGCTGCCTATCTGTGAATCCAGGCAAGAGCTGGAAGCATGAAAGAGGAGTCATGAAGTTCAGAAGTCAGACCTTTACTTGAGTATTCAGTGGTGACTGACTAGACAGTAACTTACTTGTGACCTAGGCGTGCATGGCCTTTGTACTTTCTACTACCCCTTAAGGATGATTGATTTAAGGATGATTATTTCTTTTCTTTTTTATAAGACCAATAACTTTATTATTTTTTTTTTGCTTTTTTTTTGGAGGGCAGTTGGGGTTAAGTGACTTGCCCAAGGTCACACGGCTAGTTTTTGTGTTAAGTGTCTGAGGCCAGATTTGAACTCAGGTCCTCCTGACTCCAGGGCCAGTGCTCTATTCACTGCGCCACCTAGCTGCCCCAGGATGATTATTTCTTAAGGATGATTAGCTTAAGGAGCATTAGAGGCCAGCCTCTACTTAAGGATGAAAGGAGACTTGGGTACTCAATACTGTTTAATGAGATTGTGACTAAATGAAAAAATATTTTTTTAAGACTATGTGGCCACCTTAGTAATAAATTATTTTTATATGGTGAATATTTTGCTTTAGTTTATTGCTAAATAAATAGATAGCTCACTATACTATAGGATCAAAACCTTAAAGTTATTCACAGCAGCAATCCTCAGGAGAGTTGCTTGTGATTGGCTTTACATCTGCCAAATATTAAATAGAAACAAAGAATAGTAATATAGTAGCTTGTCCTCAGATTATTTTCCCACAAATTTCACCCCCTACTATCACTGTATTAGTATTAAAAAGACCGAAATTATTAAATAGGATTGTATAAGCAATCAATGATAATGCTTAATCTACTGCAATGAGTATCAGTGAGAAAAAAATCTATATTTAATGGCATAAAAGTGAGTTATTAAGATTATCCAGATGTTCATTCAGGTTCTTTTAAAAATGGATAACAAATAATTTTGAATCTCCCAACAAATATAAAGTTGTAAAGCTAAGGAAGAGGTAGGTTCCAACAGAACAAGAATTTGGAGACATGCCTTCATTTCAAGTAAAAATGCCAAGTCACTGATGAGGCCTATAAATGTAGCAGTTAATAATATAGTTCAAAGTATTTCAAGGGGATTTAAATTTATTCCTGGGCTATGTCTTCTCTCCACTTAAATATCAGAATAATATTTAGTTATTAAAGAAAACATTATATATGAGACATTATAAATAAGGCATAAAGTGACAATATGGTTTAAAGGAACAACACTGGATTTGGACATACAACACTTTGGTTCCATCCTAATTCTCCTACCTATTACTTCTGAATTCTGGATAAATTAATTGACCCTTTTCTTCTAGAAATATATCTCTTCTTCTGTGAAAAGGAGATGTTGGAATAGATCACTTTGTTGTCTTCCAGTTCTAACATCTATGATTTGTTAAAAAAATGATTCCTCGCTCAGACTAAAATCATAATCCTTTCTTTCTTCCTCTTAATAGAAATGATAAGAAGTCCCATAAGAATGAGAATGAAATCAGGAAGAGAGTAAAGAGTGTCTTTGGACAAAAGAACAAAAGAAGATGTCAAGACAACGAGTTCCAGCCTGAGTATTGGTTTTGTTTTGTTTTGGTTTTTTTGCATGCTATTTCACTGGAGTACAAGTTCTTTGAAATCATTACTTTTCTTTGTATCTCCAGTGATTAGGACAATGTCTTTAATAGTGGATGATTAATAAATGTTCCTTGAAATTTTGAATGCATAACACCTGAACTTCAGGAAATCACTGGAAATTTCCTTAATTCTGTTACTCTCCAGGGTGTTAGAAAATGACAAAGAACAATTTAAATATATTCTGCAGACTAGATAGAGTGGTTGTTTATGCTTAAAACTTCACTAAGACTTTTTGGTTAACCTGCATGAAAACCTAATGGTGGTAACTATTGTGTTTAAGTAAACAAGTATTTATTTACTAAGTCTTAGGAGCCAGAAATGAGTACTAAGCACTAGGGGGAAAAAAGAAAAGATAGTATCTGGAGCAATTATGCTAGAGTAGCTAAAATCACAGAGTATCTGGATGGAAGTAAAGAGTAAACTTATTGGAAAGGTAGACAAAGTTCAGGATGAGAACAATTTAAAAGTCAAACAGAAAATGGAGACATTGTCTTGGAGATAAGATGGCTACTAGGGTTTACTCAGTAGGTGGGGGATGAAATGGTTTTGCCTGTGCTTTAAGAAAATCCCTTAGGCGATTGAGCAGAAAATAGTTTGGAGTGGGGAAACACTAGGAAAGACTACCAATTAAAAAGCTCCTTCTGTAGTTGAAGGGAGAGCTGAATTAGAATGGTGGCTTAGGTAAGGGAAGAGAACATATTCCAGAAATGTTGAGAAGTGAAAAATGGCAAGATATTGCAATGAATTGAAGATGTGAGGCACATGATTGCCTTCTTTTTTAGCTATATTTTATGCCACACTATCTAATATCTGTACTGTAAATAGTAACATTGAAAGAACACCAGACCCAGAGTTAGAAGACTTCTGTACTACTTCCAGTTCTGCATACTAGCTAAGTGGCATTGTGCGATTCACTTCACCTCTCTAGGGTTCACTTTTTCAATCCACAAATAATGAAGTTGGGCTAAAATCATAGAATTTTAAAACTGGAAGGAGATTTTCAATATCTCATCCAACTTTACCCATTTATAGATGAGAAAATGTAGACCAAGAGAAATGAGTTAGCTTATAGAAGGTGAAACTCATGCTAGTTACAAGCATCATGTAATCCAACTCTTATGTAAAGCAAAAAATTCAGAGTATCTCTGAGTTGAATAGGACCACAAAGGTCATCTAGTCTAGTCTGTTCCTGAATAGGAATTCTCTCTATCATACAGCAAACAAGTCACCGCATAAGGGTATTTGGTTATGAGAAACCCACATTCTCCCAAGGAGCACATTTTGATCATCCTTCTCTGAATTTACTGAAGTTTGCCAATTTTTTCCCCCAGATGGGGCATTCAAAACTGGACAAAGTATGTTAGCTATGATGACAGCTAGATTATTAATTACATCTAGAATAGAGATTACAGCTTGATGCTTAGTTAATATTTTATGGGCACTGTGTATCTATTCTTTATTTCTCTCATGTAGCAAGGTGGACCTTGTCTTTGACAAGGCAAATCCTTATATATGCATAAGTGATCCCATTCCATCCCATCTTAATATGGCAGACTGACTTCTCCATCAAACCTGCTTTATCACTAATGATCAATTACTCTACTCTCTACTGTCTACTTCCCTGCTGCCTACTAATATGTCCACTTCTGTCCCCATCTGTATTGTTAATGTATTGTTGCTTAATGAAAAGATCTTTCCCATCCATTAATAGGGCCATGTGATCTGTTTGAGTCACATGGAAGCCTGAGTCACGAGTCTCTGGTGGAAGGAGCTTGTTGAGCAGGTGGAACAGACAAACTTATGTATCTCAGATTTGTATTCACCACACTTGTGATTCTGTTGTTCTATGGAACTCTAGGTGACCAGCTACCATACCAAAAACAATATACACTTTTCTTGGTAGCTTATAGTGATTGAAAGTTGGAAAACTGAAAGGTCAAAAGACTTATCTGGGTTCACATAACAATTAAATGTCATAAGCAGGACTTGAATCCAGTTCTTCTTGACTCAGACACCAGCTCTTTATCCATGAGACTAACTTTCTTGTTTCTAGAAAACATTATAGAAATGACAAAAAAATAAAAGACCAAAACCCAAACCATAACAAAAAATTCCTGTTAAGACATGATATCTGGTATCATGTAGCTTAGAACCCACTTAAAGGAGTTTAGTACTTAGTTATATGGAACTCAAATTATTTTTATATTAGAAAAAGTTAGTATCTCAAGGAAATTTATATATTATTGGATGATCAAGAAAAATAGCATCACTGAGAATGAGTGTTTATTCAGTAAAGGTATAAAAGAAGGAAGAAAGTTCTTTTTATCTTGCACTTGTAAAAATGGTTCCAGAAAATTTGTTTTTCATAACCAAAGTCAATTTGACAAAATTTTGCTTTTTTTTTTTTTTGGAGGGAGTAAGGTAGGGCGATTGGGGTTAAGTGACTTACCCAAGGTCACTTGGCTAGTTTTGTGTTAAGTGTCTGAGGCCAGATTTTAACTCAGGTCTTCCTGATTCCAGGGTTGGTGATCTATTCACTGCATCCCTTAGCCACCCCAATTCAACAAATTTTAAGGGATACCATGTGCAGGACGTGGCACAGCATTAGACCCTAAGGGATATTTAAGACATACTCTTCTTATAGTCTGGTAGGGGGTATGATACCTGCAGAAATAACTAAATTATTGAATAACAACTCCAATTTTAAGTTACTGGTATCAGAAAACTAATCTTTGATGTAATAAAACTTGAACTACATTTTTTCTTAATATTTCTTTAGCTTAAAAGCTGGGAAGAAAAAACTATCAACATTAAAATCCTTTGCATTGCCAAATGATTATTTATTAGAACTAGGTATGGTTTTATCAATAGAAATACTATTAAAGAAAATAAGCTATCATCTACTTTGCCATTGCACCCTAAGAACTTTGACTTTTGAGATGCTGGTAAAACCTCCTATGTTTTATCTCACCCATCAGAATGTGGAAGTCCTTGAAAACTGGAACTGCCCTGCCTTTCTGTCTTAAATGAATTTTTATTCATTCAGAATAAGAAAGGATAATTTGTGAAAATTGGTAGTTAGCTCTCTGTTACCTTGTATCATCCATCTATCAAAAGGCAGCGAAGAATAGTGGAAAGAATGTATAGCTGGAATGCTTGATTTCCTCTTCCTACTCTACAATATACTATCTATGTGACCTGGAACAATTCATTTAACTCTTCTGAGAATTGTTTTCTGTCATGATAATGATTGCCAAATTTAACCTCTCAGTATCAGCTGTAAGGAATGTACTTTGTAAATTGTTAAATACCATGCAAATATGAGCAAAAACTATAAAATGAAGATAATGCCTTTCATAACTATCACCACAGGGTCCTTATGAGGATCATATTGTATATGTGAAAGTACTTTGCAAATTACACAGTAAATTGCTATACAAATCTTTTACCATTATTATAAATCATCTTAGGTAACAATGAAGTGATTTTTTTTTCTAAAATTTAGACTAATTTACAATTATGGAAAATAAATTTGTTCTATAGCAGGTTAAAAAAAAATCCCAAGGACTAGGGAAGTCATCTTCCCCAAGAATTTGTTTCAGAGCAAAAATGGGTATAAACTTTATTTCCTAGAATAATAAATCACATGCATATGAAAAAGATACTGGCATTTTATATTCACACCGTGCTTTAAGGTTTGCAATGCAGTTTTTGAACAATAGCCTTTTGAGATCTGTAAATTATGATTCTTCCCATTTTACCTGATGAATAAACTGAGAAGTTAAGTAATCTGTACATGATCTCACAGGGAATGTCTGAAATATGATTTAAATCAAAATACCCTGATTCCCATGAACTATATTATATCATACTAGTTCTTACACTACTCTTTCTTGACTACTCTGTAATCTTGTCATGGAAACTATTCAGATTACAGAAACAAAACAATAGATTTCATAATTTTTCAACTTTTTGTTCTGCATATGTTACTTTTAATTTGTGGTACTGGAAATTCTGGAAACAGGAATGTAAGATAGACACTAGGGATTTTTTATTTTTTTGTGGTAGACAGCAAGACTTTTTTTCTAATAAAAATAATTTTAAGAGCCTATTGTGTGAATGCAATGTGCTATGTACTGGGAATACAAAGACAAACAAAAAACTTTTTTGTCCTCAGGGTGTTTGCACTCTACTTGGAGAATACAGAAAAGGAATAAAGTGTGTGGTGTGTGTGTGTGTGTGTGTGTGTGTGTGTGTGTGTGTGTGTGTGTGTTATAGCAGGGGTGCCTCCTGGTACCTGAGTTCTATTCTTATTTCTGTCAGTACAAACTGGGCAAGTCATTTAATCTCTAAGGATCTAAATTTTTGTTTATCTATATATTAATTTATGACTCAAGGTTCCCCATAGGCTATGGGTTCACCTAAACAAGTTCCTATCCTGTAAGTCTGACCACAAAGGTTGATTTTGGGTTATTCACTTGTTTCTACCCACCTGAATTTAGTCTAGGAAAATATCCAATAGAAAACTTCAGTATTGCTTGTCCTAAGCACAAACATGATAAATTGGGAATAATCTCAAGGGAAAAGAAAAAAATTAGGGAGGTTTAGAAAAAAATCTTCGTGCAGAAATTGAGACTTAAAGGAAGCTAGGGAATCCAGGAGATGCAGATGAGGAGGGAGAAGATTCCTGGTATGGAGGACAGATAGTGAAATTGCATTGATATTCACTACTAATGAGCACACAGGTATTTTATAAAAAGGTAGTTTTTTAGAATGAGACAGTCCTTATTTTACCCCACAGAAAATGCACAAGATTCACAGTAGCTCATGACAAAACAAAGAAACCAAAAAATTCTCAAACAGTCCATCAGCTCTCCCCCTTCCCCTACAAGGAAACTATTCGAGGTTGCTGAGAGGTCAGTTGCCTGTAATTTAGTAAGTGCCTCTTTTCCATATAGAACTACAGAGTCTTTTCAAGACTCATAGTTCCCCTGAAGATAAACATATTTTGGAAATTGCAGAACAAGCAAACTCCTTTTCCTCAGACCTGCACTAGTCAAGTAAGTTATTGACTTTGCTCTTCAAGTAGAATGCTATGCAGACAAAGCACAGACTGTTGGACTGTTCTCTTCTTTCTAAAAGAAGGTAAATACATCAGGGGATCTCAGAGTTCTTGAATCTAGGATTTCATGAACTTGAAATTACTTATGAAGCAATTTTCAAAGCTGTATTTCTTAGGAAATCTCTAGTCTCTGGTAGAAAACTATATTACAGAATCACACTGACTAGAGAATTCAAAATTCGCCCACACAAACAGGAAGTAGGATTTCACAAGCTCAGTATTCAGGCAAGGCAATCATATGTCTTTTCCTGAGCATTTTTTCTTTTTTTTTTTTTTCTTTTGTAAATCATTTTTTACTCTTGGTTGAGAGTACATTGGTGATAGTAAATTCCTTCCCCTCTTCTAACAGCACTTTTTAAGACCAAAAGGAAAGTTACCAAGTGAGTACTCAGACTAGGTAACCAACTGTTTTTATTGTTCATTGGGAGGAAAAGCTGATCCTCAGTCAGCATATCATCCTAGACTTTTCTGATTAGGTGCTTTCACACAAGGACTCCTCATTTTGTAATCTTAATAGATTTGTTTGGGGAATTTTTCAATTAGACCAAAGATTAAGGAGGGGAGGGGCACAGACTTTATAATCCCAGAAAATTCATTTAGGGTGGGGAGGGGAAGGTGAAATCTCACCAGATTCATATGGAAATTTTTTGATCTACTATCCCTTCTATACAAAAGGAGGTCAGACTTGATGACCTCTAAAATTCATCTCACTTCCACAACACTGGTTCATGTCAATGAAATACACATCATATCACTTGGCTTTTACTAACTATTGTTTGTAACTGGTCCAGTTTCAATAAAATTTCTGAATCTTGCTGAGAAGTGAAGAAACTGCTTCCAGAATCACGGTGGGCAGAAACAGGGACAATTAACCTTGAACTGAAGGGTCCAGACATGAAGCCAAATAAGGAACAAATTAGGTAAAGTAAAAGACTCTAACAGTATGTGGAGAGAGATATTTAAGAAATGTAGGTCTGAATCAAGATTTTCTCAGCAGATCTCAAACTGTATATAACCTAGTAAATATAATTATCCCATATCTAGACTTTTCCCCATTGTGGTTTTGCTATACCATAGGTTGACATGAAAAAATTAAATGAAAGTTTTCGGGAGTTTGGCAGAAGGCTACATAAAACATACAATGGCTAACAGATAACTCAGAAAAAAGTTTTGAAACTCAAAAAGGTGCAAAATATATGTAGAGTGTTGTATAATTTCAACACATTTTACTGTTTAATGCCATAATAATTCAGACTTCTCTGGTATGAAGGGAGGACCAAAATCTTTTGCCTGGATTTCCCAGATCAGTGTGGGGGAGAGGGGGGTAGGAGGGGAGATGGGGGATTGGACAGCTCCTAACTTCTGTGATGAGTAAAGGAAAACTATAAAATTTAGGGATTTACCTCACACTATGGAGGTTAAGCAATTTTCCCATGGTAACACAGCTAGTAAGCATAGGAAACAGGATTATCTGAGTCACCCTGTCTTTGCTCTACCAAGTTAAACACACTGTATAATCAAGGGACAGAGAAAGGATTTTGAGAAGTCATCTAACTGATATTGTTGTATGTTTCATTTTATTGAAAGATGTCTTTAAAATTATTATTTAAACTGGCACAAATAAGGATTCCTATTTACTATTAGGAAATATGTAGTTTATCTATCTCATAGAGACACAGACTTTCCAAAGAATTTGTAGGTATAATTGTTAAAATTCCTAAATTCTTTACCAGTTACACCTACTCTCCTACACCTGAATAAACAAACCAAGTAAACTTCTTTGCCATATTTTCATTAATAGACCTTCAGGTAATATTGCTATCTTGATGAGAGGTGTCACATTCAAATGCAAGCAAATGCACATTTTCTGAATCTACTCCCTGATTTAAATTATGATCTGAATGGCACTTTCATGTCATCAAATTGTGAACAAAGAAAGGATTAAGCCTTGCAACTTTTTTCCTCTTAATTTCATAGCTACTTTCTATTACAAATATTATTTTTTTCCTTTCAATTTCATAGATACTGTCTATTACAAACATTATTTCTGACAGTGATAATGAGTGGATCAATATAAAATTAATCTAGCCTTGGAAAGCAGTTGAGTTCATTTATATATGAGTTCTCCTTCCCTCTGAAGCACCTATATCTGAAGGGATATGCTAAAGAGAAAATAACAAAATCTGTTTTCAGACTTAGAGGCAGCTAGGTGGCATAGAAGAGAGAATGCCAGGCCTAAAGTGAGGAAGATTCGTCTTCCCAAATTCAAATTTGCCCTCAGACACTTAGTAGTTGTGTCACCCTGGACAAGTCACTTAGTCCTGTTTGTCTAAATTTCTTCATCTGTAAAACGAGCTGGAGAAAGAAATGTCAAAGCACTGAAGTATCTTCACCAATAAAGCCCCCAATGAGTTCACAAAGAGTCAGACATGACTGAAAATAATTGAACAACAACAAAACTCCCCATATTTAGAAGCAGTAAGAATGCTGTCCTGTTGGGGTAAGTGCTCACCTCAGAATGATTATTCTCTAGCCCAGCATCTGCAACAGCTGCCAAATTCAGTAAGAATCCACCATAATAATATATCACAGGCAAATAAGATCTCAGTCCAGTGACTTTATGCAGTGTCAGGGCATGTTTTATTGCCTGCACTTTATCTTGGTGTAAAGTGCTGCAGTATTTACCTATGTTACAAGGCTCAAAACTCAAATTTACTTAATTTTAAGACATAAACCTGTTGCAAAAATTCCCTTAATATTTTTTTTTGGCAGGCATCCCAGTTCTGGATGTCTCTGGGATTAACTTTTCACTAGATATATCCCCACCTCCAAAATGGCTGGTAACATGTTCTCTGTGGCATGGTTAAAATAAAAGGGTTTCTTTTGGTCTCTGTTCAGGGGAGTTGTAGCAGTGTGACCTTTAACAAATTGCTTTACTTCTTCATAACTTGGTTTCTTCAGCAATAAAACAGGATAATGCCTGTTTCTCTCCTGAGTTAGAAGGATACTATGAAGACAGATGAAAGAGCCTTTGTGAAGTGCTTTAAATTCATAGAAAGAAAAGCACTATACAGATTTAAGGTGTTTTTTTTATATAAAGAGTGAAATCCTCTGTCATAGATTATATTGGCTGTACACCTTACATCAAAATAGCCTCCTGCCTCTAGATTTCTGTAGTTACCAGCTGCTGCTATGTGTCTCTTGCTACCCCTCATAAAGGTTTTTCATGCCCATTAACTTGGCATGTAGATCATCACTTTTATGGTTGGGCACATAATTTATAATTAACTAATTCTATAGGTTTTTTCTTAGGTGAGAGTAGGAATAATTGGAGCTGTCCACTTTGAGAAGAGGACATGAAAGAAAAAACTCTTGTTCTTCTACATATTTCTTTTCTTTCTGTCAATAGTTCACTTCCTAAGCTGCTGTTTCATATGCATGTCACCTTGCTTCTCAATCTTGTACAGATGCTTGTTGACGTTTCACATAAGACAATGGCTATTCAGAGCCATCTGGACCAAAAAGTTTGTGGCCTACTAGTTTTTCTAAGCTCACTACAAATTTAGACTATAACATCTAAACTGGGCCCTCACTGCATCAAAACAATTGTTTCACACCTAATATTAGATTCACAACCTACCCATTACAGAAGCTTTTACAACCTTTTTTTTTAAATCTCTGCTCAAAAGTTTCACAGCTCTACCTTGTCAGGTTAGGCCTAAATAAATGCACATGAGAATAATCGACAGAAATGATAATTAAATACATGAAAACTAATTAAACCCCTAAGTGAAACTGTATGGAGGAAGATGAAAAGACCAAGGACAGACCCCTATGGGACACAAAAATCTAGCAGTTATGATCTGAATAAAAATCGAGAAAAAAGTTGATTGAGAGTTTAGTGGTCAGATAGGTAGGACAAGGACCAACAACAGTTTAAAAAAAATAGAGAGAAAAGAGTTTCAAAGAGAATAGGACTATTAAACATGACAAAGACTAAAGAGAGGAAGAGAAGAAAGAGGAAGGAGCATAGGCCAGTTGTGCATTTTAAAAAATTATCAACAACTTTGGAAAGAACAGTTTTAGTTGAATGATGAGGTCAGAAGCCAAAGTCTAAAGAGTTAAAAGAAGAATGAGAGGAGAAGTGAAAGCACCTATTGTAGATGGTCTTCTCAGGGAGTTCAACAACAAAAAAGAAGTGAGATATAGGATGATAACTGCAAGCATTAATGGATGGATCAAGAAAGAATTTTTCAAGATGAGGGAGATATTTGCATGCCTTTATAGTAGAATGGAAGCAGACAGTAGATAGGGAGAGACTGAAGATAAACAAGAAAGTCAGGATAATAATGCGGATAATCTGCTATAGAAAACGGGATAAAATAGGATAACTTGCACGTGTAGACAGGCTTGCTTTAGCAAGAAGGGCTGGCTTTCATGTGAGAAAAAAGTGAAGAAGGATATAGTAGCAGTTGATGTGAAATGATGAGGGGAAAAGAGGGACCACTCAGTGAGTAGACAAATTTTTTAGTGAAATCTAAAACAAGGTTCTCAGCTAAGGTTGGTCTTGCACAAGTCACTCCATCTCTAACTGCAGGTATTTTCACTGACTGTCCCTTATTCCTGGAAGTCTCTCTCATCTCTCTGCTTCCTGAATTTTCTGACATAATTCAGTCTCAACTAGAGGACCAGCTTCCACAAGAAGCCTTTTTCAGCCCTCCTTCTTCAGCCCTCCTTCTTCATTAACTACCTTCCCTCAGAGATTATCCTCAAGATACTCTGTGTATATATATATGTATATGTGTATATACATATATGTATGCATATGTATGTATGTATGTATATATGTATATAGCTTATACATAGTTGCATGCTGTCTCCCCATTAGAGTGCAAGCTTCTCCAAAGCAAGGAGTGTTTTTAAATGTTTTTTTTTCCCCCTCTTTCTTCTTGTTCTAGTGCTATATTGCCTGGAACACAGTAAGTGCTTAAGAATTTTTTGACTTAACCTAACTTGAGGTCAGACAGAATAAATCTAATCCATTACCCACATGACAGCCCTTTAATTGTTTGAACATAGTTACCATCTTGCACCCCTCACCCCCCTCCACCTATTTTTCCGTAGACTAAACATTCCCATTTCTTTCCGTTGTTCCTCATATGACAAGGATTCAAGTCTCTTTTCCATACTGGGTATGATACTCTCCAGCTAATGTATCCATCCTAAACTGTGTTGCCCAGAACTGAACACAAAACTCCGGATTAGTTCTGAAATCTAAGTCTTGCTTACAGCCCAAGATCACATTAGATTTTTAGCCACATCACACTGCTAATATTGATTTTGTAGTCCTCTAAATCCCTCTGAAATTTTTTTTTCAGATCTGCTGTGCTGTCTAAACAAACCTCACCTGCAAAAGGATAGGCTTGGACTAGAAAGATCCTTAAGGTTCCTTCCAGTTTTGAATCCTGTAATCTGGATGGAGGAAAATGCACATGCAGGCAAAAAGATGGAAAAGCTTAAAATGTGCTCAGTGAGACAAAGAGTAGATCAAATTAAATCTGACTGGAAAATTAATCAGGAAATTAGGAAGAGATAAGGATAGAAGGACATACATTATAGAGGAATTGGAACAGCAGAACATGTTGCCAGAACTTTATGTTATAATCGCTGGGGATCTATTGGAGACTTTAATATGATCAAAGTAGCACATTGCACTTAAGATGTCTTAACAAATGTTAGCCCAAAGATTATATGACATATTTTAAGATGATCATCTTGGCTCACACATAGAGGATGGATTATTATAAGGAGAGCAGTTATGAGACTATTACAAGCAAATCCTATATTAATGAATTCCTGTAGTTTATTTCAACTTGAATGCTATAAAAGACATTTACCTTTAGATAAGATGCAACAAAATACTTATCCCTTACCAGACGTGCCTTAGTGAAGTCATATAATATGCTTTAAGTGTCACTGTTCTGTCATTACTCAATAAATTCACTATTGAATAAATTACCCGTTAAGACAGTGACCTTTAATCTACTTAATAGGCAGTTCATCCTTAAAAGCTCATGTTGTAAGTAATATAATATTCCAAGAAATTTAAGGGATGAGGAATGCACCAGTTCCCTCAGTTACCTCAGAGCTTTCTTTACTTGTTCTACATGTCATTAATAAAAACAGTGTCATACTATTTGCATCCCCCAGTTGTCCTGTAATTTGATGTATATGCCTCAGCACCTGAAACAAATGATTTTTCTTCCAAATTTGACAGTTTTTTTCCCCGGAAAAAAGGTATCGGGGGTGGGGTGCAGGATATTGTGGCGCTGTCTTCATTCCATATTTTCGTAGTTTAGCCCAGCTCGGAAAATATTTTTCCATAGCTTATCTGGCTAAATCTGACCCCCACCCCCATCCTGGCCTTTAGATCTGGGATTCTTCAGGAAAAGAATAAAAAAAAATAATAAAAATCTCCCGAACGTTCTTATTTTCCTGTTCTAAGCACTCAGCTGAGGGAGAGGGGGGCGGGGACGGTGGGGTAATAACCTCTTACCACTAACAAGAGCAGCTCAGGCACTATTTCCTGTAAAACATGTCCCCATGCCTAACCTTGCTAAAGGTTTAGTCCTTTTAGCCACCTCTTCTTCCCAAACGTACAAAGCTCTCGTCTTTCCTTCTCGTAACCTCAGTTTTTCCTATTTTTCCCCGTTTCCTATTTTACAATCGCCACCCCCCCCCATCCCGCTACACGCTCCCTCCCCCCTCCCTTCTCCTTTATAAATGATGCTGTTTCTTCATACTATAAGGACAAAATTCGGTCAGGACGAACTTATGAATGCAGTAGATTTTCAGTAGCAGTAACCCCTCGTCGGCTTCCCCCGACTGCCTCTCAAGAGAACGACACTCCCCAAACATTCTCTCCCAGCCAAACTTCCCTCCTCCTTTTCCACTCCTCCCAGAAGAGCTGCTGCTGCGGTGGCAGTCTGCGATTCCCCGCGGGAAAACGTCCTGTAAGAAGAGCAGCAGCTGGGAAACAGCTGGACCTTAGAGAAGCCTCAGAGCATTAGGATCCCGGGGAGCTGCCTAGCCGGCCCCGCCCCTAGGTCCGCCTTGGCAATGCTGCTGCTTTCTCTTCCATCTCCCTCGCCCCTTCTCCTGTCCCTCTAGCCTTCACTCCCAGCTTTTCTGTCGCTTTTTCAACTCTGAGCCCGGCCGAGTGAGCCACAAGCTAAAATGTAGAGGAGGTGGCGGTGGAGGCAAGCAGCTCGGAGGATAGCGCTCGCCTTCGGGGAAAACGCGACTCCCTGTGCTGGAAACCGTAATGTAGAGGCAAGAGTCAGAAGACGCTGCCAAGCGACGGAGGCGGCGGCAGCCAGAGGGCATCTCCCAGGATCTGCGTCCTCCAAATACCGGAGCAGAACACAAGGGATTTGTTAGATTTCTCCAAAGTGGGGTGGGAGTCTTGTAAGGGTCTCCTTTTGGGGAGTCCCTTTAGATGTTGTGGCTTTCTTTCTGTCTACCCACCCTATCTGTAGAAACAGTGTTAGCAGAGTGGGGTGACTGGATCCGTATGGGCTAAGGGGGAAGGGATAGCATGACGTATGGGACAGAAACGAAACCCAGACGTTTGGAAAAAAGGCTAGCGTAGCGTCCCAGTCCCAGTCTTCCGAATCCTCTTCGGGTTTATGGAGACGAAGGCTGGACCGGTCACTCCGGCGCTCTGAAAACAGTCTGGGATGCTTGTGGTGTCCAAGAAAGGAAATTGATCGTGCCCTTCAGTTCTTCTGGAACCAGTTTGCTTTGACTTCCCTTCCCCCAATCCCTAGGAACTCTGTGCTGCCTGGGACACTCCCATCCTGACCTGCCTAAGGTAAGATGATTTTGAGGAAGGATCACTCTCCCTACCTCCACTCCCATCCCTGGAAAAGATAACAAAGAGGCTTATTTTTTGTAATATCCCCCCCCCCCCCGAAGAATTTTAAATGTAAGAGGCAGGATGGTTCAGGAAACTCCTGGTGTAAATGACTTTTGCAGTGTGGAGACTTGTTGGCTACTGAAACTTGGTTAAGTTTTCCAGCCCCCAAGAAAGGCAAAGGGAGATATTTCTTTCGCACTGGTTTATAGTACCCTCTCGTGGTCGTTCAGAAGTATACATAGTAAGCCTACAGGTGAGGGGACTGAAATGTTCCCCAATCTCTGACTGGTTGCACTGTTTCTTTTGAGAAAAAAAAAAAGTTGTATGGTAGTGTTTATTAAGCAAAACGGCAACTTTGTAGTTGTTTGGAGTCGAAGAACAGCACTACTGTAAACCCAACTTTCATTTTACTTTCCACTCCATTCGATACATTTAGCAAACATCTACTACTGAGAATCTAATCCATCTAAGCATTGTGCTAGGAGTTGTGTGCCCCTGAGGGGGCAAGGAAGAAAAATGACATAGGGAACATAACACAACAATTATTACATTTCAATAATTTCATATACTTTTATATGGAGACTTCTTAAATTATATTGTCAACCAGAGCAAGCCAGCTACAATATTAATATGGATCAGACAATTTTATAGCTTGTGATTTGGTATGAAATAAGTTATATTGCACACCTATTGTGTGTGTATGTTTGTGGGTGTGGGAGGAATTGTTATAGGTGGATGCATTACTCTGTAAAAAAAACGAGGGTGGGATTTCAGTAGCAACATTTAAAGCAGACTATTGATATTATTCTTAAGTTTCTCTGAAGCCATTCCCTGGAATGAATTCATTGAAAAGGAAAATTGCATTTTAACATAGATTTAAACATATTTCCAATATATCTGTAGCTTCAGAAAACATTTTTGTTTTGTTTCTTCCCCCAGAAAGGATTGCCATGCTCCAGGAAGAGAAAAGAAAAATATCTACCTTGTTGAGATTCTTTCTCTCTCATTTGGTTTGTTGGCTTCATGATGGGCAGAGGAGAGATTCCCAGGTGACTGAAGAGAAAAAAAATGTTAGGTTACACAGGTTGTAACACATTGATACAGATAACTTTAATAAAAGAAGACATGAAAATGCATGATCTTTGTTATAATATATTGACAACAACAAACCTTCAGACAGCAGTCAATGGAGACTAGAAAACCTGCAGTTATGCCAACTAAGAAGGACTGGTGAAAAATGTTCAGTGCTGTTTGTTTCATTAAAAGTGGGAGAAGATAGATTTCAAAGCAGGAAGGCTATAAAATCGGGAAAGAAAGGAACAATAATTCCAAACATCAAGTTTACTGTAGGAAATTCAGTACTTTACTTGAATCTGTGAAAAAGGGAGAGAAATCAAATTAGCATCGTTGGTGTGATTATGATTTCAAAATTGTATTTTGGAACACATATTATTTTCTTTTTTTAAAGTTAATGTGCTTTAGGCTAGTGGTATAAACTCAAAGTCTTGTGGTATAGAAGAAATAATTAACTCTTTACATATGTTGTGGCAAGATTTACTGGCTTTAAGGTTCCTTGAGTTTTAATGGTTCAATAACTGTGTCAGGCACACAGATAGAGAATGTAATTCTCACTTCTCCTGACTTCACTTATTTTGGATGAATTTTACATCAGCTGAATCTCACAGTAGAAGATTTACATTTTTTTTATCAAGGCCTTAAATGTACATTTTTATAGTCAGTAGATGAGTCAATGTAATGAGCAATATGCTTGACATGTATGCCTGAAGGAAAGGAACTGCCTAATGGATCATGGCGCTAATGTTTACAAGACATTTCTTATTTCTGTTAGTGTTAGTGATGTTTGTTCATTCCAGTTTTGAAGAATCTATAAGCAATTATTCTGAATGGGCTGGTTTTGCAGATGATATTGATCAATATAAGACACAGCAAGTTCAAGATTTCAATTACAACCAAAAACTGAAAAAAGGGAGTTTCCATCCAAGTTTATATTTTGATGCTAGAGACATCCAAGCACTGAGGCAAAAGTCTCGCACAAGCCATTTGCATCTTTTTAGAGTTATCAGAAGTGCAGTTACAGTGATGCTGTCCAACCCAACATACTACCTACCTCCACCCAAGCATGCTGATTTTGCTGCAAAGTGGAATGAAATTTATGGTAATAATCTCCCTCCCCTAGCATTTTATTGTTTGTTGTGCCCAGATGACAAAGCTGCCTTTGAATTTGTCTTAGAGTACATGGATAGAATGGCTGGCTACAAAGACTGGCTAGTTGAGAATGCTCCAGGGGACGAGGTGCCACTTGGACACTCCTTAACAGGTTTTGCCACTGCCTTTGACTTCTTATACAACTTAATTGATAATCACAGGAAACAAAAGTACCTGGACAAGATATGGGTTGTCACTGAGGAAATGTATGAATACTCTAAAGTTCGTGCATGGGGAAAACAACTTCTCCATAACCATCAAGCTACAAATATGTTGGCACTACTCACTGGTGCCCTGGTGACTGGAGTGGATAAAGGATCTCAAGCAAATATATGGAAACAGGTGGTAGTGGATGTGATGGAAAAGACCATGTTTCTGCTCAATCATATTGTTGATGGCTCTCTGGATGAAGGTGTAGCCTATGGAAGTTATACTGCCAAGTCTGTCACACAGTATGTTTTCCTGGCCCAGCGTCACTTTAATATCAATAATCTTGAGAACAACTGGTTAAAAATGCACTTTTGGTTTTATTTCGCTACTCTCTTACCAGGTTTTCAGAGAACAGTGGGTATTGCAGATTCTAACTACAACTGGTTTTATGGGCCAGAGAGCCAGCTAGTGTTCCTAGATAAATTTGTTTTAAAGAGTGGAGCTGGCAATTGGCTAGCTCAGCAAATTAGAAAGCACCGACCTAAAGATGGTCCAATGGTTCCTTCCACTGCCCAGCGATGGAGTACTCTTCACACTGAATATATCTGGTATGATCCAGAGCTCACTCCACAACCTCCTACTGACTATAGTACTGCTAAATTACATGTATTCCCTAACTGGGGGGTAGTCACTTATGGGGCAGGCCTGCCAAACACACAAACCAACACTTTTGTTTCTTTTAAATCTGGGAAGTTGGGTGGCCGAGCAGTCTATGACATAGTTCACTTTCAGCCATATTCCTGGATTGATGGCTGGCGAAGCTTCAACCCAGGTCATGAACACCCTGATCAAAATTCTTTTACTTTTGCTCCAAATGGGCAGGTGTTTGTTTCTGAAGCCCTCTATGGGCCTAAATTAAGTCACCTCAATAATGTTCTTGTGTTTGCCCCATCACCTTCAAGCCAGTGCAATCAGCCGTGGGAGGGCCAGCTTGGGGAATGTGCCCAGTGGCTCAGGTGGGCAGGTGAAGAAATTGGTGATGCTTCAGGAGAAATTATAACAGCCTCCCAGCAAGGGGAGATGATGTTTGTGAGTGGGGAAGCTGTGACTGCTTATTCTTCTGCAATGAAACTGAAAAGTGTGTATCGTGCTTTGCTTCTCTTAAATTCCCAAACCTTGCTTGTTGTGGATCACATTGAGAAGGAAGAAGAATCTCCAATTAATTCCGTCAGTGCCTTTTTTCATAATCTGGATATTGATTTTAAATATGTCCCATACAAGTTTATGAACCAGTATAATGGAGCGATGATGGATGTCTGGGATGCCCATTATAAAATGTTTTGGTTTGATGATCATGGCAATAGTCCCATAGCAACAATACAGGAAGCTGAACAAGCTGCCGAGTTCAAGAAACGGTGGACTCAGTATGTGAATGTGACATTTCAGATGGAAACCACTGTAAGCCGAATTGCTTATGTGTTTCACGGACCCTATGTAAATGTTTCCAACTGTAGATTTATTGATAATTCTAAATCTGGACTTCAGATTTCACTAAATGTCAATAACAGTGACCATGTTGTTTCCATTGTAACAGACTACCGAAATCTGAAGATCCGGTTCAATTATCTGGGATTTGGAGGCTTCGCTAATGTGGCAGATCGAGACCAAATTACCCATTTTGGTTTAGGCACTGAGACAAGAGAAATACCAATAAGGAATAATAGTGTTGCTTTTCCCTTTGGCTTTAAAATCAATATGATAGTGGGGTTGATTCTGGGTGTGAGTTTGATGATTTTAGCTTTTCAATGGAGATTTTACCTTTCGTTTAGTAGACTAATGCGTTGGATCCTAATCATGGTTATAACATTGTGGTTTGTTGAATTACTGGATGTGTGGAGTACTTGCACACAGCCTATCTGTGCCAAATGGAGCAGTGACATGATGAGCATAGAGGCCAAGACAAGCAAAAGAGTCAAGCATTCTGAAGGACACCCCATTGCTCTGCCAGATGTTGTCATTACCTCACTCCCTAGTTCAGGAGCTGAAATCTTAAAGCAGCTCTTTTTCAACAGCACTGACTTTCTATACATTAGAGTACCTACAACTTACCTTGATATCCCTGAAACTGAATTTGAAATAGACTCATTTGTAGATGCGTGTGAATGGAGGGTGTCAGATATCCAGGGTGATCATTTCCGTTTGCTCAGAGGCTGGCTTCAATCTTTAGTCCAGGACACAAAACTTCATTTACAAAACATTCATCTGCATGAACCCAGTAGAAGTAAACTCACTCAATACTCCATAGTCAACAAAGACAAAAAAAGAAAATTAAAAAGGAGAGAGTCTTTGCTGGAACAAAGAAGTAGAATCAAAGGCACTTTAGACAGAGATGCTGAATACATTAGAGACCTAAGGAGACACCTTGTCTTTTATCCAAGTGCACGTCCTGTACTCAGTTTAAGCAGTGGAAGCTGGACATTAAAGCTTCATTTCTTTCAAGAAGTTATAGGGCCTTCCATGAGGGCATTGTATATTGTAAGAGACCCTCGGGCATGGATCCACTCGATGCTGTACAATAACAAACCAAGCCTTTATTCCTTAAAGAACGTACCTGAGCATTTAGCTATGCTGTTTAAGGTACAAAGACATAAAGACAAATGCAACTTGAATTCAGGCTACGCTTTTGAATATGAGTCATTGAGGAAAGAGCTATCAGATCCCAAATCAAGTCCAGTGTCCTTGCTGGCTCATCTGTGGCTAGCAAACACAGCAGCAGCACTGAGAATCAATAAGGATTTGCTGCCAACCAACTATCAGCTGGTCAGGTTTGAAGACATTGTGAATTTCCCACAGAAGACAAGTGAAAGGATTTTTGCCTTCCTTGGTATTCCTTTATCTCCTGCTAGTTTAAACCAAATATTGTTTGCTACTTCCACAAATCTTTTTTATCTTCCTTATGAAGGGGAAATATCACCAACTAATATTAATATTTGGAAACAAAACATGCCTACTGGAGAAATTAAGCTGATTGAGGACATCTGCTGGACAATAATGGATCTTCTAGGATATCCAAAGTTTACGGACTGAATGCTGCAGGTCGGCAGTCATTTGCACTAATGATTTCCAACCCAATTTGTGGATAGGAATTAGAAGAGTTTGTTTATTCTTGTAAAATGTGTGTATAGTCTGTTACTTGCACAGAGAGATTATTTTAAAAACAGACACCATATTTGGCCTCACAGGATTTATTTTTACTTTAAAACGACTTTTGCTGCCTTTCTGTCAGAAACTTGACCAGCTAACTGTTTTTTTTAAATTTTGTTTGTTTTGAAGGGGTGATTGAGTTGGGGGCGGGGGGATGCAAGGGAAGAGGAAAATGGAAGAATTCAAAAGGATTTCTTCAATTCTAATACAGTCCCTCTATCCCTGGACCTCAGAAACTCTTAGAATCCTTGGTGTTGCTGCTTTACCCAAACTTTACTTTCAAGATGGGCTAGAAAAAACAATGTCCTCATCTTCTTTCAAAAGGCCCTCTAAAGTGTTTATCATACAAAATAGAGCTTATGCTACTCTTACTCCTTCTAAGATTTAATGATTGGGGAGGTAGTGAAAGCTTCTATCAGCTGTTATGGGATGCTATTGGCAAGTAGTGTAGAGGTATAAACGAATGTGTTTTGGAAAGATGGGAAAGTAGTCACAAGAAATGGCCCTTTAAAATTTATGTCAGAAGTAATAAGGAACTGTTAGCTTTTGAACATGAGATATGATGGCTATGACCTTCTGATTTTTAAGTTTTAGAATTGCTATTGAGTCAAAATGCCCTTGTAATTTTTTTTGCCTCCTGAAAATCACATTCTTTATTATGTCATTCCAACCCTGCTTTCTCTGCTACATGAGTCCAGATGATTAATACTATCTATTTGAAATTCTATGTTTGACTCTTTAAATGCTTACTTTTGCACGAGTTCAATTTAGATTTAGAATCAAATTTTATGGGTTAATAGAATACTTGAATAATTTCTTTCATCCATATTAATTGTTTTATTTTTTCCTTTTAACTACACAGTGATATTTTGCCAGTATGTCTTTCTATTGGAGACACCATTTTCAAACTGCCTAACTTATCTTGCTCAGCATTCTTTTGGACATGTGTACATACTGTAAATGTCTGCAGATGTGTGAGTCAAATTGGAGATGATGTCAGAGACATCTGTTTCCTTTGCCATCTGCATTTTATTACAAATGTAGTCGTCATGAAATATGGTTCACTTTATTTTTGTAGGATTTGAAGTCAGAATGTTGTGCTATTATAATATGCCAGTGGAATAATTACAGTATACTGGATGAAAACCATTAGGTAATGTCAAAAATTGATGAGAATTTCTGTACAGATTGCAGCCCCTTTCCTGATATTTAAATCTGTGTTTTCCCCCAAGCTTTGCAACACTTGTGACCTAGATAAAAGTGGCTTTTTCTCAGTCATTTGTTATTATGTCAAAATGTGCCTCCAGCGTGATAAAGCTGTTGATATGTTGCATTCCAGCTCAACTTAACTTGAGTGTTGTTTTTCTTTGATTATAGAAAGGGTGAACAGGAGGTAGTTCTCCACTTTCTTTCTGAAACTTGACCAACAAAATGTCAAACTAAGTAAAAATTACATTTTTTTTTCAATATGTTGAGCAGTCATTGGACTGGGCTTGAAACAATTTAGGCCAAAGTAAGATTTTATCTAATTCAGTGTTATGGTTAGGCATATGTAAAATAGTTAAGTAGTTGCCAGAAATATTTCTGCTATTTGACAGAATTTGTAATTTGCTTTCATTGACTAGGATTTGTGATGTTGAATCTGAAAGGGAAAATAGAGTCTCAGCTGGCATCGACTTCTCTTGAAGTTAAGAATGACAAGTAAAGGGTACAGAAGAAAGAGGAAACTATTTAATACTCTTAGCACTGTAATATGAATGAGCAACAAGTTAAAAAGAGTGGGAACCTATGTCACTGTAGGAAGAGAAAAATAGTAGTGTTGCCAATAAGTATATCTCTTACTGTGTTTATACATATATGTGTGTGTAAACAGGTTTAGGAGTCCTATTTTAAGGGGGAAAAACACTTGTTACTATTTCACTAGCAAAAATAAGATATGTGATAATTCCAAAATAAGAATTTTATCCTCCTTTTACTGCTACTGAATTCATCAACATATATCCCAATTCCTAAGCATGAACTGTTGAAAAAGTGTCCTCTTTATTTCAGTTTTCAACTGAGATAATATGCTTAAAACACTTTAGATACCTTAAAGTGCTAATTAAATATTAGTTATTATTATTAATTACTATTTGGAGACTACAAAATAAACATTCTTACAGTATTAGAACCAAAAGAGACATTTGAGATCATCCCACTTCAGTTTTATATTTTGCAGATAAGGAAACAGTTTCAGATTGGCAATATGATGTGTACAATGCTACACAACTATTGAGGTTGCATTAACTATTGCAGAACGTCTTCTAGAACAAGGACTCCCTGCCTCCTAGATAGTACAGTGCCCCTTCCATTGTACCACACTGCCTAATGCAGAAGACTTTTTCCTCTGGCAAGTTCCCATCCAGATGTGGGACTGCTGGAGAGCATTTACAGAAATGTCCAGCTGAATTTAACTTTTTTAGGAAAAACAATCAAGTATAGTGTTTGTCACACACTTTTTAGGACCCTTCCACTCTGCCTTTTAATGAATCTGTTCCTCCTTTCCACATAATTTTGTTATGAATAAGTTCCTTAAGGGTAGGGAGGCCACTTCACCCCACATCAAAAAAAAAAAGTAATCCAAGCTGGGAATCTGAGACTGACATCAATTTGCCATGTTTATCACTTTAAAGGCATTTAATGGTTAACTTGACTCTTTACTTGCTCTTCTTTACTTGCCAGTTCAAGTGCAAGGGACATGAATGTGCAATTCTATTACAATTCAGACTAGCACTATCTGCACCAATACTTTTGGGGTATATAGTTCCATTAGTATGGAAACACTTCAACTGTGAACATTAACTCCTCTGTCTTAGTATATAGACTAAGTTGCCAGAACCAATAATAATAATAATAATAATAACAATAGCAATTATAATTAAAATTATGGCAATTATATTAGTATCATATTACATATAATATGCATAATATTATATAGTATTGTAATCAGCAGAAGAGTAGCCATCTGATGATAAGTTTACCTGGTTGATAAATATACATGTAATATACTCAAAGTTCTCTAATTGGTTCACAATAATCATAAAATGCCTTGTTTATATAAACTTTAAGATTAATAAAGCATTTTATATCTATTTTCATTTCATCCCCACAACAACCCCTGAAGATAGACAGAAGCAATGTTGGTATCTCAGTTTTAGAGATGAAAAAACAGGTATAGTGATTTGTGTTAGGTCAAAAGGTAGTAGGCATTAGAGCTAGAATTTAAGCTAGATTTAGCCTTTCACAATATGGAGTTAGCTCTTTGTTATTGTGTGACAATGGAATAAGTAGAAGTAGGAAAAGACTAAGAAGGTTTAAACATAGTAATTCTTGAATATTTGTTTCACAACCATTAAAGTTTCAAAGCCATATGATTTTGGTTTTTTTTTGGGGGGGGAGCTAGAGCTCATATATCTTGATTCTAATTATGTACTTTTTTTTAACAAGGTTAGTTTGAGCTGCATAAAATAATTTGCTTATATAAAGCAATTCAAGCTCTGAATTTCCACAACTACAACTTAGAAAGAGGAACAATTAAAAAGAAAAAAAAACAATATATTCAGAAGGACAGAATCTAAGAAAGTTTACTACATATGATTCAAGTGATTCTTTAAAAACAATCTAAAAAGAAAAAAATCTAAGAACTAGAACAAATATACGTATGGTGGTAAGGTACATAGGTCCTAAAAATTTTAGACACAATACAGTTTCTCATAAAAGCCAGGTCTTCCATGGTGATAATAAATTACTTATATTTATCTGACACTTTAAAGTTTATAGATAATTTTTTCCCATAGTGCCTTTTGAGAAAGGTAATAATGGGATTCTCATTGCCATAATATAGTATAATTACAATTATATAGATGGAAAAACTGAGACCCTGAAAGTTGAAGTAACTTACCTCTGGCCACATACTTCACATATATCATGCCCAACATTTGCATTTACATCCAGGATGCTTTCTATTTCCCATCCAGTTACCAAACATTTCAAATAGAAATAACCACATTGTTAAGAGGAGGTTAATGCTCCCTCATACTTTTGTACCTCAGGAATGGCATAGACAATTTTACCCAGTTTTTTTTCTTATGTCTTTATTTGCTTTGATTTAATGCAGCATTGTGAGGGAATGCTATTATTTTTAAATTTATAGATGAACATTTTAGAATCCATTCAAATAGAATTTATTTCTTCCTTCTGTTAGATCTTTGATTAAAATTTTCATCCAAGCAAAACAAATGATCAAAACAGTAGAGTTTTAACTATCTCATCCTACCCAGAAGAATTCAGCAGCCTGGATATGGAAAGATCACCTATCAAGAGATCAAGACAATTTATAATTGATATTTATTAAGGAATGTAACTATTTTAAATGGTAGACCCAGATATCTCTGGCTCATGCAAGTGACTGGAGACACACACACACACTCACACACACACAACCAGTAAGCCAACCATAAGATGAAGCCTTTTTAATTGTCTTATGGGTAAGGTAAAAATTAGTGTTAAATAAAATGAAATATGTGGACAAAGTCCTTGTTTGGTCTTCTACAGATCTGAACTCTTAACTAGTTGCTTGATATTGGCCAACTAACTCAAATTTTCTGTGCCTAATTCCTCACCTGTGAAAGGCAAGTTTTGCACTACGTGATCCCTAAGCTCTTTTCCAGGTATGATATTCAGTGATTTAATAAACATAGGCTTTTCTACCATCTGAAAACAGCTGATTTTGTTTCTTGTTTCTCTATACTCTTAGATTAATTGTGAAACCTAATCCCATGCTATAGATACTAATGTGGTTTTTTTTTTAATATTTAGCTCAAACCTTTTCTCCAAGCCAGAAGAAAATAAGCTATGTTCCAGGTACTTTTTTTAAGTGCCTTGCAAAAATTGCTTCTGATCCTCACCAAACTCTGTGAGGTAGGTGCTATTATTATCCCCATTTTACAGTTCAGGAAACTGAGACAAAGAGAAGATAAGTGACATTTCTGGGGTCAGTCACACACTGGTAGGTTCCTGAGGCCAAATTTGAATTCCTTTTTCCTGATTCTAGGCACAGTTCACTATCCAATGAACAAACTAGCTGCCATCAGTTCTGTTTACAGTGGCCTTCAGGTATGTTTTGAACATTATTTGCTTTTTGTCTGTCTTCTCTGAAACTTCTCAGTCACTTCTTGCTCATAGCCAACCATAAGGTTATAAATTTAGAACTGAAAGGACTCTTATAGATCACTGAGAACGGTCTCTTCATTCTGCAAATGATAACACTGAATCTCAGGAAGGTTTAAATACTTCCCCAGGTCACATAATTGCTAACTATCAGAGGCAAAATTTGAACCCAGAGCCTCTGACTCCAAATTCAAAGTCTTTTCCTGCATCATTCAATGAAAAATGCATTTATATTGAAAAAAATATTGTTTCTTAGAGTTGTAAAATATAAGTTATTTGGCTAACAGACTGAGAGTAAGTAGATTAGACAAGAACAAGAAATTTGGGGGCGGCTAGGTGGCGCAGTGAATAGAGCACCAACCCTGGAGCCAGGAGGACCTGAGTTCAAATCTGGCCTCAGACACTTAACACAAAAACTAGCTGTGTGACCTTGGGCAAGTCACTTAACCCCAACTGCCCTCCTAAAAAGCAAAAAAAAAAAAGAACAAGAAACTTGCACAATAGACAGTTAAGACCTCAAATAAAAATGTATGTCTTCCAATATTAGGTATTTTTCTAGCCCTTTTAACAGCTCAGACTCAAGCTGAAATGAGTGTTTTCCTTTCCTTCTACACCAGATGACCCTTGCCCTAACTGCCACAAGATGAAACATCACACAATGACTTTAGATGGAAAAAGGGGGAGATGGAGTTTTCACCAAGACTTCTCCATATCCTCTACTAAAACTAGAATTCTGTTCCTTGAAATCATACATTTTAAGCTAGAATAAATCTATAGAGGTGTAGTCAAACCCCCTCATTTTTACAAATGAGAAAACAGAGATTTAGAGAGGTTAATTACTTGGCCAAATTCACCCAGAGACAGGAATCCAAGAATACTGATTCCAAAGTCTTCTCTACGGTACTGCATACTTCTCAACAAAAGTTGCTATATGATAACAGAGAATCATTTGAAAAGTCTAAGGATATTTAGCCTACAGGATAGAAGACTCAGGGTAATAAGATAGCTGGTTTCAAGCATTTAATGGGCTGAACTGGGAATTAGAGATTAGGCTTTTTGAAATCTGTTTGTCCCTGGATAACCAACCAGGAACAAAGGATACTAGCTGTGAAGAGATGTAATTTTAGGTTTGATATCAGGGGAGAAAAAGTATCTGAAAGATTAGATCTAAAAGTGAAATGAGCAACGGCATTGAGAAATGGTGGGTTTGCCATCTACGCAGTTTGTCAAGCAAGAGCTGGATGACCAATTTTTGGATGTATTCCTTTGGGGTATGTGTTGGATCAGACAGTTGCTGAGGTCCCTTTTGACTTTCATATTCTGGGGTTTTTGTGAACACAGCATCTTTTCATTTTCTACTTTTGAATAGGGTTTTACACTTTGTAACTTGTTTTTTTTCACTATAATCCTATAAATAGTGTAAATGCATTACCAGTGTATTGAAGATATTAAAACTGAGGGTCTTGGAAATTTAAGCTATTTACCCAAAGTCACTCAGTTAAACTGATAAAAAAAATGACTCATAACCTGGTCTTTTGACTCAAATACCACTACAACATATTAACAACAAACAAACAAAAACTCTAAAAAAACTAAAAAAGCTTTAAAAAATTCACAGAGGAAAACTACCTATCCCAAAAGGATATAGAAAGGAGATATGTTTTTTTCTAGGGAACTAGAATTTAAGGATTGCTGCTCAGGGGCATAGATGTCTAGAACCAATTAGCTTTGAGCACTCAGGGATCTCAAGATCTACAAGGGATATAAACAAGCCATAAGGGGATATAGACAGACAAATTGACAAAGTGTGTGTGTGCATACATATATGTGTGTTACACATACATATACAATGTACCTATGAAAACATATTTGTATGTACAAATATACAATATGTGTCTGTGTACATATAAATATATATAAAATGCTTCTGATTCCCAGATTTATATTCTAATTTTTTCCCTCTCACCAACTTTCAGGACAGGATATTTTCACTTATGTTAGCCCTAGGTTCATTTGTCTTTGCTAAAATAATTGATACCATCTAATCTTGTTTTAGAATGCAGGGGCAGAGTGAGGAAGGGTATGGGAAAGAGAAGGTGAAAGTATCATAAGACATAAAACAGCAACAGAAGAGGATAAAAATGCCTTATTGAAGTGAATTTCTAGAGAGTCACATTCCCTTCTGTGCTTACAATTTCTGGATCCTGCTAAATCTTTCCTAAGAAGAAGGCAGTTGGGGTGGCTAGGTGACACAGGGAATAGATCATCAGCTCTGGAGTCAAGAGAACCTGAGTTCATATGCAGCCTCATACACTTAATGCAAAAAACCTAACAACATGACTCTGGGCAAGTCACTTAGTCACAATTGCTCTACCTTCTCCCCACTCCACCCCCAAATAAAAATAAATAAATAAAAGGAGGCAGTAGATAATGGTGGGGAAAAGAGAGGCAGATTTTATTCTACTTTCAGAGAGAGATAGAGATAGAGATAGAGAGAGAGAGACAGCGAGAGAGAGAGAGAGAGAGAGAGGAATTTAGCACTAAATTATTTTTAGGTGTCTTCTAGGTATATTATTCAATGGCACACACACATATACATATATATGTATGCATATATGTGTATGTGTATATGTACATGTATATATGCAAATACATATGTATATTTAACATGTGTACATACACACGTGTGTACATATGTGTTTCATTGTGTATGTGTATATATCACATCAATCTGTATCTTTATTGATCTATGCCTATATCTATATTTTTCCACATCTATCAAAGTGGTTGAAGAATCATGAGAAATAATGAGGAAAACATAGCACAATGTCCAGCTAGATTTATGAAGAGTAAAAATTAATGTGAAGAATCTATGCATATAAACACAAGAGTTTGTGTGCTGATACTATGTATACATGTATACAAATGTGAATTTCACATGCACATAACTTTATGCAAATACACACATATGTGTTCTTCATATTTATTTTGCATTATACATATAAACCCCTTCTTTCACCACACACACACACACACACACACACACACACACACACACAATTTATAATATATGGATTGAGGTGAGGCAGAAGATCACCCTGTATGAAGATAAATACAGAACATGCACAAAAGAAATGCAAATAAATTTAGAGGAAGAACATGAATAATGAGCAATAATGAGAATCCAAAAACGTCAAACAGACTAATCTAGGAGGGGAAAAGATGAACAGAGTGTGCAGGAGGAGAGGGTAGAGAAACACAATAAATGCTGTCATAGAGTAATTGATAAATTGAGTCAAGAAGGACAACAATTTAGGAGGAAAAGAATTTGTCAATTAAGGTTAATTCATTATAAATCCTTAGTAAGAATTCCATTTGAGTGATGAGATTCTAAACAAGATACAAGAGAAGTAAATGAAAAGAGAGTCAGAGAGGGCAAAAACAGTACAGACAACTTCTAAGAAAG
The DNA here is from genome assembly GCA_028646575.1 of Pseudocheirus occidentalis. NCBI lineage: Eukaryota > Metazoa > Chordata > Mammalia > Diprotodontia > Pseudocheiridae > Pseudocheirus > Pseudocheirus occidentalis. The sequence goes on along the minus strand of CM053594.1, from coordinate 165,528,422 downwards.
GGTAGCTTAAGTAGGTGAGAGTATCAATTGAGGATACAATATTAGAATAACCTTTTGTTGAAAGTTTCAGAATCATGGAGTGAGAACTAAGTCTTTAGTAATGCAAGTTTGCAAAGTGCTTTCTTTTTTAATTCATTTGAAATTCACAATTCTGTAAGGCAAATATTAAAGCTGTTATTGACATTATTTTTAAAGGAAAAGAACCTAAGCCTCAGTGTTTTAATGATTTGTATCAGGGACACACAGATAGTTAAGTGTTAGAGATGAGAATCAAATCCAGATCTTCCTGATTCCAAGTCTAAAACTGAATTGAGTACACTTTTTCCATCAAGATTTTTTTAAAAAATCATGATAAAACACATACTTATAAATACAAGACACCTTTTAAAGCGTATTTTGTGCCATAACTCTTCTCCCTACCAAGTGATGAATCAAGACTTTTTTTTATCTAATTGCAATAGAAAATGTCCAATAGTTTAAATATTTATAACTTTGCTTTTAAACAAGAGCAGAACTGAATTCCATGGATGCAAGACCTCTTTCCCCCACCCCCATAAACTGGGAAGAAAAACAACTATGACACTGCAGCTTAGAGATTACTAGGGCTAAGAGATTTCACACATACAGATTTATCAGTCCCTTTCCTCTTCATCTCACCAGTATCTCTGCTGAGCATATTACTGAGGCCTGCATTATAAGTGCTTCAGCTTTTTAGTCACTTGTGTCATCTGACTCCTTGCCCAGAGCTTTTTCACAGCTCCAAATATTAAATATTATATTCATCAAGGACACATTTTCCTTTTCAATTTATTTATTTATTTTTAGTTTCAAACATTCATTTCCGCAATATTTTGAGTTATAAATTTTCTTCCTATCTTTCCCCTACCCCATGCCAGGATACCAAGCCTACTGAATGCCCCTTCCCCCAATATGTTCTCTCTTATGTCTTCCCCCAACCTGACCTAACTTTCTAGAGGGGCGAGATGGATTTCTATACCCTAATGCCTGTATATCTTAATTCCCAGTTGCTTATAAAAAACAATTTGTTTTAACATTTGTTTTTAAAACTGATTTCCAGTTTCTTTCCCTTCTTCCCTCCTTACTCACTCCACTAGGAAGAAAAACAATTTAATATAGGTTGTACTTGTGTAGTTACACAAAAATATTTCCATAGTAGTTATATTGTGAAAGACTAACTATATTTCCTTCCATCCCATCTCTCACATTTGTTCTATTTTCTCCTTTGACCCTGTCCCTTTTAAAAAAAAAGCATTTGCTACTAACTACCCTGTCCCCCAATCTGCCCTCCCTTCTATTATAACCCCTCTTATCCCTTTCCCCTCTACTTTCCTGTAGGATAAGATACCCAATTATGTATGTATGTTATTTCCTCCTTAAGCCAAATTCAATGAGAGTAAGGTTGACCCATTCCCTTTTACCTTCCTCCTCTTCCCCTCTATTATAGCAGTTTTCTTTTGCCTCTTTTATATGCCATAATTTTACACACTCTATCTCTACCTTTCTTCTTCTCCCAAGTATTCCTCTTTCACCTCTTTACTTTTTAGATATCATCCCTTCATATTAAACTCATCTTGTGCCCTCTGCCCATGTATACATTTACACACAGACACACATATATATTTATACACTCATGTAACCTCCTATACTTGCATATATATGTATGTTCACAGGCACATACACTCACACACATATGTACCCTTCAATTATACTTGTACTGAGAAAAGTATCATGAGTTAAAATGATCATTTTTCCATGTAGGAATGTAAACAGATCAACTTTAATAAGTGCCTTATGACTTCTTTTTCAATTTACCTTCTCATGCTTCTCTTTTTTCTAATATTTGAAAGTCAAATTTTCTGTTCAGCTTTTTTTTTCATTAAGAATGATGGAAAGTCCTCTATTTCATAGAATCACCATATTTTCCTCTGAAGCATTACACTCAGTTTTGCTGGATAAGTGATTCTTGGTTTTAATACTAGCTCCTTTGAACTACAGAATAACATTCCAAGCCCTTCCAACCCTTAAGGTAGAAGCTTCTACATCCTGTGTTATCCTGATTTTGTTTCCACAATACTTAAATTGTTTCTTCCTGACTGCTTGTAATATTTTCTCCTTGACCTGGGAACTCTGGAGTTTGGCTATAATATTCCTACAAGTTTTCTTTTTGAGATCTTTTTCAAGATGGAATCAGAAAATTCTTTCAATTTCTCTTTTGCCATCTGGTTGTAGAATATCAGGGCAGTTTTCCTTAAGAATTTCTTGAAGGATAATGTCTAAGGTCTTTGTCTGTTCATGGCTTTTAGACAGTCCAATTAATTTTTATTTTTTGCTTTTTGGAGGAGAAACAGCAGGGCAATTGGGATTAAGTCACTTGCCCAAAGTCACACAACTAGCAAGTGTTTGTAATGCCATGCACAAGCAGCTTCTTAAACAAGTGCTACTGTGAACAGCTTTTAAAGTTCTGATTACAAAATATAGTGAGCACTCCATTTATTCCATAACAAATCAAGGCAAACTTTCACAACAAATCACAATATAATATTCATAACATTACATCTTATCACAGAAAATCACAATATAGTGTTCACAACAGCTTAACATTAAAATGGCCACATAATTTTCACCAAAGTGGTCACAGTATTTAGAACAAAGAACAAAAGAATAATCATCCAGTATCCATAAGGAGATTTGCCTCCTTACTCGGTCATTCAGTCATCTCAAAATACAATAGTTTGTCTTCCACTCATGGGACAATTATAGATTAACTTAATCAGTCACTAAGTATCCTTAATCACTAAATACAATCATTAGAAAATTACACAAATGCTCCACCCCTTGGTGTCTAGTACACATCAATTTCATCAGCATTCAATATCCAAGGGGAGGCCTTTTCTTCATCTGGACCCAGGGTGGTCCCTCAGATATCCTGGATCCCCTTCCATGTTCCTGGATCCTACCTGAATCTACCAAACACCCACCCGGATTCAGAGGCAGACAGCTCCCACGTTCTTTTCCAGTCTTCTAAGCAGTTCCTGCTACACACTGAAGTTCACAAGGTCCAGCATATCTCAAAACCTTCACAACTTAAGTTGCCAGTAACTCAAGGATCAACCAAGCCACAAAAAAACAAAGTCTTATCCTGGTCATGCTTCTTCAGTCCTCCAGCAGTTTGGCTGGCCCTGGGACCCAGAAGAAATCTCAGCCTTCTAGGTGGCCTTCTTGGCAGCAACTTCAGCCCTCACCAGATTCTGGTATTATAGAAAACTCCAACTCAGTTCTCAGTCCAGCAAGTAGAAGCCCAGGTTACAAATGCTGGGAAAATTATGCTTCCTCCACCAAGAGCCCATGAGGAGTAAAAAATAATTCTTGATTCTGACTCCCTTTCCCTAGGGTCTTTCTTATGTACACACACACACACACACACACACACACACGCGCGCGCACATATATGCACATTTACTTCCTGTTCCAGCCAAACCCTTCCTGTTTTGTCAGCAACAGGAGACAGAGTTCAAACCCTCTGCCTCTTAGCCACAAAGGTTTGACTAGTTACTAAGGGCTAAGTGCCTGTTTACTTGACATAACAAAAAAGGGGCCTTTAAATTTAAATTAATTACCATTACAGTGTTAAGTGTCTGAGGCTGAATTTTAACTCAGGTCTGCCTGACTCCATGGCCAGTGCTCTATTTACTGCATTACCTAGCCACCCCAGACCAATCTTTTTTACATTTTCTTTCCTGGATCTATTTTTCTGGGTCAATGGTTTTTCTAGGGAGATATTTCACATTTTCTTCTATTTTTTTTTTCATTTGTTAGGATCTTTTTATAGTATCTTGATTTCTCCTAAAGTCATTAACTTCCATTTGCTCCCATCTAATTTTGAAGGAATTATTCTCTTCAGTGAGTTTTTGAAATTTCTTTTCCATCTGACGAATTGATCTTTTAAAGGCATTCTTCTCCTCATTGGTTTTTTGGACTTCTTTTGCTATATGAGTTAGTCTATTTTTTAAGGTGTTATTTTCTCCAGTTAGGCTGTCGACTCACTTTTTGTGATTTTCTTGCATCATTCTCATTTCTCTTCCTAATATTTACTCTACTTCTTTTACTTGATTTTCAAAATCCTTCTTGAGCTCCTCCATGACCTGTGATTAATTCACATTTTTCTTGGAAGCTTTTGGTGCAGGATTTTTGATTTTGTTGTCTTCTTTGGGTTCCATATTTTGATCCTTTTTTGTCCTCAAAAAGATTCTATGGTTTTATTGCACTCCCTCTACTTGCTCATCTTGCTAGCCAATTACTTCACTTTTGAGTTCTTTGAAATGGTAGAACTCTGTTTCCAGAGTGGAGAGAGCTGTATTGCAAATTGATGTTTTTTTTGCAGTTGTTTTCTGAGCTGTTGTCAGAGCTATGAGAAAGGTGCCCTCTCTACAGCCACCACAAGATCTGGCACATAGCATTGCAAACCCCATGACCACCATCCAAGATTGCAACCCAGATCCGACCAGGTCAAAGCAAGAGCAACTACCCTCTCAATGGTCTCTTGGTTCCCCTATGATATATAGGCCAGAAGGAAAAGTCAAAATAAAATATATGTTTAAGGTTTTCCAAGTGATATGTTCCAGGTAATTTTATCTCTATATGTCCATATGATCATCTTTAACATGTGTATTTAAGGTACTTGGAACTGTATTTGGAACCTTTGATTTGTGTAAGATTAAACACAGATTCTATCTCTGTGAAATAACATCAGTTGTGAAATATATCAATAATGTTTGTTTTCAGCATTGCATACCCAAAACAACTAGGTGACTGAAAAAAATACACATATATACATACATATTCTTTCAGTTAATTGGAGGTTTTTCATCTTTATGAAGATGTATTTGTGTAGATGTTACCTTTTTAGATATTTATAAAGAAGCAAAACAGATAAAACAACTCAAAGCAAACAAGAGCCCTTCAGCAGTCTTATCCTTTACTTTTTTTTCATAGCCCATCAACATGAATGAAGAGGCCAACAATGATGTGGTACAGACACATAAAAAATGGGAAAAATGCATCACCAGCTGTGAAGGCTTTTTCCAATGTTAAGTATAAATGTGAGATGTGAAAGGGCTGACTCACATTCCCTGAGAATGTATCATCTTCAGAATGCACAGATGACTGTCAAGTTATTTAGGAACTAGCTACAAAAATTAAAGAAGATGACAGCACAATAGAACAATCCAGCTGCTACGTGACCCACCAAACTCACCTGCATTGTAGAATTATGACAAAAGCACATTTATGTTTTCTTTTTCTATCTTCTATTTAAAGAGACATGTGGTAAGGATTAGCTGTCAATTATTAAGTACAGAAAGTCTCTGATGGTGATTTCCAAAATAATATGAAAATGAATATCTGTCATGATTTAGAACTCCAAAGCCACTGGTCAGTTCAATGGGAATAACAACAATAACAGATCAGACTTGTGATTTGGCATCTTGAAGACGAAAACAAATCTTGCTTGTGTGGTTTTAGTTTTTATTTTTCTAATTGGGTCTCTTGGAATCATAGACAACAAAGTAGAGAAGAATACCAGGTCAACCTATATAACCTTTTATTTCAGCTAGTAATACAGAACATTTCTCCTAACAACTCCATGAGATCCATTTTGCATAGAGGAAACACACAGTTCAGATGAGTGATTTGCCCAGTCATGCAGTAACTTTTAGAACTAAGATTCCAGCTTAGGCTTTCTGGTTCATAGGTCAAGGCACTTTCCACTTACCATGATTTCTATTTTTTTTAAAAAATTAATCATTGCACAAAAAGCAAAGGTCTTCAGAAATAATTTGTTAATAATTACCAGTAAAATTCGGATGTCTAAAGGATAAATTCATTAAGCTCTCATTGTGAACAATATTTGGAAAAAAACCATGATTGATTCATTCCTCTTCATTTCATTGCTTGTCCTATAAAATTGCATTTTTATCAATTTGCCTGATACTTTGCATTTAATAAATGTTGTCTGTTTAATTAACAAATTAATAAGAATAGCTAGTATTAAATAGTTAAGGTTTACCAATTGCTTTACATCTATGATCTCATGTAACCCTTTCATCAATCCTTAGAGACAAGTGCTAGCAGTATCCCTGTTTTACAGATGAAGAAACTACTGAGGTAGAAAAAAATTAAGTGTCCTGTCAAGGGTCATATACCTAGTGAAGTGGCCAGGAACTAGTTAAGTGAAAAACTTCATGGACTTAAGACAGGAGACAAGAAACCGGCCTACAGTAATTTGTCTTTCTCTATTTGTTTTACTTCTCGGTCATTATGCCCTGTGCTCCTCTCTGCTTACCCTACAACCCTCTACCTACAGATGTTATCACAAACTCCCCCCTTGCCTATTCTTCATTCTTCTTCATGTTCAGTTCTCATGTCCTGTGATCACAACCCCCCTTGCCTCAGCAACTCACTTGCACCTCCAAACAATGAAAGTATACTGTATAAAAGATTCTATATTGCTGAGCTATTTGCTGATTCCTTCAGACTGGCACAAGGAGGACAGATGCCAGCTGACTAATTAAAGCTCCTTAAAACTTTTCATTTGGACTCTGTGGTCCCTTTGTTAAAACTTGCCATTTTACTGGCAAAAGGAAGAGAATACATATTCTTCTTTATCCTATATATTCGTTAAAATTATTTTTTCTTTATTGCAAACTTTAAAAAAGAATGTGATAGTTTGGTTCTGTTTGTTTGCAAAAGTGAATATGTATGTGTGTATATGCATGACATTTATATATATGTCTTTTTACATGTATACCTGTATTTGTTTACATACATACACACATATGCACACAACACACATACCTATACACACATGCATTCATATGTATGTATGTATGTATGTACAGATAGATAGATAGATAGATAGTTGGATATTTGTGTCTGAGAGAAAGAGAGAGAGGGACCATATGTATAAATGTATTGTGTATGTATATGTGTCTCACAGGTCTCAAAGGGCTTCCCCAAAGTTTTATTTCTAAGCCTGCTTAAAACTACTCTAAGACTTTTCAGATACCCTGTATAACTAGATGAATACAAACAAATATATGATTGTGTAGTATATATGTATGCATATCCATTCACATAAATATGTAATATGGGCATATATTCATTATGTGATTTATACTGGCATGTGATATACTTTACATTTATATGCAATATGCATTATATATATTCATATACACAGACATGCACACACAGAGATACAGAGGTAGATAGATAAATAAGTAAAACTAAGATTGGCTAGTCATCTATAATTTAAAATCTTCAAGCAGTGCATAGGGTCCTGAGACATTGCATCTTGCCTAGAATCACAAAGGATCATGTATCAACTATTGTATTGAATCCAGGTCTTCCTTAGCCAGGAATCATCTTCTCTCTACTATGCTACTCTGCCTCTTTGATCATATTAAAGGATAAAACAAAATATCTCTAGAAGGAAAGTTAAAGAGAATCATATCCAATATCCTCTTTTAACAGGTAAGAAAGCTGAAGTCCACAGAAATAGTTAATTATTGATTCTATCTTTTGTTATTCTGTGTTCCTATTAGTATAGCATACGATTACCAACTAGGAATGGGGCAAGCTCTTTTAACATTAATTATGTTAATGATTCTCATTTCTGGGTTAGCAGTATCTGATGACTTTTCTGTATCTTGAATTAAGTGTTGAAATCTGTCTCTATTATAATAACTTCTCATGTGCCAGCTTTTCTATTGAGTTCAAAATCTAAGTTTGAAGATGAGGAAAATGAGGCCCAGAAAAGCCTCAGGTTAAGTGATTTGTCTGAGATAATAGAGGTAATGAGCATCAGAGCTGGATTTAAATTCAGTTCCTGTGACTCTGTATTCAATACTCTACTATTATACCATACTGTCTTTCTAAAGATCATTAAAACCAAATAGCCTTTTTACAATTCTTGACATAAATGTTGATAACTTCTCCCAACCAAGGAAGAACTCAAGTTGTATTTGAAGTAAAATATATAGTTTCTGGAAAAACAGAGATTGGAGGTGATTGTTAATGTAGACTCCTTGTGACTCTGATGATTTCTTGGTCAGTTAATAAGTAGCCAAGATATTTTGTCATTTTAAAATCTATAGCTTTGATCATATGATCATAGTTTATATGTAAGAAGCCTGAGACTCAAATAGGATAATTAATTAGTTCATGGTTATAGGGTTAGTAAATGATAAAACCAGTCCTCCTGATCCTTTTTAAATATTATTTTTACTACACTTTTTCCAATTTTTTGAAATTTATTTTTACTTTTTGACATTCATTTTCACAAGATTTTGAGTTACAAATTTTTCTCTCCATCTTTCCCCTACCCCACCCCCCCAAACAGTGAGCCTACTGAATACCCCTTCCCCCATTCTGTTCTCTCTTATATGCTCCCCCATTACCCTCCATCCCCTGCCTCTAACTTTCTAGAAGGGCAAGAGGAATTCTATATATGCCTATATATCTTATTTCCCAATTGCATGTTAAAAACAATAACAACAACAACAAAACTATTTTTATTAACATTTGTTTTTAAAATTTGAGATCAGAATTATTTCCCTTCTTCCGTCCTCCCATCCCCATCGGGAAGATAAGCAATTCAGTATAGGTTGTGCATGTGTAGTTATGCAAAGCATTTCCATAGTACTTATATTGTGAAAGATCAACTATATTCCCCTCCACCCTATACTGCCCCCACAATCTTTTTTTTCTCCTTTGACTGTGTCCTTTTTCAAAAGTGTTTCATTCTAACTACCCTCTCCCATGATCTGCCATCCTTTCCTTTATCCCCTGTCTTATCCCCTTCCCCCTTCCTTTCCTATGGGGTAATTTACCCAATTGGGTATGTATGTTATTACCTCCTTAAATCAAACTCAATGATACTGAGATTGATCCATTCCATTTCACCTTGCTGCTCTTCCCCTCCATTGTAACAGTTTTCTCTTACCTCTTTAATATGAAATAATTTACCCTAATTTATCTCTCCCTTTATCCTGTCAATATATTCCTCTCTCATTGCTTAATTTTATTCTTGAGATATCATCTCTTCCTATTCAACTTATCGTGTGCCCTCTGTCTATATATACATGTACATAGAAATGCACACATTTACATATATATTTATATACACATATACCCTCTTATACATACATATGTGTATGCATACACATATACATATATCCACACATACATACATATATGCACACACATGCACATTTACATATATATTGCCTTCAACTGTCCTCATACTGAGAAAAGTTTCATGAGTTACCATTAGAGTTTTTCATGTAGGAATGTAAATAGTTCAATTTTAATAAGTTTCTTATGATTTCTTTTTCTTGTTTACCTTCACATGCTTCTTGTATTTGAAAGTCAAATCTTATTCAGCTCTGGTTTTTTTTCATCAAGAATGATTGGAAATCCTCTATTTAATTGAATGGCCATATTTTTCCCTTGAAGCATTATACTCAGTTTTTCTGGTAGGTGATTTTTGGTTTTAATGCTAGCTCCTTTGACCTCTGGAATATCATATTCCAATCCCTTTGATCCCTCAGTGTAGCAACTGCTAAGTGTTGTGTTTTCCTAATTGTGTTTCCACAATACTCAAATTGTTTCTTCTTTACTGTTTGCAGTATTTTTCTTCTTGACCTGGGAACCCTGGAATTTGTCTATAATATTCCTAGGAGTTTTCTTTTTGGGATCTTTTTTCAAAAAGGTGATCAGTGATTTCTTTCAATTTCTATTTTGCCCTCTGGTTCAATAATATAAGGGCAAGCTTGCTTGATAATTTCTTGAAAGATGGTATCTAGGCTCTTTTTCTGATCATCTCTTTCAGATAGTCCAGTGATTTTTGAATTATCTCTCCTGAATCTATTTTCCAGGTCAGTGGTTTTCCCATTGAAATATTTCACATTGCCCACCCTTTCTTTAATTTATTTATGTGACCTTTTCTATATAATTCATGTAACAATTTGGAGTTTGTTCTGTATTGAGTATGAGGTGTTAGTCTAAATCTATTTTTTTATACAGTTATGTAATTTTCCTAGTATTTTAAGGCAAATGCTGGATCCTTATTCAAATAGCTGGCTTCTTTGTGTTTATTAAATACCGCGATCTTGGATACTTTTGATTTTATGTGTTGTCTACTAATATTTTCTTCTATTTAATTTCTATTTTTTCAATCAGTACCAAATTATTTTTGTAATAACTGATTTTTGCTCTAATTTGAGATATGGCAGTACTACGGTCTCTTTATTCCAATTTCTTCTCTTGAGATTTGATCTCCCCCCCTCCCCCCCATATGAACTTTGTTATTTGTCTAGATCAAAAAAGTATTCAATTTAATTGGTTTGATATGGTATTGAACAAATAATTTAGGTAATATCATCATTTTTATTATATTGGCTCTGTCTACCCAGGAGCTTTTAATAATTTTCCCAACTTTTTCTGTCTATATCTCTTTTTTTTCCAGCCAAAGTAAAGCAAAGTTTATTAAAGATCTAGATATTGTGTAGACACTTAGGGAATCTGAGCATATTTATTCCAAATTCCAGCAGGCCAGATTGAATCTGAGCACCTTCATGCAGGCAAGATGGATCTTATATATGGAAAGACTGAGGGAGGGATCTAGGGGTGGCCAAGTAGTCTGGAGTGAGTAGAAGATGGACTTAGGGAGGTCTTGATTGGAGTGACCAGTAGCTGGGGTGACTGGTTAATGAAAAGCTTATAGCCTCAGGCAAATGCCAGATCAAGTGAAAATACTCAAGAAGAGTTCAAGGGGGTTGCCAGAGTTTATGTTCCATTATTCACCCCTCAAACAATTGAGACCCAAATTCTTTTGGGGAAAGGAGTAAATGTCTTGGTTTCTGAAACTGCTTCCTTCTAACAAGGGGTGTAGATCTGTCCCTGTCATTGGGCTCCATTCAGGGGTACCTAGCCTGAGCAGTCATCTGGAAACTGATGACTTGGGTCCTGGAAGATATGTCTAGATTTCTATAAACAGTTGTTACAACAGTATTTATAGAGTTCTTTGGTATATCTTGGAAGTTATATTCTTTAACGTGTTTTATATATTTTGTAGTAATTTTTGTATGGAATTTATCTTTTCTTACAGTTTCTTTGGTATTATATAAGAATTCATTTTATGGATTTATTTTATGTCCTACAATTTTGTGATAATTAATATTACTTTACACTGTGAATGAACTTGTGAGTATGTACAACAACTTTTCTGAGAGTAATTTGGAATTGTATACAAATAATACTTGAATAGTGTGATAGGGTGTGCCATTTGACCTAGCTATACTGCTGCTAGATTTATACCCAAAAGAGATAAAAAATAGAAGAAGAGGGGTGGAGCCAAGATGGTAGTGTAGAAGCAGCAAAACACCACAGCTCCCACACAAACACGCTAAAAACTCTTAAAATGGGACTCTAAAACATATTTTCAATTTCCAAAACTCTCCAAAGGACAGAAAACACATCTGTTGCTACAGGCAGCTCTATGAGTGGGGCTCTTTGCAGCAGTCTGGTAGCCATGGCTGAAACCCTGGCCGGGTCAGCCCCTGGGGCAGTCAGGCAGGGCCCAGTCTATAGGAGAGCAGATCAGCTGCACTGGAGGCACAGTTACAACATTTATCAGGCCAGAAGGAAAAAACGCTAAGAGAAAGGTCAGTGGATTTTGCTAAATTTGGGGAAGAGTGAGTCTGGCCAAACTGCTCCCAGGGCAAGGAAGCAGCAGGAGGTGGCTGTGGCAGCAGGAATGGCTGAGAGCAGCAGCAACAGCTGAGAGCAGCAGCAGCCTCCACTGGGCTGCTTCAGAGCCCTCAGTCTGCAGATAGCAGGGGGGCTGAGGCCACTGATCAGGGCCAAGGGCTCTTGCATTGAGCCTCCTGGATCTGGATCATGGTCTTGAGTGGTGGTCCTGGGGTGTGCTTTCAGTGAGCCAAAGCTGGGGGGGGGCCTCAGCACCCCACTAATAGCTTCAGCAGCTGTGAATGCCCCAGCAATTTGGGACAGAGTTTTCCCTCTCCAGGAAGCAGAGTTCCACAGAGCTAAAAAACCAAGCAATTAATAGACTGGCCAACATGAGAAAAA